>JBCNJP010000003.1:83931613-83946838 GCA_039602395.1 Deinandra increscens subsp. villosa | reverse complement strand
GTCCGTCTTCGTATCGAGGAGGACAATAAGATGGCTCTAAAGGCCACCACCACCCAAGGTACGGCAAAGGTGAACATGGTGGAAGTTGGCCAGTCTTCCAAAGGAAGCAAACGCAATGGTGGGGCCAAAGCCAAAGGCAAAGGCAAAGCAGTGGAGCACTTGGCACCGAAGAAAGCGGTTGTGAAAAAGAAGGCCCAGAAGTTCTCAGGAAAATGCTACAACTATGAGGGGCATGGTCATCGGGCGGATCAGTGCCCGAAGCCACAACGTGAGCGCGCTCACATGGTGGAGGATGACATGCCATTGGTGGCCATGATCACGGAGGAACCCGCCACGTGTGTGGAGACAAGTCCCTCTTTAGTACGTTTAAAGAGGCGAAGGGGACCGAGAAGCTTTATATGTGGAATAAAGCTACTGCCGACATCATGGGTGAAGGCAATGTGGTCTTGAAGTTCACTTCCGATAAGCAACTCACGTTGAGCAACGTTCTGTATGTGCCAGAAATCAGGAAGAATCTCGTTTCTGGATGGCTGCTCAACAAGTTTGGATTTCGCATTGTGATCGAGTCTGATAAGGCCGTGTTGACAAAAAATGGCATGTTTGTAGGCAAGGGCTATGCCCAAAACTCTATTTTTAAATTGTCTACCATGGTTATTAATATAAATGGCGAAAGCCTCCTCTTCTACTTATATGATTGAGTTTTACGATTCAAATATGTGGCATGGTAGATTAGGACACATCAATTTTAATTCAATACGCCGTTTAATGAATTTAAAATGTTTGCCAAATTTTAAAATAGTCTCGAAATCAAAATGCGAAACGTGTGTCGAATCCAAACTTACAAGATCATCGTTTAAATCGGTTGAACGAATAACCGAGCCCCTAGACTTAATTCACACCGATGTGTGTGACTTGAAAGATGTCCTCACGCGTGGTGGAAACAAATACTTCATCACGTTTATTGATGATAGTACAAGATATTGCTATATATACTTACTTAAAAATAAGGATGAAGCAATAAACAAGTTTGTCTTTTTTAACAACTTGGTTGAGAATAAATTCACCAAGAAAATCAAGGTTTTGCGGAGTGATAGGGGAGGCGAATATGTTTCACCGTTTGCGGACTTATGTGCACAAAGTGGAATTGTCCATGAGACCACCGCACCTTATTCTCCACAATCCAATGGCATTGCGGAACGAAAGAACCGTACATTGAAAGAGATGATGAATGCCATATTGAATAGTTTTGGGATGAGCCTAGACATGTGGGGGGAAGCCATTTTGACGGCTAACTATCTTTTAAATAAGATATCCCGTAAAGATAGGGATAAGACTCCTTATGAAATTTGGACGGGCAAAACGCCATCCTACAAATACTTGAAAGTGTGGGGGTGCCTAGCTAAGGTATTAGCTCCTTTGCCTAAGGTGCAAAGTTTAGGACCCAAAAATGTGGACTGTGTGTTCATTGGATATGCAGAAAATAGTAGTGCATATCGGTTTCTTGTCCATGACTCGAAAAATCCCGATATACACGAAGGCACTATCATGGAATCAATGAATGCTTCATTCTTTGAAAATGTATTCCCGTGTTTGCACGAGAACACGCGAGTTTGTCGACACCATTAGTTGGTGACGAGACTCATGAAGATCCATTTGTTGGTGACGAGGTTCATGAACAACCATGTGTTGGTAACGAGGTTCATAAACGACCTGCATCTAATGAGGGTGAGCTTAGATGAAGTAAGCGAAAAAGGGTTGGAAAATCCTTTGGACCTGACTTTACGGCTTACATGGTTGAGGGTGATCCCAATACCTAGCGCGAGGCGGTAACCTCTTCAGATGGGCCTCAATGGAAAGAAGCCATCAAGTGTGAGATAGAGTCTATCTTGCAAAACCACACTTGGGAGCTTGTCGATCTTCCTAAGGGTTGCAAACCACTTGGATATCGGTGGATATTCAAGAAGAAGTTGAAAGCCAATGGCTCCATTGAAAAGTATAAGGCGAGGCTAGTGATCAAAGGATACGGAAAAAAGGAAGGTCTGGATTACTTTGATACATACTCACATGTTACTCGCATACCCTCGATAAGGTTGGTGCTTGCTATAGCAGCTTTACGAAATTTGGAGGTTCACCAAATGGATGTAAAGACCGAGTTTCTAAATGGTGATTTAGATGAAGAGATCTACATGGAACAACCTGAGGGTTTTAACCGTTCATGGGCAAGAAGGCAAAGTGTATAGACTCGTCAAGTATTTGTATGGCTTGAAGCAAGCTCCGAAACAATGGCACCAAAAGTTTGACCGTGTCATGCTTGACAACGGATTCAAAATAAATGAGTGCGACAAGTGTGTCTATGCGAAGGACACACCTAGAGGTTATGTGATTCTATGTCTCTATGTAGATGACATGCTTATCGTTAGGAGTGATGATAAGATGGTCAAAGCTACTAAAGACATGTTGAAAGCGAGATTTGACATGAAAGACATGGGGCTTGCAGATGTGATACTTGGTGTAAAAATCATCAGAACCCCAAATGGTATTGTCTTGAGTCAATCTCACTATGTGGATAAAATCCCTGAGAAGTTCAACGTAGGAGATAAGAGTGTGTCTCAAACTCCGGTTGATACTACCCTTCATCTTCCTAAGAATAGAGGAAAAAGGGGTTGCTCAGTTGGAGTGCTCAAGGGTGAGTGGGAGTCTCATGTATCTTATGACATGTACCAGACCAGATTTGGCTTATGATGTGAGCAGACTAAGCAGGTACACGAGTAATCCGTGTGCGGTACCCATTGGAAAGCAATGACTCGTTTACTAAGGTACTTAAGATACACGAGAGACTATGGACTGCATTATACCCGAGATCCAGCAGTTATCGAAGGATACTGCGATGCGAACTGGATTTTGGATATAAAGGATTCCAAATCAACAAGCTGGTATGTGTTCACGCTTGGTGGCGCGGCTATTGCTTGGAAATCGGCTAAGCAAACTGTTATAGCGCTGTCCACAATGGAATCTGAGTTCATCGCCTTGGATAAATCTTGTGAAGAGGCAGAATGGCTACGGTAATTTGTGGAAGAAATTCCAAGGTAGCCTATGCCAATGACGGCTATTTGCATACATTGTGACAGTAAATCGGCAATTGGGCACACCCAATCCATGATGTACAATGGTAAATCAAGGCACATTAGATGTAGACATAATACGGTACGACAACTAATCTCTACCGGAGTTATCTTAATTGACTATGTGAAGTCAAAGGATAACACTATGGATCCGTTTACAAAAGGCTTAAGCAAAGAGTTAGTTTTGAAGTCGTCAAGGAGAAGGGGACTAAAGCCTATTAGGTTGAAAGCTGATGCGAAGGAAAACCTAACCTATGAATATGGAGATCCCAGGCTCTAGGTTCAATAAGATAACCTAATCGCATTGGCTAAGGTCACTGTGTGGGAGTACCCTAAAATCTTAAAGGGAGTTGTGTACTTCCTAGTCCATTCCTATCACCAAAGAGTGAAGTGTGTGAGGTTAAGCATACGATGGTCAATGACTTTGTGTAAGTCATAGATGATTTTGAGTAAATCATAATACTAATGCTTTTAATGATTGTGGTAATCACCTATGCAAGAGAAAAGTGCGGTCGCTTCGAATGGATTTGTTGGGCACAAATCCTAGAGCTCTAGCAGAACCAGGAAAGTGTTCCAGGATCATGATTGGACACGAAAATGAGGGCTAACTAAGTTAGGGAAAGTGTTGTGTGGGTATAATAACAGTTACACAAACGGTCGGTTGGTTCAAAGACATCGCGTCTACCAAACACCAGTAACCCAAGTATACTTCACAAAGGAAGTGTGAAAATGAGGTTTTTTTACCAACTTTGGACTATAATAAAATACAGATAACATAGGTTGTTGCCTCTGTACTTTATGGGTTTGTGTAGTACGTTGTGACGGCTTTCCAACGCATCAAACCATGTCCAAATCCGAGCTCGTATGAATGAGATATCGACGCTCAAAGTTGAGGTCTCGCAACATGTGAAGCTGCGAAAATTAGAGGGAAAAATGCTAAGTATAGCATGTTAACTCATCCCACATTGGTTGGGGAATGAAACCAAAAGTGGTTTATAAGGTGGGAACCTTACCAACTATTGTTTCCTTTAGTAGGACACATCCCTTGAACCCTGATGGGTGCGAAGCACCCCTAACTCGCACTCGCACTCGTGTGCGTGGCGTGGGCGTATGAGGCGCAATGTGGCGCTTTGATGACGCACTTTGCACTTCGCTCACATCGCCGCGAGCAGCTTGAGAGCCGCCTTATTGTTTTTGGGTTCAAGCGGAAGTTGTTCCGGTTGAAGTCCAAGCGGACCTGTGTGGTCCAAGCGGAGAAGTTCAAGCGGAATGTAAGTTGAACCGGAAAAACTGGTTCAAGCGGAACAGTGCGTGAGTTCAGCCGGATATTGTTCCGGTTGAACTTCGAGCGGAAAGGAGTTCCGCTTGGAGTTCAAGCGGAAGTTGAACCGAAAGATCAGTTCTTCCGGATAACAGCTGTTACGTGGAGATTCCTCCGGAATGACACCTGTAAATGCGTTTTGAGCTAATTAAGGTAATTCCGTGTTAATTAGAAATCAATTTTCATTAAAGATGTTTAATGCAAAGTTTGACTACGAATTATTTTTGTGTGCTCAACAAGCCACTCCCACCACTATAAATACAACCTCATTAGTTAAGGCTAAACACACCGAATTGACACAGAATTATCTCTTCTCTTACTCATACCTTCTCTCAAACTCTTCCTCTTCATTCTTCATTTTTTCAAGCTTCAAGGTAACTTTAAGCTTAGAGTTATCCTGGCCGTACAATACGGTTTTGTTGGAACTAAAATCTATGTGACTGACGCCATCAAATCTGTTTACCTAAGCATTTGACTGAAGAATCCATGTGAATTGATTCAGAGACGCGGGTTGTGATGCTCGAGGCTTGCAGTTTGGACCGAAGACCATTTTCCAGAAAAGTCAACTGTTCGGGTCAACGGTCAACGTAAAAGTCAACAGAAGATCGGTTCGAGCGAGTCAAGCTTCGGATTAATTAAATCAACTTTGATTTAATTAATATTTATTTTATTAAAGTTTATTTGTATTTTGTTCAGTTATGTTTTTCTGTTGTTAGTCACCCTCACTATATATATAGTGAGGGTGCCCCATTCATTAAGGTCTCCAAATGGATGGATGATGACTCTTTAGGATGTTGAGTCTTCTATTCTAGAGAGAGAGAGAGTTAGTCATGGATTTCTAGAGAGAGAGTGTTGTCGTGATTTCTTGATTGTAATCATTCGATTAATGAAATCATTCGACTAGATTATCATCTTTTTTATGTTTGATTATCTTTGATTCATCTTGATCATCTTCATCTTTTTGGGGTTTTCGAATCTGAACCTCGTTCTTGCTCAAGATCAGGATTCTTGTAGTGAAAATCGGTCCTGACAAATGGTATCAGAGCGGGTAACCGATCAGATTTTATCTCACGATGAATCTGGTCACTCGAATCTGGATTTTGAGCTTGAATTGAGTGAAGATGAGAAAACCCACTTTTTGAGACTTTTTCATATTTTTCTTCATTTTTGGATGATTCTGGACAGATTTGATGTTTTGGATGTTAGATCTGGGTCCATTGACTTCATCTTGATGTTATTTCATGTTTTACTTCTGCAAATCTGTGAGAAAAATGGAGATCAGAGCTGATTTTTCGTAACAGTGGAGTTCTTCACGTTTTTGGGTTGTTCTTGAAGATTTCGGGTTTGATTCTGTGTTTTTGGTGTTATTGTTGATGGATTTGGATAAAACGAAGCATGAATCTTAGTGGAAAACGCGTTCCGGGTCCATTGGAAGCATCCGTTTTGTCTGAATCTCAACCATTTGGCAGATCTGGAAAAACACACACTAGTGCATGTTTCGCGGTGTTCTTCGTGTTCTTGAAGATTTCCAGAATTTTGGGTTGATTCAATCGAGTTTTTCTGCTGTTTAGGATGTGTAAGTGGCCATAGCATGTCTCTAAAACAGATTTGTGTCAAGAATCGATGGTTTCTACTAGTTTTCTGAGGTTTTTCAAGGATCAAGGTTGCTGCGTTTTTTTCATGTGTTCTTCATTTTTCTGGGTTTTTTTCTTGAAGCTCTTGAAGATGCTCTAAACGATCTGGTTCATATTGAAGATATACTTAAACAATCTGGTTCAAGTTGAAGCTTGCCCTAACGACCTGAGTTCATCTTGAAGATGGTCTAATCGACCTGCCTTTCTTCTTAACGACCAGCCTCAAACGATCAGCTTCTGATCTTAACGATCTGGTCTGAACGACCTGCCTCTAATGATCAGCTTCTGGGTTTTCGTTCAAGTTGTTCTCGGTGGATTCTGATCGTTAAGGGTTGTGGAGCATGTTGCTACGAGTTTGTGGGTATAAAATTCGATGATTTTCGTTGAGTATTCACTGAGATATGGGGATTTCATGTTTTTCTGGTGGTATCTCATTTCTCCGGTGATTATTCCGACCAAACTAGGGTTTTGTAGGGATGAGGTTGATGACGATGACGTGGCGATGCGTGATTGGCAGCAGAGGAATTTCCCTCTATCCTCTTGTCGGATTGCTTGGTCAAACCCTAATGGGTTGTCGAACTCTCATTGGTTGAAAGACTCTGGTGGGTCCCAGCTGGTACAAAGAGCCGTTAAGGCTGTAATGGTTCTCCTCATTTCATTGGCTGATGCCAAAACACGCAGGTCCCATCTGGTCTAATGATCCGTTGAAAGCTGATAAGATGCAGCCTTCTGATTGGCTCCTTTTTCATCACATGGATGAAGTCTTTTCAGCCGCTGGATCATTTGTTTTCTGGTCCGTTAGGTCATCTTTGTGCTTTCTTCTAATTGGTGCATGCTCCATCACACAGATCGTGATTCAGGCCCTTAGATCATTTTATTGGCAGCCGTAGATGGAGAATATTTGGAGCAATCTGACTGGTCGTCAGCCAATCACAAGGATTGTGCTTCTTCTAGTGGGGATTTAATTAAATTAACAAATTTTTTCAGCATTTTTGTTAAAGACGGAACTTTTTCTATCAGTCTTTAACGAGACTAACGGAGATAACGCTATGAAAGGAATTGCGGAAAATTTTTTATTGGTCAAGGATTTATTCCATTTTATTGGGGTTCTCGTTTATTGACGTTACGCGCAACGTTGGCTATCGACCACTGACGGGTTAGCTCTATTATCCGGTTAATTATTCAGCTTTCTCGTTATGTCTCACGGTTTTATTTGTAGCTGATGCAGCGCTGATGTCAACTAACCGGATTAACTGGAATCTCAGTTAATTATGGAATTTATCCGTTAAATCTCTCGGATGGCCGTTACTTGAAGAAAATTGACGGAATTTTTCAGATCGCGCCGCTTTCACCAGTTAATTCAGAAATCTTCACGGAATATTATTCCGAGCTCGTTTTTCTTCGCCCAAAATTATGAAGACTCCGGTTATGATTATTTTCGCCCGGGATCTCAGATTTTCACGAATCTGACACTTATCTTTATTTTCGCATCTAACCCAGTCACGTGGAACACAAGATTTATTTATGGATCATTCACAACTGTCAGCATCCGGTTTCCGGTTTTTCGCGAGATTGTCCAATTTCAAGATTATTTATCTAGTTTCTTTAGGCAACCGATCGCGACTGGATGTTTTTGGAGAGATTTAGAGAAATAGGAGGAATTATTATGGATTTGGATATCGGGTCGATTATTCGGAGTTGGAGCATTTTCAGTGTTTAATTGGTTTATCTGATTCAGTTTGTTGCGGTTTTGACTCCGAGATGCAGCATTTTCTTAGTATTGTACCCGACCGTGTGAACCGACTGAGCGGAACACTTGGATCTCGACTGGAGAAACGAGAACAGAAGAAGCTTATTCAGAGGGGAAATCTCTACAACAGATTGTCTCCGGTTTATCAGTTTCTCATTGAAGATGTACGACAGAGCGATTCTTCAACAGTTGAATAGATTTGAAAGCATCAGTCAAGGGGGAATTGTTGGAACTAAAATCTATGTGACTGACGCCATCAAATCTGTTTACCTAAGCATTCGACTGAAGAATCCATGTGAATTGATTCAGAGACGCGGGTTGTGATGCTCGAGGCTTGCAGTTTGGACCGAAGACCATTTTCGGAAAAGTCAACCGTTCGGGTCAACGGTCAATGTAAAAGTCAACGGAAGATCGGTTCGAGCGAGTCAAGCTTCGGATTAATTAAATCAACTTTGATTTAATTAATATTTATTTTATTCAAGTTTATTTGTATTTTGTTCAGTTATGTTTTTCTGTTGTTAGTCACCCTCACTATATATATAGTGAGGGTGCCCCATTCATTAAGGTCTCCAAATGGATGGATGATGACTCTTTAGGATGTTGAGTCTTCCATTCTAGAGAGAGAGAGTTAGTCATGGATTTTTAGAGAGAGAGTGTTGTCATGATTTCTTGATTGTAATCATTCGATTAATGAAATCATTCGACTAGATTATCATCTTTCTTATGTTTGATTATCTTTGATTCATCTTGATCATCTTCATCTTTTTGGGGTTTTCGAATCTGAACCTCGTTCTTGCTCAAGATCAGGATTCTTATAGTGAAAATCGGTCCTGACAGGTTTAGGCGATTGTACCCTGGGAAACAAAACGGATCTTCGGTAGACCCGAAATTTGTTTTAAGGGACCCGGGTTTTGACCCGAAGCCTTCGCCAAAGAATTTCTTAATCCTTGTTTTGTTTTCCCAAATGAACTAAAATTCTTTTTCTAAAACCATTTAAGTTTTCTGTCTCCTTTTATTTCTTAAATTAATTTAAAATTTTCATTTCATTCTACAAAATTTCTCGTCACTGTAATTTTTCTTCTTCTTTGTATTCTTTCATTTTATTGCTTTTCATTTCTATGTATTGTATTTCTTCATTTCTTGTAATTGTATTGTAACTTTAATTTTATCTTTCCTTGTATTGTAATAGGAGTAGAGTACTTTTATCTTGATTGTATTGTAATAGTGTAGGGTTTATTCTCTTTGTTGTAACCGTAATAAAATAAAAAGTATTTATTTTATTTAAATTGCGAACGGTTGTCCTACATAATTTGAATGAATTTTATGAAACGCACATTAGTATGTGTGTTATTGGTGTTTATGTTGAAGGTTTGAAGCAGATGACTACTAGATCTGTTTTTCTTGTTATAATCTGAGTTGAATTAGTTTATCACGGTGGAAATTATGCTAATTGTGCAAGAATTGTTCGGTGCTTCAAGGAACTATTTCAGATGAAATTGTGGAACTTTATGATGGAATTTTTAAGTGCTATGAAAGTTATGTGACAATTGATTTCAAGGTTAGATTGGGTTTCCTGTTCGCCGTCTTCTTTAAGCTAGTTAATGGAGGACATTTTCAAATGATAAGCAAACAAGTCGAAATCTATATCATTCTTGTCATGTTTCATCTAAGACTTCACCACAAGCGTAAATTTGAGGATTGATTCGCGTTTTGATTAGGAATATAATCTCAGTTAGTGATGTGATTATATTGTTTGGGTTCATCAGCTTCGAGTTCTCAAATCAACACCAAAGCACCTCGATCCAGATTTTGTTTCATTTTGGATTTGATTTCGTGATGGTATATTCAATTTCAATTGGAGTTGACGGTAGTTTATCACAGATAGGTTCGAGCTGGTCCGAGTCCATATTATCATGCATAATATGATCAAGGAGGAAAATGGTAAAGAGATTTGTTCAGACTTTCGTCCCGAACACATTCAGGACGTGCCATATGCGACCATGAAAGAACGTTTGGAGAACTCGGCGATGATGTGTTATACAAAAATACATAACGATTTGAAGGCCGATTTAGTTGAACACACATGGGTCGGTTGTCCATTTGACCATGCGAACGATGAAGATGAAGAAAACGATGGCGATGAAGGCAACGATGTCGATGAAGTCGATGTCGAAGACAATGATTAGTTTTTTTAAATTATAATTATGCAATTTTTAATTATGTTTTTATTTAATAAAAAATATGTAGTTATTTATGAAAATGGCAACCGCTTCCCTTCTCCTCCCTCCTTTGTGCCCGCTTATCACTTTGATCTTCATTGGTCCGTCAAAGAATGACAGACAGAAACTATGTCGGCTGAGATGAGAATGAGGAACGTGAAGAATCTTCTTGTTTGTTGTATATTATATAGGGTTCTATAGGAAATTTCAATCACACCCCTTATAAATACAACTTCTAATACTTTTTACCCTATATTTTCTTTATTTTATAGACCATTTTCATACTAGAAAATAAATAAATTATTTATATCATTATCCAGTTCTTAAAACCGGTTTGACTAGTGGACCGATAAGACAACCGATTCGCTCTCCGGTCCGGTTCTAAAAACATTACACTACACATTTGGCATAAAGCCCTTTGCCATGGCATCTGCCATATGGCAGAAATTGTCCCAAGGAAGGGCTTATGGGGTTTGACCATTGCACATAGCCTTATTATTTGGTTAACTAACCGCTACGATATGGTACTCACGCGGAGAGCTCGGGGTGTGATACTGTTTAACTCCCTCATTAGTATAAGAAAAATAAAAATATGCCAGACTCTAAAAATCTTGGTAACGGTTTTATATAAATTCTTTCATATAGATAGTATAAAAAAGAGCACAGTTTCTACTTTCTATTTAATGCATCAGATTTGTACATAACGAGCATAGATTAATTACTTTATAACACCCGATTTAGACATAACGAGCATTGATTATCTATGACTCTATGTTGGTAACATATGGTGATTTAAAAGCATTTTTTTTGGGGTATTCGGTTTTAAAAGCATTTTATTACATTTGGAACTTTTTTATTCATTTTTAATATATAGATTCATCATTAATTAAAAAGAATACGGTTTTGTTGTTATAAGAATTAATTATTCTTTATTAACTACTAATTTTAATTAATTAATGATAAAGAAAAAACATTATTTATGTCTATTTAAGCAAATTGGTCGATTCTCAAACGAAGAGAAATCATTTTATATAAGAGTATTACAAGTACGTACGGTGAAGCAAGCATAAAGATGGCCAACTCTACATTATCTTGCTTCTTGCTACTCATTATTGTAATTGCAGGTTGGTTAGTTAGTGTAGCTCTTTTGTTTGTTAATGAAAGAATGTTACAGTTTCACCAAAAATTGATATAACAACGTACATAGATAGTCTACGTATTTTCAGGGACGGATCTAGGAATATTTTTAGTGGGTTCACTTTTTGTTATAGTCGAAATTTTTAAATGTCAAAAATTTTGGTTTAGTCGGTTCGGGTCGGTTTAATTCAATGTTTCACAGATCCATTAAAAAATGAACTATCCCTGAATTCGACTGAAAATGTTGCTAATCAGAAAAATAAGAGCGACATACCAAGAGAGACCGAGAGCGAGAGACAAAGAGATCTGAGAGGAGAGCGAGTCGTTTCCTGGATATTAAAAGGTAAAAATGGATATTAAAAAGTAAAAAACTCAAAGACAATAATAAAAAAGGTTCGGGTCGGTTTAATTCATAGTTTCACAGATCCATTAAAAAATGAACTATCCCTGAATTCGACTGAAAATGTTGCTAATCAGAAAAATAAGAGCGCCATACCAAGAGAGACCGAGAGCGAGAGACAAAGAGATCTGAGAGGAGAGCGAGTCGTTTCCTGGATATTAAAAGGTAAAAATGGATATTAAAAAGTAAAAAACTCAAAGACAATAATAAAAAAGGTTCCTAGGGTTCGAAACTAACACATTTATTGTACAACGAAAGCTTACCATTGAGCTACAGCAACTACTTTACTAAGTTTTTAACTGAGTATATATAAATAGTAGCGAAAGAAGCGAGTGAAAGTCTACAAAGATATTAATCAAGGTCCTAGGAATCGAACTTGGTACGTCCAGTTGAGAGGCTTTCCGAAAAACCACTGCGCGCTGAAGTTACCAACAAATTTATTAAGGATTCACTCCTACTAATATTATGGATTCACTCCAACTTTTTTATATATATTTATAAACAAATTTTAAAACGTAGTGGGTTTCCGTGAACCCGCTCTGTGTATTTTATGTTTCTATAAAATAACATTTTGTGTTTGTTTTTCAGCAGGAGTGTCACACCCCCAAATAACCACTAACGGGGGTTTATACCGTTAAGGGGTGCGAACAAACCAGGACCACAACCATTAGTTACAAATACTAAACGAATCAGAGTAAAGTCCAAACATTTATAATGAAAACAGTTTAAGGTACGCAGCGGAATAAAACATCAGTATCTTGGCACTAACCACGTGCTTGACAAATCATTGTTTCAAATTCCTAATTTAGTTAATAAAAGTAAATGTCTTCTTGTGCCATGCCAACCCCCAGTGGATACTCCTCAGCGATCTGCAAAAGTGAAAACCACACAAGTGTCAACCTAACGGTTGGTGAGTTCACGGTGGGCATGACATGCATTGGCCCGGTCTCATAATCTTATTCATCAACATGTAATTGAGTAATAGATTTGCAAAAACATTTGCCAAGTATTGAATTACCGAATATGCACTAGTTAAGTAAAAGTTAAAGCGGTCAACCGATATCGCGGGTAGCTAATCCGGTTTCCATGCACTAAGGAAGTTTGTACCAAAGCTAACCAATATTGTAGTGGCCGTGCCATTCTGTTTTGCGGACCTATGTCATCGCGGTTTTGCCTCCCCCGTGTCCTCTCGGGATCACGGTCAGATAGGCTGATATTGTACCTCCGTGCACTCCCCGTGCCACGGGGCGGCGTTTGTCAAACTCTAGTAGATCTACCCAACATCCCCTCGCTTTACAATTAATGGTACAATTTAGTTGAGGACTTTTAAGTTTTTAAGGCATCCTTAGAATTCATGTGATATCATTTGGTTTAGACTTTAACCTACACTAGTCATATTAAAACGGTTTTCCTTTGGGTTCTCATGAATTCCGAAAATATTTTCAGTTTTGTTTTAGAAATAGTTGTTTTAGTATTTCACAAGTGCTTCCCATAAAACACTTCAAGTTCATCAAGTGGGTGCCAAGCACTCCCGAGTTCAAGTTCATCAAGTGGGTGCCAAGCACTCCCGAGTTCAAGTTCATCAGAGAGGTGCATAGCTCTCATAAGGTTGTCAGCAATGTTTTTCATTAAGTTATTCAGCGTGACCCAAACGGGTTCACGGTAAATGGGTTAGTGACACTCACCTTAGGTTGCTCAGCTACACTTGCTAATTAATCCAATTATTGCTTAACGAAGACCTATGAACACGTTTAGGTCCTAAGTATTAGTTTTGTGTCTAATCATTAACTTATCGTCACTATGGCCCATAACATAGCACGTTGGAACTACGACACGACATAACGACACACGGCACCGATGGTTGATCATAAATAAGGGTTCACATATTACAGAAATCATAGCATGTTTCATCATAGTATAATCATGTAGGTCATAGCATAGCATTCAAATAAGTTGCACAAGTTTGGGTTTAGTCTGGCGAAACTGCTGGAGAAACTGCTAGAGAAACTGCTAGAGAAATTGCTAGAGAAACTGCTAGAGAAACTGCTAGAGAAACTGCTAGAGAAACTGCTAGAGAAACTGCTAGAGAAACTGCTAGTTTCGCTAGCTAGTTTCGCCAAGAACTGGTTGAACTTTCGTTGAGGGACAAGGTCAGTTTCGTTCACGAGAGACACTACAGTTTCGTGCACAGTGTCGCTGGAAGGAGATATGCATAGTTTCGCTGGATAGTTTCTCCTAATGAATGCACAGTGTCGCTGGTCGCTAAAAAACCCGTAAATTTGACTAAAAATCTTTCTAACAGCCTCCATACTTCATGTAATTCATTTTCAAGCATACATAATCATTTAGGAACATCACAGGAGCATTTTTAACATCATAAACATGTATTTTCATCATCAAATCTTCAAGAACACATTTTACACAAAATAACCTAATCTAGCATGAATCTCTATTATGGATCAGTTTCACAGGTAAAGTTGTAGTCTTTATGATAGATCTAGTATTCCTAAGCATTCTTACATAAAATCTAACGATTACATGGAGATCTAGGCATGCTTTATGAAGAAAACACATAGAAAAGCAAGAAACATGGTCATGGGACTCACGGTTTGATCTAGGATCGATGGATGATCTTCTTCTACAGAAAAGATGGCTGATCTTGATGGTCTCTAAGGCTGGTCCAGAATCGCAAGAGGGAGAGAGTGTGTGTGTGTTTCTTGTGTGATGTATGCAAATGGGTAATTAGGGTTTAAAGCTTCATTTAAATACTAATGGCCATCATGGGCTTTCATTGGGATTTGGGCCCCCAATGATTAGCCATCATTAGCCCATGATTAGTCTAATGACTAGCCCAATCATTAATCATGTATGCATACACTTAGTTACCCGGTTAAACATATAATCACATAATTAGGCAATTTGTCACATAATTTATCAAATAATTAAATAGTCATTCTTTTTAATAAAAATCATGCATTTAAATCATAGTAACAACATATAAATAAATACATAGCACATATGGACGGGTTCGGTGATCAACCAAAGGTCGTGGACGTATTCGGCCTAGTTAAGCATTAGTTACTAAGTTAACACTATTAACGTAACTAACGGAGATTGTCTAACGGAAGTAAACCTTGAAATTCCCGGATGTCACATCATCCCCTTGTAAATGGAATTTTCGTCCCGAAAATTATTCTTGTGTTGTAGCGTTCGCAGTCTCAGCTGTCGTGGTTACTTGTCGTTGCTGGGGAAAGAAAGCAAAAGTTTTAGGGTTGCCACATCCTCCTCCTGTTACAGGAATTTTGGTCCCCAAAATTAAATTATACCTTGAGTTTCTGTGGACGTTTGCTCGAACAAGTGAGGATACTTTTTCTTCATCTGATCCTCTCGTTCCCATGTATATTCAGGTCCACGCTTTGAGTTCCATCGGACCTTGACGATCGGAATCTTGCTACGTTTGAGGGCTTTTTCCTCGCGTCCCATGATTTCTACTGGTTGCTCAATAAATCTCAGATGTTCATCAATTTCCAATTCTTCCAAAGGAATTATTTCGATGTCTTCAGCCAGACATTTCTTCAGATTCGAGACGTGAAACACGTTGTGAACTCCATCGAGTTCGGCAGGGAGTCGTAAACGGTAGGC
>JBCNJP010000003.1:83912113-83931113 GCA_039602395.1 Deinandra increscens subsp. villosa | reverse complement strand
CGAGACACCGAGTTTCAACGAACGAGCGCTAGGTTGAAACGGAACGAACCACTTTCGGTCTCAAACGGTTGTCGCGTATCGCGATTATGCTCGTGGTCCGGTGTTGCGTACCGCTACGGGACGGCGTTTATGACACGTGGTCATCACGCATCGTGAGAGTACGTCTTGACAGACGTCCCGTCTCGCGAGACTACGAGATCAATCAGATTCAGATCTGATTGCAACCGGAGACGGCGCACGACGAAAAGCGTCGGACTCACGTCGACGGGCGACGGTGACACGACGGCGTGCGATCCGCGGTGGTGGCGGCGGGTGACGGCGGTGACGACGGCGAACGGTGGCAGCGGCGGCATCGGCGGCGGCGAGTTCCAGGGTGGTGATCGGCGGGTTTTGCGGCGGCGATTGGCGACGAACCGAGCAGCGGATCTGGGCGTACGAGGTGGTGATCTCTAGACCGTAAGGCGGTCTACGGGCGTTGACTGACGGAACACCCTAACTAGCAACCACCACCAAGTTATGGTGGTGCGAAGATGGCCACCAGAGGTAGCGGTGGCGACGATCGGCATCGAAAACGGCGGCTGCCGTTTTCTTTTTCTTCCGTGGGGTTTCCGAGAGGTGAATCGAAAAGGAGAATTATTCTCCCTTTTCTTTTTTTCTGCTGTCGACAATTAATTGGGTGATTAGGGTTAATCCCCTAATCATCTAATATTTATTAGATGACCATTAATTCGCGACGGGCCCCTCTCGAATATAAAGCCCATCTCGTACGCGAGCCCACGAGTAAACGTTAGTAATTATTTCACTAACGTATAACTCAACCGTGAATTTAAATAAACCACTTTTATTTAAATATCTTTCACCCATTATTATTAAGCCGGTTAATAATAATATTATTGATTATTAATTATTTATAACTATTATAAATAATATATATAATCAAACGTTTCCGTTTCTTTTACCGGTTAACTCGTAAGCGGGTTTAGAGTTCGTTGCACCCGGTGTAACTCTTACGGGTCGTAACCGGGTCGGGTTCAAGATTTGTCGGGTCAGGACACATAATATCCAACAGTCTCCCACTTGGACTGATCGCGACAAGATCTAAGAAACAGACAGAGGTGCTCTAGCTACACATGACTGTCCCAACCAGTTATGACACTTCAAGTCAACAACCAAGGCATATCTGTTGAGAGCAACTGATATTAGACTTGTGGTAATTCGAAGTCATTGTATCCCTTCCGTATATGACATCAATTGAACGATGGACATGGATTCAATTCATTCTCATCTAATTTTCAATCATTATGTTTCTCGATATAGATTCGAAGTGGTCCAAAACAAACACACAGTAGGTTTGGGTAAGGCCTTACACTTTACACTTGGAATCAACGAGGGCGCCATGATGTCTAGCTGTTGCATGATTAGTGCAAGAGTACAAAATCCCATCTCGACTACATACAGCTCCCACTGAACTTCAGATCCATTCCCAAAAGTAGCCGTTATGACTGGCAGTTACGCGACAGCGTTAAGCTACAATCAAAGAACAGTCATTGGTAAAGGGGAGGTCGCTCATGTATCTCAGGTCTAAGGATACTAATGAGTATACCATTAATCAAATCCATCTTATGATTGAATCCATGAAGATGGTTTGATGCGAGTTACGTCTAACGTCATTCCACAATGAGGTCTGTGAGTCTGGATTGTCAACCATTGAGTCCAAAGTCAGAATAGTCTTATTTCAGATTCGTTCCCACGAGTCTGAACGACTACGGACAATTTAGAATAATACATCTATTCCTCAGCATCATTATGAAATAATGCATGTGAGTTTGGATTGTTAATGTCTTGAGTCCAAACTCATAAGTAGTCTTACTTCAGATTCGTGTCCACGATTCTGATTGACTGTGAGGAATAATATGCATTTATTCATGGATTTAAACGTATTAAAATCGAACACAGTTATAGAATCTAGCTTTACATCTAATCCTTTAGAGGAAGCCGGATGATAATGTATAACTGTTAGAGTTTGTACATCCAAATACTAGTCCAAAACATACATGTAGTGTATATTGGTCGAACATCATTAGTATGAGGTTAATGAGTCCTACAATTCATTGTTTTACCGACCTGGTTTTGAAATGTGCTATCATTTTGGTTATCCAATATTTCATAGTTCCAGTATTTCTCTGAATAGTGGAATTTCCTCAAAGTGTGCTGGTTTTGTGATCATAGTGATCCTTGGTATTCACCATAGTTACTGTGTGATCACAATGTCTTGTTTGGTTAAAACTTTAACCAAGTCAAGAATCCTTCTAAACCTTTCAGATAAGCAACAGTTTAATGTCACTTGAGTTGGCTAATTAATTTAGATTTAGTTGTGGAATCTGCCACAATGTAAAATCTTTATTATGAGCAAGAGATGTCTTGGTCATCCATGAAAACTTGTAGTAGTGTATTTCTACACGGTGAATGTTAATACCAATGCAACTTAGTGTATTGTGTTCAACAATTCACGATATCAATGTAACTTGCGTACATTGATTTATCCCTTTTGGTGTCTATAGTGTAACCCTGTACAGTGACAACCTCAGTGTAACTCTGTACAGTGATCTCTCCCTTTGTGATGTCATTAGAGTAACTCTGTACAATGACATCTTTGTTTAATCACATATTCAATATGTGATTATATTGCCCCAGAAGTTGCTTATACCTGTGGATCTCTATCCATTAAGAAACTTCTTTTAAATTCTATGTACCATAAAATCCACATTACGTATAATCACATAAGGATTTTATTCTATCTTTCAGTATATCATCTTCATACGGGTGAGGATTGATATAGTGCTCCCACTAGCTTTTATGTAAACACATCAATTATGGCATTAAGCCATTCTCAGATTCAAGATCTGATATTGCAATTTTGAATTTGCAAGTGTGTTTAAATATGTATTTCCTGCTTAATGCAACAATCTTTTGTTGGTCAGGAAATATGCGAACAATGGATCTGTGACTCTTGAACTACTTCAAGATCAACGTCCTTTACTTCTAGTTCCAGTTAAATAACTCGGGAACTTAACCTTCCATTTCAGAAGCCAGAACACAACTTTCTATCTTCTGTGTGGAATTAGAATTCCATATGGATGGTGGAAGTAGTATCCATTGTTATATGTAGTATCTAACGAGAATAAATTCTCATTGTCAAAAGACATTCGATACTAGATCTATCAAGCGAGTGGTGATGAAGAGAGTGATACTCAATAGGGGTGTGTATGGCAAATACTTCCTATATATCATCTTTCAAACGTTGACAAGCATCGTTTGATTCCTATCATGTGCTCAGGCCAAGGCTGTGCACGTAGGACCAGATTAGTGAAAAATCTTTCACATATCTTAAGATGATTTTAGGATTCGTCAAGCTTAGGTATTCTTTATTACGATCAGACTTAGAATTGTGATCGTATTTGTAAAGCTGGTTCTTTGACTTCATTTTGAAATGTTCTTGTACAACTCAAGAATTTTCATTGATGCTTATAACCATAAGCATATTCACTATGATTACCGTCATAGTTATGAAGTAACTTTTATGATTCTTGTTATATGGTTCTTTTAGGTTTGCCAACACAAGAGTGTCTAAGCCTAGAAAGAACACTTAACAGTTCACTCGAATGAGTGAAGGATTTGGTTGTGAGTTTGTGAAAGCACGACACGTATCAGGAAACTTAATCCCATGGTGGATCATAGGGTCCAGTTGGGCCGTATCCTTTTATGCATGTCTTGCTTACACGAATAAGTCACAAACAAGAATCATTAGAACCAGGTATGTTTCATAAAGAAACTTCAACTTATGTTATTAGTCTGATATAAAACCAGTGAAAAGCAAAGTATTAATCCCAGATGAGCTAGGTTAAAACAACCACTTGTTTTAAATACTACCAAGGAGTAAAAGACATGATTGAAAGCAAATGGCCTAAAAGGGTAATTCGAATCATGTGTCCCTCGATTAAGCTTTTCTTATTTTCACGTTCCTACAAGGCATGCATGCATGTGTTAGGGAAAACCCGTGAAAATCTAATAACATTAGTTTGAATACCAACAGAGAAGTCTAACGTTCTCCATTTTATTTGAGCTTAACAGGGTAGTGTATAGTACCCGATTTGTTGTTTGGAGCACTGGTGCTTGTCATGATGATGCAGCAATGATCGTACAAATCTTTTGCCATGGGCGTTGATGCCAAATGATCACAGCCTTTTATTGCCCTTAGAGTCGATACTCTTTTCTTGGTACGAGGCATTTTAACACGGTAGCAATCACCTATGACACACAAAGTGTCAATTGAGCATAATGCTATCAACTGGTTGAACTTTTCACCAAAGCACACAGTATTACTGGTTCTATAGTAGTGAAAAGGTATAAGCCCAGATACTCGTGGGGTAACCAAGTTGAATCAGGTGATACTGGTACCCTTTCATCTTAATGACATGGTCCTATGGAGAAGAGCCTTGCATAGAGCTCTTCTCCATCGAGAAACGAAACATGCAGTTAAGCTTGTTTGTTATGTCATTGATACTCAAGTCTTGCATTTTTGCTGACTATCAGGAAACATGTGAGCCTGCATAATACTATCTACCTTAGAGGTGTTAGTATTATGTTATTTAATCCAGGCGCGTTGTATTCCTATAAGGAACACAACTACGGCGATTGGGCTCTTCAAGACATAGAGTTTATGAAAAATGTCAGAACATCTTCTGAGTTTGTTTCAACAAGATGAAAGTTGGTGTTATTTGATTTGTCCTACTGGAGGACTAATTTAAAAGGAGAAGGGATTTGTTTTCATTAGCCGTTATGAAATGATAAGCAAAGCACAATACATTAGTATTTTCGATGTAGAGTATTTTCTTATTATAAATTGGTAAGATTTATTTTATAAGAAAATTGAGAATTCGATTAGACAAGTTTACTTGAGACCGCCAAATGAGCCTCAGGAGCAAATTTGCGTAACCAAAATGACAGCGGGTGTCAATTGCGAAATCACAGTCACAACTCTCGATATGAGGCCGCTATATACATACTTGTATATTTTGCGATACGTTTAGCCTCATCCGTGCCCACTTCAGCAATACACACCTGTAGCGCGGTGTTGAAATACTCCAACACTACGAACATATACATCTAAAGCGATAGTAATCCTAAATGGTCGATGCGACGGACACGGTGTTGAAATACTCCAATGTCCTCGCCTCAGAAGGTACCCTCGGCACCAAGTGCGGTGTTGAAATACTCCAACACTGATGCTCCGGTTAATACGTTCCAAGTTCGACTTGAGATAGGATGGCACGAACTATCAGTTTGTTTTATTACCAGATAGGGATATTAAAATTAATTTTAATATTGGTGATCGTTGGACACAAACGATAAACCCTATCATCACTCGGGACTCGTATTTTAAATAACCTATTATGTAAAATTACAACTAGGTTGTCGCGAGTTATGTAACCAGTCAAAAGTTAATAAATGACTTATTAAGTTTGATTGAGTTTTATAAAATTCGAAAATTCCAAAAGAAAACTCATTAAGGTGGTTACATTAAAACTTAGGTCAAGTTGTAAAGACTTTTAGAACTTGTAACCTATTGATTGCATTCTCAGTTTTAAAATCATTTTTAAAAGGATTTCGGTGTTTCAGTTGGTGTGTAATACGACTATTAAACTAAGCAACCAAGACAAGCAAAACGAATATGTATTCGGCCATAAGGGTTTTGGTCTTGCTAGAGCCTTTTTAGCGAGACCAAATGGGTCACGGGACAAAAGTACAAAACAACCACAAGGCAAACATCTTCATGTAGCGTGCAGGTTCTGTAAGCTCCCACTGACCTCAAGACGCCTCTTGACATCGATTGGATCTTCGGGTCTTCTTGATGACAACTTTTTCCAAAGTAGAAGATTTCATAAAAAGAAAAACCTAATTACAATTTTGAACCCAAAAATGTGGGCCAACCCAAAATCTAAACTATTATAATAATGGGCCAAAACAAGGGCCAAACCATAACAGTAAAATAATCACGCAACAGTCAAACAAGGGTCGGGCCGAATACATATAAAATACAATCAAAACAAATTGCAATTTTAATTGGTCAAAATAAAGTTGACCAAGATGCAATTTAATTATGCAATACAAATAAAATCTGATTCGCAACTTTCGGGCGTTTAACCCCAGTTTGCGAATCCACCGGTTTAAAATCGACCGGTTCCGATTTGCGCGTGGTAATCAAGGCTCTGATACCACTGTTGGGATTTGGCAGTGGTATTCGGGTCGCCCGGTGACATATTTAAAATTACGTGACCGATAGATTAATAGTTTATAAAAGAGTTTACCGAATTAATTTATAATTAATTCTATAACGCAGCGGAATAAAAAATATATATATAACAAATTATATATATTAAAACTAATTAATCAATAAACACAAATACCAGTACGCAACAGGATCCGATTACCGAACACGCAAACACAGAAATATAAATAAATAGTCTAAACTAATAGCGAGTTTAGATATACCTTGGCGGTGTTGAACAAACGTTCGAGACACCGAGTTTCAACGAACGAGCGCTAGGTTGAAACGGAACGAACCACTTTCGGTCTCAAACGGTTGTCGCGTATCGCGATTATTCTCGTGGTCCGGTGTTGCGTACCGCTACGGGACGGCGTTTATGACACGTGGTCATCACGCATCGCGAGAGTACGTCTTGACAGACGTCCCGTCTCGCGAGACTACGAGATCAATCAGACTCAGATCTGATTGCAACCGGAGACGGCGCACGATGAAAAGCGTCGGACTCACGTCGACGGGCGACGGTGACGCGACGGCGTGTGATCCGCGGTGGTGGCGGCGGGTGACAGCGGTGACGACGGCGAACGGTGGCAACGGCGGTGAGTTCCACGGTGGTGATCGGCGGGTTTTGCGGCGGCGATTGGCGACGAACCGAGCAGCGGATCTGGGCGTACGAGGCGGTGATCTCTAGACCGTAAGGCGGTCTACGGGCGTTGACTGACGGAACACCCTAACTAGCAACCACCACCATGTTATGGTGGTGCGAAGATGGCCACCGGAGGTAGCGGTGGCGACGATCGGCATCGAGCCGTTTTCTTTTTCTTCCGTGGGGTTTCCGAGAGGTGAATCGAAAAGGAGAATTATTCTCCCTTTTCTTTTTTTCTGCCATCGACAATTAATTGGGTGATTAGGGTTAATCCCCTAATCATCTAATATTTATTAGATGACCATTAATTCGCGACGGGCCCCTCTCGAATATAAAGCCCATCTCGTACGCGAGCCCACGAGTAAACGTTAGTAATTATTTCACTAACGTATAACTCAACCGTGAATTTAAATAAACCACTTTTATTTAAATATCTTTCACCCATTATTATTAAGCCGGTTAATAATAATATTATTGATTATTAATTATTTATAACTATTATAAATAATATATATAATCAAACGTTTCCGTTTCTTTTACCGGTTAACTCGTAAGCGGGTTTAGATTTCGTTGCACCCGGTGTAACTCTTACGGGTCGTAACCGGGTCGGGTTCAAGATTTGTCGGGTCAGGACACATAATATCCAACATCACCATCATGCACTTCTGAGGAACTGGTCTTAAAGATTCCTGCAGAAATAGAAGGGTTAGTGTACTGATATCCTTGGGGATTCTGGCTTGGATTTCCAGCAGAAAAAGGATATCCTTGAGACGGCGTGGCTGAGGATTCCAATAATGGTGGAATCCAAGGACTCTTGTAGCGTGACTGTGAGGATTCTGGTGGGACAGCTCCTGAGAATCCAGCAGTACTTTCCACATATCCAGCGGCCTGAGAAGTCATTGTAGGGGTTGTAGTAAAGCCTGATGCTGATTTGTAATTGTAGCGAAACGGATCTGAGGATCCTGAAGCATTGAAATCGAGATGCCTGGGAAACAGAGGACTTTGCTCTTCCATGGGCTTCCTAGATTTCTTTAGCTCTTCAATCTCCTTCATTACCGTTTGATTGGTTTTTTCTTGCTGATCCATTTGATTTTTCACCTGCTTAATCAAGGAAAAGAAATCATTGTTAGTAATAACAGGATCAACAGATTGAACCTGGGGTCCTGTGAAGACAGGGTAATCAGTCTTTCTCGGCTGCTCGTCCACTTTCTTCTGACGGTCATTATTCTTCTTCTGGCTTCCTGGAATGGAAGGAAGAGGAGGAATGGAGGACGACGTAGAGGCCGAGACAGTTTTCTGTTGGTTTGACATTTTTGAGATTGGAGATCAAATGAAGTGAATAAGGTATGGGATTTTGATAAGATTAAGCACCACTTGCCCCACGGTGGGCGCCAAACTATTTTGGTCAAAAATTCACAAAGGAATTTCGTATTCCAAACTTAGAATGTGAGGTAGTGTGCTTGCTAATATGTTCGAAATGTAAAACTGAACACAAGGATGTATCGAGGGAAAAATCCAGGATTCTTCGAGTTGCCTCTAGGAATCCTAGCAAAAAAACCTCGGGAGCCGGCCTGAAGAGCCCGCTACCACACAATTTTATTGATAGGAAACTGAAAATTACAAGTGTTTTGGAGGTTTGATCGATCAGGCTAAGTGTTACAGAGATCGTATGCTATCAGAGCTAATGTGTGAGTGAGTTGTGTGTGTTCCCACTGATCGAATCCTCGATTTATATAACGAATACAATGCTAACAAACTTTCCGGGATTCCCGGGATCCTACTATCCAACTAATTCGACCGTTAAGGGCCTCTTTGTTCACTTGGTCCACGATCTTCTTCAGCTGGGGCGTAAGTTTCGGAGGTAGTTGATGACTTCGTCTTAACCTGGTCAAATAAACACGAGGCAAATATGAGGGTTAGTTAAAAATAAATAAATCAGGATACCTGGATTCATGGGATTTCCAGACGTTAATAGGATTCCTGCACTGTGTGAGCTTCCTGCGAGCATCCTGAAAATACACCCTCAACATAGAGCATTTCACTTACATCTTTATCATCATTAAGTTGAAACAAGTAATCTTCAATCTTGGTGTCCGGATGAAGCCAATACAAGCATACATGTTCCTTCGATTTGTATGTCGTTCTATCGAGTTCCATTACGTAATCCATAATTTCGAAGTAAGACAGCTTATCGATCTCAATCTCTACAAGCTTTGATTCGCCACCTTCATACCTAATTTCTGGTTCTGTAATTACCTTCCGACCATAGTTGAGATTGAAGGAGATGACGCCTCTAATCTGTTGTTCGAATTGGTTGATGTGCGAACTCAGCGACATCATCTAATCTGCTGTTCGAATTGGTTGAGATTGAAGTTCGATTTAGGGCATGGCTAAGATTGACGCCAATTTAGGGTTCATATGTGTTTTTTGTTAAAGTTCGTTCGATTTAGGGCATGGGGAGAAAGGATAAAACGTATTCTTGTTAAGAAATTTAAAAAAAAAAGATAAATCTGATATGCCCACGTGGAAATTTGGAATTAAATAAAAAAAAGCCATGTCATTTGCCACGTCATCAAAAAAGTTAACGGTGTTAGTCTTCTTAACGGTGGGACCACTAAAAACAAATACAGTAAAACGTGGGACCACTGGGGGCTATTTTTAAACATGGGATTATTGACGACCAAACATGAAAACTTGGGATCATTTGTTTCCAATTTTCCTAGAAATACCATAGCCTTGTTACTACTAAATCTTCAAGACACTTTCTTTGAGAAACTTTAGATGTTTTGGTTCAAGACAACTTGATTAACAGGTCGTAAAAATTCTCAGTTCCCCAAAGAGAGTTGTTCTCTATTCGCTCTTGAACATCTGTTTTGGTGTTTTGATTTTTTAAGACGTTTAGTATCAATCTGACATGTTTTGGACCTGTTAAGAACACACTTTCAGAATAGTAAGAGTAAGATTTAAAATCTACCTATTGTGGAACAATGCCATAGTGGTGCATCTTGACCTGTTAACGAAGAGACACAAAAAATATGAGTAAAATTTAACACGTTCGTGAACTGTTACTAACAAAAGATGCAATTATATTTAATGACGTTGATGTATAAGATTTCTATATCTAATCACTCCTTTACAAATTGTCTCATTCTCAACTGCACCTCTGCAACGCCAAGAAATGTTTCGTTGCCCACACCAATATCAAACAAATCTGAAAACAAAACCAGGAAAAAAAGATTAAGAGAGTTTAAAAAACTTAACAATTACAATGTTGAACCATATAAAGTTGCTTCTATTTGAAACAAATATGTATGAGCTCAGCCCCACATGTCTTTTCTTGGATTCTTGATGAACCACTGCAGTGGCTGGTCAGCAATAAGCTAAACAGAAGAAACGAATGAGCTTAAAAATAATATGATAATGGTAATAATTTGCTAAATTCATATTCTAAATGACCTAAAATCAAGATTATTATGATTGCTTTGACAGAAGCGATTTATTGCATAAAAAGTTACCTTTTAGATAAGTAACACAAGTATACTGGTAATGAAGTATATTGGATCCTATATCAGATTTCTCTGATGTTCTTTAAATCCTCAATCAAAGTAATATGAATACGAAGAACAGTAAAAAATGAACATCACCAAAACTATAAGGAAACAGATGCTTACGAAGAATTATAGACAATTGCCCATTTTGATCCGTTACCCAACCCAGTGGAGTGGAGGATTGAGTTAAAGGCATTACCGCAGTCAAACAAACCATATTAATTTCTGAATGTGTGAAGCAAGCTGCTAGGACACTCAAATGGTTGAGAACATGATCTTTTCCACTGATTTGTTCAGCAACTATCACAAACAACTCACGAATGAATAGGCTGGTATATTAGATATGTATATAATAAAACAAATCTCGTAGTATTGGCTATTGCTTACCTGATATTCGATGTGCACTTGCAGCATGAGCAAGCATCAACTTGCCATTAGCATCACCAATGCAATATAGGTGAGGAACCTAATACAGAGTTAATTAAAACTTGCCATTAGCATCACCAATGCAATATAGGTGAGAAACCTAATACAGAGTTAATTAAAACGCCTTGTCAAATACTAATAAGCCCAATATTTTCTTAATATAAGCCCATAGCTGAATTGCAACAAACCATATTTCCCTTTGCATTGCATACAATCATCAATAGAAACAAAACCATGTAGATTCGCAACATTGATCCAGAAAATATCCAATGTTACCTACAAGTGACATACATTAACATTAAGGGACATACATTTTCCAACTCCAGACCCTTCGTAAATGGAGCTCCTCCTGTAGCAATTAGTGATGCATCAACCTGCACAAGTAGCAAGATAAAAAAGAAACAAATTGACACATCAACATTAGCATATTCAGTACTAACAAATAACCAGTAAAATTATAAAGTTATTTTGTAATCTGGTGGAATTAGTTATACATAAGTTCACTTTGTGCATTAGAACATCATAAAGATACACAAAATACATGTCTAATTCTTATAATATATTTTTATCAAAGAGCGAAAATAAGTTCAATTTGCAGAAACCCTCACTTCATAAAGTTAAATCTTATTCTAAACATCAAAACAGTGACATTTAGAACCATAAATTGAACTTTTTGCTGCAATTTATAGTACAACGCACTATTGTGGCCTTTAATGTCGGGATCTCCGATCTCATACAGACTCACAAGCTAATCAGGAAGTTAGATCTATCAAATTTAGAGAAATTGAAAAGAAAATAGGAGAAAACAAATTGAAAGATGAATCTTAAAGCTTTACTTAGCAAAAACATATCTAAAAGTAAAAGGACATTCAAACCCCCAAATCGAATTAGAAACAACAAGCGAAGAAACCAAGATTTGAGAATACCTGTCGAATAATGAGGTAAGTGAAATTTGAGGACCGTCAAGGATGGTTGAACAATATATCGTAATCCAAGTCGAAATCGGAAGTAGGGGAGACGATGGAGGTTTTGATGTAAATCTGTGCTTTTAGATGTAAGGGACGATTCGTTATCCTGCTCAATCTCTTGTAAGTGTGGTTGGATGCGATGGCCGGTGGTGACGCCGCCATGGTCGGCCCACCAGAGATTAGGTTTTCGTCGGAAGCGAGATGGACGAAGGGAGGGTTGCTCGAGGGATTCGAAAGACTGCAGGTTACAAATTAGAAAAAGAGCTTATATACCTAGGGTTTGGCATGGGTACAACGATTCAATTTACAAAATCTTTTACGATTGTGCTTTAAAGACTTGTATATAATGCATTATATTTTGTACAATTCTTAATTTTTCAACATTTAACATCTCTCTCTTATCTCTATATTAAAGTAATATATATATATATATATATATATATATATATATATATATATATATAGGGGATCTCCGATCTCATACAGACTCACAAGCTAATCAGGAAGTTAGATCTATCAAATTTAGAGAAATTGAAAAGAAAATAGGAGAAAACAAATTGAAAGATGAATCTTAAAGCTTTACTTAGCAAAAACAGATCTGAAAGTAAAAGGACATTCAAACCCCCAAATCGAATTGGAAACAACAAGCGAAGAAACCAAGATTTGAGAATACCTGTTGAATAATGAGGTAAGTGAAATCTGAGGACCGTTAAGGATGGTTGAACAATATATCGTAATCCAAGTCGAAATCGGAAGCAGGGGAGACGATGGAGGTTTTGATGTAAATCTGTGCTTTTAGATGTAAGGGACGATTCGTTATCCTGCTCAATCTCTTGTAAGTGTGGTTGGATGCGGTGGCCGGTGGTAACGCCGCCATGGTCGGCCCACTAGAGATTAGGTTTTCATCGGAAGCGAGATGGACGAAGGGAGGGTTGCTCGAGGGATTCGAAAGACTACAGGTTACAAATGAGAAAAAGTTTTTATATACCTAGGGTTTGGCATGGGTACAACGATTCAATTTACAGAATCTTTTTACGATTATGCTTTAAAGACTTGTACATAATGCATTATATTTTGTATAATTCTTAATTTTTCAACATTCAACATTGAACATTCTCTCTCTCATCTCTATATTAAAGTTATATATATATATATATAGGGTTAGGTTCAAATGAGAACTTTTTGTTGTAAGAACTTTTGAGAACTAAATCTCAACCACACATTTCAGGGGGGACCACTTTAATTCATGGGAGGGGGGATACATGTAAATAAACTTGTGGCTCAAATTAGTTCTTTTTAGTTCTCAAATCAAATTGGTTCTCAAATGATCCTCTCCCTATATATCTATACTATCTTATTATGCATATTCTATCAAGTGGTTGAAAATTAAGATGTACAACTTATTTATGCATAAGGTACAAGTGAAAATTAAGAGGTACAAGTTTTCATGCATGGTGTACAATTTTCTAAAGCAATATCTTGTACAAGGCAGCATGTACAAGGCAGCTTTGACGGTGATTTCCTTTTCTCAATCGTACATCAGGAAAGCAAAGAGAACAGAGAACAGAGAAATGGTTGCTTTATCTCAGGGCTTTATCAGGTACCTTTTATCAACAAATCTTCTAAACAGCAGGTACCTTTTCTCAATCGTACATCAGGAAAGCAAAGAGAACAGTGAAATGGTTGCTTTATCAACAAATCTTCTAAAAGGAAAGCAAATCGTAGAGAAGACAGAGAAGTCTAGGGCTTGCTGTAGCAGAGATGAACAGCCGAAGCAGGTACAAAATCGTTCCTTTGGAACCAAATCGTACACTCCATGGTAGAGATGAAACCAATCGTACACTCCAGTTTCATCCAAATGGGCGGTCAATTTGAAATTACAATTTGAAATCAGAAACAGCCTATAAATACACAGTTTCATCCCAAAGTTCATCTTTGCTAGGGTTATTCAAGTTCATCACAAATTGAGGTACGGTTCACATTTTTTATGTGTATTTATGCAAATACTTTCCTCGCAATTGTGTTTTAAACCAAATTATTGTTTGTATGTATTCAAGTTCATCAAGTTCATCAAGTTCATCGAGTTCATCAAGTTCATCGAGTTCATCAATTCATCTCGGCTAAGGTTAGGCAATTCAACAACTGCTTATTGTATGTTTTACCGTATGCTCACCAAACTGGTTGCATAAAATCTGCCCATATAATGGATCCATACATGCTCTTTTTAGCTAATTCATGTAGAAAACATAAACTGCTTCTTAGCTCAATTTCTACACTATTGTTTAGTAGCTTTGATTTGATCCACTGGAAATTCACAACTCACAAGTTTAAGTCACTTCTCTATCTCACACCTATAACAGAAGCATAGTTTAAGTCACCTAAAACCTATCAAACAAATATGTGTTTTGAAGTTGTATGTTTAAAATGTTCACTTCTCAATAAAGAGCAGTTTCTTCATGTAAATACAACTCACCAAACATAGAAAAAATATTAATTAACAAACTGGTTGATGTATAAAGTATAATAGTTTGTTAATGAAAGATAATGCATACCAATATAACTCACCAACTGTTGCATAAAATCTGCCCTTATAATGGATCCATACATGGTGTACAATTTTATATAAAGTTATAAAGCATAATTTTAAAACTGTCACCATAGGATATTTTTAGTTATGGATACTATTTTTGTTCGTTTATGTAATCACTGGAGATTATATTTGACCCGTTTGAATCAATGAACACAGATCTGACTTTTTATAAAAGAAAAACTAATTAAAACCATTTGACCCGTTTAATCAATGATGTCATTTTAAGGTGGGTCCATGTTTGGATATGTGCAGTGACTTCAGTTAGTATTATTTGTGGTCTATTTGTGCTTAAGGTCCATGTTTGAATACGTGCATACCTTTGCTCTATCTGTGTCCAAATGTATTATTTTCAAATTCTTATGCATTATGAATCGTGTAACTAAGGCCATATAAGCAAATGGGTTTGAAATTGTAACAAACTAGCTGCTGTTGGGACTGTTTAGATGACCTTTGGGATGTTCATGTTAATACAATGAAAATATCTCAGTTAACACTTGATTTTTAGGTGATCTTGTTTGTATACTACATGCTGTTGGGACTGTTTAGCTGCTGTTGGGACTGTTTAGCTGCTGTTGGGATTGTTTAAAAATATATGTACCACTTTTATGGCTTCCTTTTTGAAGTTCTGATCATGGCTGAATACGTTGATTTAGACCAGTAGGATCAATTGCACAAAACAATGTTAAAAGAGTGTTATTTTAATGTCAGACTTAGCCCACCCACTTCATCCTAAATGAAGATTCATCATGTAAATGTATTCTACAATTCATTTCACCTTTAGTTTAATTTGAACAAATTAAAACATCAAAACTGAGTTCCATAGTATAGTGATGATTCTCATAAATTTCTCAAATTTAGTCTAATTTTTAAAACATGTTACCATTCTTAAAAAACTTATCTTGAGGACATTATAATCTTTATTAATATGTGAATAAGAATGGGTAGTAAATAAATAGAAGTTTAATATATGTAAATGCCACCTTGAGGTTCGTAGGAATTGAGATTGCCAACTCTTAATTCATATTAAAATGGAAGTTTAATATATGTAAATGCTGCTGTTTTGAAATTAAAATGGTCTGCTAAAGATTGCTTTTTTTGAGGGGTGGGGGGGTGTCATTGTTTTGGCATTGAAGATGTTGTGCTGCTTTATTTGAGGATTACGTTAAGTGGCTATGGTTTGACTCTTGGTGCAGGTCTCCTATTCTGGGTTGTTTTAAGTTTGAATGTCTTTTTGGCTCGAGTATATTGTATTAGAGTATTGGCTTGTTGTCATTTCCTTGGTTCATGTCTTTTGTTTTCCTCGAACTTGATGTATTTTGCCTTGCTAGCGGCTATGATTATTGCTGTTTCAAAAAAAAAAAAAAAAAACTCTTAATTCATATTGTACATCTTAGAGGAAGAGCTATCTCTATTTAATCATTTTTAATTAGTATAATTTTTGTTAAATAGAGACCAGTAGGCAAAATATGATGTATATAAAGTGCGATTTTTACATTATTGATTAATGTAAGAGCTGTCATTACATTTGGTGGTGGAAATTTCGACTTGTTTACCTATGAATGATACGGGTCACAGAAATAAGAAACTAAAAGGAAGAGATTCAAATTTGTTTGGCCTGCTATAAATATGATAGAAACCAAGTTCACCCATTTTTTCAAGAACAGATTCAAAATTTCCTTATTATGGTATCTATTTATATGACTTGAGGATAATGAAGATGTTATTGTTGATCGAAACAAAGTCCCTGGTCTGGGATGAGTTCCAAAGAGGTCATCCCTTGTTCTCAATTATTTTATAAAGTTTGGAACATATTTTTTCTTTTTGCAAAAATTAATGGAATTGGCTGGAAGGCTGGATGAGATTGATTTTGGTTACAGCGATTCACAGTTAGAGTATTTAATAATAATATGGTGAGATTGATTTTGGTTTGGAATAATATGGGTCGGTTTAGATGAGCTAAAATCATGTCTAAGTGCACCTGAACTTGAAATTATAGTTAGAGACCAATTAGGCTCTTAAAATACCTAAAATAAAAGCTCTATTCTCATTTTGTTCTTATTCTTTATGTTTGGAATTAAGCCAGCCCAATGTGATGTCAAAACTGAAGACATGTTAAATCCATCAAGACTGTTAGGAATTAAGCCAGATTTTAGTGTTTTTTCAGTCTGTTTGTAGGCCTTTTAAGACAGTTTTGGGGCTACAATTTATTTATATGTTTTGTAATGTTGTTATGACCAAGTTTTACCCTTTTTCAAGAGGGATAATTGTTAGCGAGCTACCACTAACACACCCGACCCAGTGGGTTAATCGAGTAGGACTTTCTGATCCAATCCATTTTGCATGGTTTGACCCGGTTGGTGACTGACTTGTTCAACCCAGCCCCACGTAATTCCTATCTTCCATAATGTGTTTTTTATTATTTGTTCATTTTCCTTATTTGTAGTAGAATGTGGGATAGTAGTTTTTCAACCGTCTTTCTTGTTTCCTATGTATTTTGTTTCATGTTAGAAGAAATGGCAGTGAATTTGAGTTTTAGAAAAATATTGATTGTGTTTTCTCTGGATTTGAGAGATCATAATTTCTGTCCAATGCTATCTCAAATCTAGCAACTTTGAGAGGTGATCTTTGGAGTCTAAATCGAACTCAAGTGGTGTGTCTGTATCTTGTTTTCGGTTTGGTTTTGCTCAACGGAATCAATCGAGTGGTGAAATCTGTATCTCGATCGACCCGTTGCCTATCTTTATTTTCAATTTTATTTCCCGAATCCGACCGTTTCCTAACCGGATATACAACAATAATCTTTAGACAGTTTTCTATTATTAGTAAGCATTATTCAGGTTTATATGTATTTGAACGACTATGCATCTGTGGGAGCTACAATCCGAAACTAGATGGAATCAAACTTACAAACGTTGGCTACTAAGTTGTAAAGAGAGAAGATATGCTGACATTTTCTAGATCTCTTAAAGATAGCAAGGATGGGGATTTTGAGATATATAATTTGTAACAGAGTTATGTGACTCTAAATAGGTAAAAGTTCCAAGTTAAAACTGCACATGTTTTATATTACCTTTTTGTTATTTCTGATCTGATTGATATAAAGTGTTATTTACTAATTTTTAGTATTTCAATGAATTGATGCTATTAGTTTGAGACCATTGAAATGTTACATTGTGATACTTAAATGTGGTTTTTTGCTAGGATGACATGTCATAAAAGAAGCAATATGGATGGCAGTGGCATAAATCCCTCACCTACAAATGATAACAACAATGGAACTAGACTCATAATGGTTATACAAGCATTGTAGATCAAACTAAGTGTAAGAATTAAAGACCACCTTCCCATGAAACTGTCTTTTTTTTCTTGACTGGTTTTTATTGTTCACTGGTCTTCATGACAATTATATATTCAATGTTATATATACATAAGATGTCATATAAAAATAGAGGATGATTAAGCATAATTATTTATGTAATATTCAATGTTTGAATTTTATTTATTAATTCTTTGATCATAATATATTTGTTCTTTTTTAATCACAACGAATTTGTATGAAAATTAAAGATTTTCTTGTCAACCAAAGCATAAGTTTTGGATAGTCATATTTCCATTAAATTACTCGCTTTGACATATTTTCACTAAATTACCCAAGCCTTTATGCGATTTTGTCAACAGTTGGTCGATATGTTTCTTGATATATCTAATTTAATCATCTAGGTCTATGAACTTCTACTATAAACATATACATGTAATCTTGTATCCAACTATAGGTTTATCGATCAGACATGATAAAATGCCGTTAACAAAAATAATAAGATTTGTGTGTTCATTATTATTTAATTGAGATCTACAAGGCTAATGATATAAATAGTACACCAATGCTATGAATGAGAAAATAACATATGTACAATGTAATATATCACGACATGGTTCATAAACTATCAAGTACTATGTTGGTTGATTGTACCCACATGACATGTTTTCAACACAAGTTCCACCATATGTTAGAATTAAAGTTGAAAACATACTGCATTATAAATTGTCGTCGCGCCGCATCGCGCTAATATAAACGAATATCGCTTTGTAAGCTGTCGTCACCGCTGGATGCGCAAACATAAGATAAATAAAGCGCTATAAACTGCCGCCCGCCGCAACGCGCGGGTACCCCACTAGTATATATAGGGGAAGGATCCTGTGAAAACACCCATTTTTGTGAGAAATGCGTAAACAAATCTTAAAATCTACATAACTTTTTCATACGTTAATATTTTTTTTTAAATTGCACCAAAAAGTCTTATAATTAAGCTATCTTTAATCCTATATAAACTATAAAAAAAATGAACGTTTTTTTTTTGTGTGTGGTGCACATGTGCATCACAAAAAAAAAAAAAAAAAAAAAACTCATACTTTTAGTATGAATTAATATGTTTTTTCTAAGTCGCATCATATGTCATATATTTCCATCTTTGTTTTGCATTTTTATTCAATGATGCA
>JBCNJP010000003.1:83857020-83911613 GCA_039602395.1 Deinandra increscens subsp. villosa | reverse complement strand
GGATGTCACAAGGAGCTTCATTTGTTAATGGATGCATTATAATCTTGGACAAGGATAATTGTAACATGGGCACATGCAAATTACAATGTTTGAAAGAATATAAAGGCAACGGATATTGCGGATATTCTCAAGCTTTAGACCATTACTTTTGTGGTTGTAGTTATCCATGTTGAGGAACCTTTGATCTTTTTAATAAAATAAAATATAACTATATATGGAAGGCGAATTCGCTTATGATGGCTTTTGAAAGTAACTCACTTGCACGCTACCAATTCGTCTAAAATCATTAATTTTTTTAACACTCAAACTCTCATGCAATCTTAAAGATTTATTAAACACTAGGGGTTTAACAAATGACTAACCCAGAGAGAAACGAACAGTCACAGCTATTTCAAAGATAAATGTTTACAAATGTCCAATCATATATATTATACAACTGATTCGTGTGTGTACTATATATATCTATACTATCTTATTATGCATATTCTATTCAAGTGGTTGAAAATTAAGATGTACAACTTATTTATGCATAAGGTACAAATGAAAATTAAGAGGTATAATCTTTAAGGCTACATGTACAACTCCCTAGAGCCTTAAAAAATCACGCCTTTCATCTGTTAGTCAAATCCTCCTCTCCCTCTTCCAAATGTGACCCTAATTTCAAAATTCATTGAAACACAGAGAAACACAGGTATCATTTTAGGAAACAACACTTTTCTGGGAGAGATTCTTTCTTTACTTTTCCGCTGTGTTCCCGAGTTTACTTAAAGAGGGAAAAGAAGAGAAGAGAAGAGAAAGGAAAGGAAGAGAAGGGAAAGAAAGAGAAAGGGAGAGAAGGAGAAAGGAAGAGAAGGAGAGTGATTCATTTTCTTCCAAATCCTTCCGATTTGGAAGGAAAGAAAAACAATAGAAAATGAACTAACTTTCCCTCCCCTTCCTTCCCCTTCTCTTCTTTAATGAAACTCGGGAACACAACTTTTTTTGTTTCCTTCCCTTCCTCTCCTTAAGTGAAACTCAGGAACACAAAATTTTTTAAACTTACTTCCATTTCCTTTCCTTTCCCTCGTTAAATGAACTCGGGAACACAGCGTTCTTGTTCCAGACATTTCACCAAATTTGAAGCATTAAAATAGATTTGAAATTCAAACCCCATCTCTCTTAAATTTGGTTGTTCATCGAAGCTCCAGAGAGAAATTCAAATTTGAATTTCAAAATTTATTAAACTTTACTTTATACGGATCTGATTTCTGGGATTTTTTTTTTCTTCTTTTCTCCTTTCTGCAGGAGCAGGAGTACAAGACCCCATGCCTCTCTCTTTCCCATGTCTCTCTTCTCTCTCTCAAAATACAGTCTCTTCTTCCAGGCTTCATCTTCAATCTCTCTCAACATACGCCTCTCGCTTCATGGTTACGTAGAGTGATCTTGATATGAAGCAAAGAAAATGTTCAATCGAAGAAGATTCCTCTCACTTCTCATGGTTATTGGAGCTGTCAGGTAAGTTCTTCTTATTGTTCTTAAACTTGAATCATTTGGATCTACACCTGACCAAATATTTCTATTGCATATGTTCTTTTCCCTCTTTATAAATTTTTCTATGAGTATCACCTCAGATCCCCTTCCTTCTTTTCCATCAAAACCTCCATCGTCTCCCCTGCTTCCGATTTCGAATTGGATTACGATTTATCGTTCAACCCTCCTTGACAGTCCTCAGATTCCACTTACCTCATTATTCGACAGGTATTCTCGAATCTTGGTTTCTTCGCTTGTTGTTTCCTATTCGATTTGGGGGTTTGAATGTCGTTTAACTTTCAGATCTGTTTTTGCTAAGCGAAGCTTTAAGATTCATCTCTCAATTTGTTTTCTCCTATTTTCTATTCAATTTCTCTAAATTTGATAGATCTAACTTCCTGATTAGCTTGCGAGTCTGTATGAGATCGGAGATCCCGACATTGAAGGCCACAATAGTGCGTTTTACTATAACTTGAGGCAAAAATTTCAATTTATGGTTTTAAATGTCACTGTTTTGATGTTTAGAATCAAATTTAACTTTATGAAGTGAGGGCTTCTGCAAATTGAACTTATTTTTGGTCTTTTGATAAAAATATATTATGAGAAATAGACATGTATTTTGTGTATCTTTATGATGTTCTAATGCATAAAGTGAACTTAAGTAAAACTAATTCCACCAGATTACAAAACAACTTTATAATTTTACTGGTTATTTGTTATTACCGGATAGGCTAATGCTCATGTGTCAATTTGTTTCTTCTTTTATTTTGCTACTTGTGCAGGTTGATGCAACACTAATTGCTACAGGAAGAGCTCCATTTACAATGAGTCTCGAGTTGGAAAATTTATGTCCCTTAATGTTAATGTACGTCACTTGTAGGTAACATTGGAATTACTATGTCATTAGACGTATAATTTTAATGATCAAATGGATATTCTCCGGATCATTGTTGCGACTCTACATGGTTTTGTTTCTATTGATGAGCGTATGCGAGTAATCGATGCAAAGGGAAATATGGTTAGTTGCAAATGCAGCTGTGGGCTTATATTAAGAAAATATTAGGCTTATTAGTATCTGACAAGGCGTTTTAATTAACTATGTATCAGGTTCCTCACCTATATTGCATTGGTGATGCTAATGGCAAGTTGATGCTTGCTCATGCTACAAGTGCACAGGGAATATTAGGTAAGCAATAGCCAATAATACCAGATTTATTTTATTGTTTACATATCTATTATACCAACCCGTTCATTGGTGAGTTGTTGTTTGTGATAGTTGCTGAACAAATCAGTGGAAAAGATCACGTTCTCAACCATTTGAGTGTCCCATCAGCTTGCTTCACACATCCTGAAATTAGTATGGTTTGTTTGACTGTGGTAAATGCCTTTAATTTAATCCTCCACTCCACTGTGTTGGGTAACGGGTCGAAATGGGCAATTGTCTATGATTCTTCGTAATCATCTGTTTCCTTATAGTTTTGGTGATGTTCATTTTTTAGAATATGAAATTAACAAATTATCACCATTATCATATTATTTTTTAGCTCATCCGTTTCTTCTGTTTAGCTTATTGCTGACCAGCCACTGCAGTGGTTCATCAAGAATCCAAGAATGGACATTTGGGGCTGAGCTCATACATATTTGTTTCAAATAGAAGCAAGTTTATATGGTTCAACATTGTAATTGTTAACTTTTTTTAACTCTCCTAATATTTTTTGCCTGGTTTTCAGCTCTGTTTGATATTGGTGTGGGCAACGAAACATTTCTTGGCGTTGTAGAGGTGCGGTTGAGAATGAGACAATTTGTAAAGTGTGTCTCTTCGTTAACAGGTGATGCACCGCTGCGGCATTGTTCCACAATAGGTAGCTTTTAAGTCTTACTCTTACTATTCTGAAAGTGTGTTCTTAACAGGTTGAAAACATGTCAGATTGATACTCAACGTCTTAAAAAAACCAAAACACCAAAACAGATGTTCAAGAGCGAACAGAGAACAACTCTCTTTGGGGAACTTTGAATTTTTACGACCTGTTAATTAAGTTGTCTTGAACCTTAACATCTAAAGTTTCCCAAAGAAAGTGTCTTGGTGATTTAGTAGTAACAAGGCTTTGGTATTTCTAATATCATTCTACTGTGTTTTTTTAATATAGGAAAGCAGTTGAGCAGGGCGGGACGAGCTTCCTTCTGAATGTCTACTATACTTTAGGCCTGCTGACATGCCGAAATAGGTATAGGTACATATGGCAATATGGGCGGGTTGGGTAATAGGGCCAAACCGGTGGGTCAAAACTGGCCTGTAAAACTAGGATAGCTGCATAGATGTAAAGCGAATGTTTTAAACAAAAAGTAAAGGTTTTAATTTCTGAATGGCTAGATGATATGATAAAACTAGACATGATAACTGCTTTCTTTATCACCTCAGATCCGGTCCTTATTATGATGATTAATTGGTTCAGTAGCAGATTTATGAGATGAGGTATCTCCTAGCCAATGATTCTGTTATGTTTTCTAATGTTTTTGATGGTTAAGTAAGTTCACAAATTGGCTATGATGTTCTTTTTGTGTCTTTTAGAAGGGGTAAAACAGAGTTGTGGTAATTTGCATCATGGTGTGGCAATACATTTGCAGCCGGTGTAGATATCCTCTTCGTTCCTCATGTCTTACTTTCATATTGGAATCATGAGGTTGTTTACTAATGTTTCAACAATATGAGTGAACTATATAATTTATTTTCACATTCAAACCTTTTGTTTGTTATTTCCAGTAGAAAAAAAAACCTATACATGCTTTTATATTAAAGGTGAGTTTACGTTTGATTCTTCTATCATATACATTTTTTATTTTCTTTATAGTTTTTTTTATTATAGCCATTTTGAAAGAATGTTTAACTGTGCTAATACTTTTAAGCGGGGTTTAATTTAGTGTCGTATGATTTGATGATTTCCCTTCTGATGAGTAGATGAGTTTGTCGGATATGTCTGCATATCCGACCATCGGACATCTAAGTCCTCAAAATATTGTAAGTGGTTTTACAGGTGAATGCAAGGCGAGGATCTGAGTCAAGATCCGAGATAAGAGCTGGAGAAGCGGAATTGGAAGCCTATAAATACTCGAGATTAGATTTAGATTAGGGGGACTTGTATCATTTTACTTCGATCACTTGTAACTATCTCAATCAATAAACATTACTTTCTCTCTCTAAACTCAGATCTCTCTCACTTTTACCTCACCTCTCTGATTTGGTGGCAAAGGTGCTCATAGTGACACTTTTTCCTTTTTCAGTGGCGCCATCCATTAGTTGACTGGATCCTTTGTGATTGAGTTTTGAGTTAGAATCATGAATGATTTAGAGAAATCCTTTTCGGTATCAGCCTCGAGTGAAAAGATGAAGTCGAATTCTTCTATTAAGCAGAATTCAGGTTTTTCTGGCGATGATTCACCGGTGAAAACCACGTCAATGTTTGCAGCTTCATTTTTGGATCCTAAAGCTTCAAATCCGAAAAATGTTGATGAATTGCTAAAGTCTGTTGGAAAAAATGATGCTGATAAACAGGATATGGTGGTTTTCGAGAGGAAGACTGCGAAAAAAGTTGAAGATTCGCCGGTAAAGGAATTGAATGATGTTGATTTGTCGGAGTCTGACGTAGAATTTTTGCGAAGGAACAAGGATTTGTTGTTATTTTTGAAGCAACAGCGTCTCGAGGAGGAAGAAGACAATGATGTCCAGATTCAATTGGCGAAGTATAAAAGTAAATATCAATCTCCGACGGAGGACGTGGTGCGCATAGCGAATGCGACAAAACCTCCGGTGAATGGTATGGTGTTGATATTTTGACGTTTTATTATTGACAACTTAGAATTTCTTTGGACATCAAGTATGGTTCGTGAGAATTTTTAGTTGTTTATTGAAAAATGAATTAAGTTTTAGACACGAAATTGCTTTCAGATCCAAAGTTTTTTAAATAAGCTTTATAAGCAAATTGTCGATTATTTTTCGACATAAGTTTAAAATTGCGTATGATGATAAATTTTTTGGTTAGTGATATAATGTGGATGAGCCCAAAGTCATGCATTGTCATGAATGTTTGATTATTTTGAGTTTGATGAGATGCAGAGATGGTTGTTCCATACATGCCAGAATCTATGACGTCGCAGTCAAAGTTTATTTCGTGGATAGCAGAAGCGACATTTCCTCGCAAGTTGAAGATGCCTTCTACAGTGGGAAAGTATGGAGGGTTGTCGGATCCAGATGATCATGTGTTTGAATTCTATTCAGCAGCCAGGTTAGAAAATTGGGCTGAAGAAACCTGGTGCCATATGTTTGTCCAAACGTTTACAGGCATAGCCAGGGTTTGGTTTGATGCACTTCCGGTGGGAGGAATTGTAAGTTTTGAAGACTTAAAAGGAAAATTTTTGCGGCAATTTAGTCAGCAGAAAAAATGTACGAGAGACCCAACGGAGGTGCACAACATTCGACGCAAGGATCAAGAATCAATTGAAGATTTTATAGGGCGGTTCAATAGAGAAAGTATGAAAATTGCTGGGGCAGGTGATCAGTTGCGTATTTCAGGTTTTTGTCACGGAGTTAGATGCGCTCAGTTGGTCGAGAAGTTACATGAGGATCTTCCAAAGTCTATGGAAGTGCTAATGGATAAGGCTAGGGCCTATGTTCGTGGTAAAAATGCATGTGGAAGTTTTGTTCAGCAGGAAAATCGTAATACACTTCCTCGCGGAGGATATGTAAAGCCGGATCAGGTTAACAGAAAATATGGTGGTCCGATAAGAGGTGGTGGAGGATATTTCCAAAACAAGTGGGTTAGGCCCATGGGTTCTAGGGCAAGGTACGTTGGAAATCAGCCAAGGGGTGATTATGTTTCTGCAAGGCATGATAAATTTGTGGAACTTATTAAGACGCCAAGTGAGATCTTGTCAACCGAGCGAGTTCAATTCCAGGCTCCTCCCAAAATAAAGTCTGCTCCAATGAAAAATCTTGACAAGTACTGTGATTTTCATCAAGATAGGGGTCACACAACTGACGCTTGTTGGGCATTAAAGAAGGAGATTGATAAAGCGGTACGGTCTGGGAAGTTGGGTCATTTGGTAAAAGTTTTAAAGGGCGCGGGTGCTGAACCTGCAAAGGTAATTCATATGGTAGGTATGAAGCGGTCGCAGCAGGGAAAATTTCAAAAGAAAAAAGTGAGTAAACAGGCTGATTGGCAATATCAGGAGATTACATTTCCTCCACTCTTAAGACAGATGGTAAGAGAGGAACCTGTGGTGGTAGTTGCTACGATAGCAAATTATGAAGTTAAGAGAGTGTATATTGATTGTGGAAGTGCTGTAGATATAATGTATGAGCAGTGTTTTCAGAAAATGGATGTGGAAGTAAGGCAAAAGATGGTTCCGTCACAAGTACCTCTGATGGGCTTTTCAGGGGAAATGGTCAAGCCCATGGGAGAAATTACTTTGCCAATGGTCATAGGAACAGGAGAGCAGATTCGAACCTTGGAAGTTACATTTCTGGTAGTCAGTGCGGCATCTTCTCACAACGTAATTTTAGGGAGACCAGTGTTAAGCCAGTTGGGAGCAGTCATATCGGTAACTCATGGGATGATAAGGTTTCCAACACCAACAGGGGTTGCATCTTTAACCTCTGATGCATGTTTAAAGGTATATACTGTTCAGGTGCCAGAAATAGAGAAGGAAGATAGAAGGGTGATTATAAAAAAGGATAAGTGGGCAATCAATTTGAAATATCCTGATCAGCAGTTACAAATTGGTGACCAATTGTCAGAAGAGGCGAGAGGGAAGTTATACGATTTACTGATTAAAAGTGTGGACGTTTTTGCATGGGAACCTTCAGACATGACTGGTGTTCCGAGGCACCTGTCGGAACATAAGCTAGCTTTGTATCCAGGAAGTGTGCCATACCAGCAAAGAAAGAGAGGGATGGATGATGAAAGGGCGCAAGTTGTGAAGGTCGAAGTGGATAAGTTGTTGGAAGCAAACATCCTTAGGGAGATTCAATTTTCAGATTGGGTGTCGAATCCCGTGTTAGTTAAGAAGAGTGATGGGTCGTGGAGGATGTGCATTGATTTTAAAAATGTGAATAATGTATGCCCTAAAGATTGCTACCCACTACCGGAAATCGATTGGAAGGTTGATTCGGTCACAGGGTTTAAGTGGAAATGTTTTTTGGATGCATATAAAGGGTACCACCAGATACAGATGGCAGTGGAAGATGAAGATAAGACCACGTTTATTACAAGGGAAGGTTTGTTCTGTTATACTAAAATGCCTTTCGGTTTGAAAAACGCTGGGGCAACTTATCAGAGGTTGATGGACAAAACGTTTCAAGATCAGGTTGGACGAAATTTGGAGGCATATGTAGATGACATTGTGATCAAGAGCAGAGAGGAGGATGGAATGTTTAAGGACATTGAGGAAACATTTGCAAAGTTGCGAAGTATAAATATGAAGCTAAATCCAAAGAAATGTTCTTTTGGCATGCAAAGCGGAAAGTTCTTGGGAATGATGGTGTCTAATGAGGGGATTCGTGCGTGTCCGAAAAAAGTGGAAGCAATATTGCAGATGGAATCACCAACGTCAATAAAGGATATTCAGGTTTTGAATGGGAGGTTGGTCGCGTTGCATAGGTTTGTTGCCAAAGCTGCAGAAAGGTCTTTGCCTTTTATGAAGGTTTTAAAAGAATGTTTGGGAAAGGAAAATTTTCAGTGGACTCAAGAAGCGGAGGATGCATTTGCAGAGTTAAAGGTAGTATTAACTATGTTACCAACCTTAACAGCTCCAATCGTGGGGGAAACGTTGCAAATGTATATAGCGGCGACAGAAGGATCTGTGAGTGCAGTTCTTGTAGCTGAAAGGGAGCATGGTCAGATGCCGATTTATTACGTGAGTAAGGTGTTAAAAGATTATGAGAGGAGATACGTACCTATGGAAAGGTTAGTGTTGGCATTGGTTGTGGCCGCAAGGCGATTGCGAAGGTATTTTCAGGCACATTGTGTGGAAGTATTAACGGCTTGTCCAATCAATCAAGTTTTGCGCAGGGCGGAAATGTCGGGGAGAATGGTCAAATGGGCCGTGGAATTAGGGCAGTTTGACATACAGTTTAAACCAAGGTCCGCTGTGAAAGGGCAAGTGATTGCTGATTTTTTGGCTGAAATGCCTATGAGTCAGCAGGGGCCATTGGATGTAATGGATGTGGAAAAAATGTCGCTCTGGAAACTATTTACCGATGGGTCAACAGGAAGTGAAGGAGCAGGTGCAGGTATGATCTTATCTACTCTTTATCTATAAATAGGAAGTCACCTATTTCTTTATCGTTCTTGCGTGATAACAAAAATTTGGAGAAATTTAATCATCTTGGTATTATGAGTTACAGGAATACTAATAGTGAGCCCAGAAGGTGATGAAATGACTTACGCTATAAGGTTTAATTTTGGAGTTTCAAACAATGAGGCTGAGTATGAGGCCGTGTTGGCAGGTTGCTTAGATGTGCCAAGAGAAACTGTTTTAATTAGTTTGTTTCGGTATGCTTTATTCACAGATTTTTGGATTAACAGGTTTAAGAATGATGAAGATGCTAGGGGCGCACGAAATACAAGTGTGTACTGATTCGTTGCTGATTGTTAAGCACATAAGTGGTGATTACGAGACCAAAAGCGCAGCGATGGCATTATATTTGGATCAGGTCAAAGTCTTGATGAAGGAATTCAGTAAATGTGAGGTCATACATATAACTCGGAGTCAAAATAAGAAAGCTGATGTATTGAGTAAGTTGGCGTCAACATCTTTCAAGCACTTGGGAAAGGAAATAAGAGTGGAAGTTCTGGAAGGGCCTTCGATATTGAAGAAGCAAGTTTCGGATGTGACAATGTCTGATTCAATATGGTACATGCCAATATACGAGTACTTGATGACAGGTAAGTTACCGGAGGGGAAAGAAGAGGCGAGGAAGATAAAAGTTAAGTCTTTGCAATATCAGATCCAAGGAGGAATATTATATAGGAAGACGTATGTGGGTCCTTTGTTGAAATGTTTGACTGAAGAAGAAGCAGTTTATGTGATCCATGAGGTTCACAAGGGGATCTGTGGAAATCACATGGGACCTCGGATGATAGTTAACAAACTGATTCTGTTGGGTTATTATTGGCCCAATATGCACAAGTTTGCTAGTGACATAATTAAAAGGTGTGATGAGTGTCAAAGGTTTGCTCCGGTTAGTTTGAAAGCAAAGCATGAAATGGTGCCAATTGTGTCAGCTTGGCCATTTCAGAAATGGGGAATTGACATCGTCGGGCCGTTTCCAGAAGCTGCAGGGAAAGTTAAGTTCTTAATTGTGGCTGTTGATTATTTTACCAAGTGGGTCGAAGCAAAAGCAGTTGCAAGTATCACTGGAGTACAAGTGAAGAAGTTCGTATGGGAGTATATCATTTCAAGATTCGGGTTGCCCTTATACATAATTTCCGATAATGGAAAGCAGTTTGCTGATAATCCCTTTAAGGAATGGTGTGAAGAACTTGCTATAACGCAAATTTTCGCGTCTGTTGCATATCCGCAGGCTAATGGGCAGGTTGAGCGAGTTAATAGGAGTTTAGTTGAAGGCATAAAAGTAAGATTGGACAAAACAGGAGGCGGATGGGTTGACGAGCTAACGCATGTGTTATGGGCCTATCGTACAATGCCAAAAACTGCTAACGGGGAAACGCCTTTCAGTTTGACGTATGGTTCTGAGGCAGTAATTCCAGCAGAGGTGGGAGTTCCGACTCGAAGGATGGCTGAGCGAGATAATAATGATGAAATGATAAGGGAAAACCTGGATATGTTAGAGGAAAGACGGGAAGTCGCGGCTATTAGAGAAGGGAAGTACAAAACTGCGATGGAGAAATATTATAACGCACATGCGAAGGTCTATTATTTTAAGGAGGGTGATTTGGTCTTACGAAATAACGACGTAAGTAGAGTACTGAAACAGGGGAAGTTGACACCTCAATGGGAAGGTCCATATAAAATTGTGGAGGTTTTAGGGAAAGGATCTTATGTACTTGAAGATGGGAGTGGAAAGGTTCTACCAAGGTCGTGGAATGGAATTCATTTGCGTAAGTATCATGTGTAAGCAATCAAGTAGAAAATGATGTGGAGATGGTTGCCAAATTCGTTGTTTCTTGTATTTTCAGTTCGTATAGTGGTGGCAATTCTGAAATAAGATTGAGTATGTCTCAATAAGTAAACTTTGTGAACATGAAATTTTATTACAAAAATCATGAATTTAAACTCCTGGTTCATAACATGTTATATACAATTGGATATGTTCTGATTAAATAGCTTGAATATGCTTCATGCAAAAGTTAGACATGTTCTAATTAAAACCATTCGAATATATTTCGTTTGAAAAGAGGATATGGTCCAAATTATTAAGTCGAAAATGTTTCGTACAAAATTAGTATGGGCTAATTAAAGTTAAAGCGAATATGTTTCGTTCTAAAAGTGGATATGTTCCAAAAAGGGGGATATGTTCCAAAAAATGGATATGTTCCAAAAAGTGGATATGTTCCAAATTGATTGACATTACTTTTTATACGTATATGGTTTAAGCTTAACTTTGTTAATAAAGCTCTTTTTCTTAAACGATTCGTACACATGTGTCTGATCAACACATGAGTATGCTGCGTTCATAAATTTTTTAAGCAAAGTTAATATAACATGAGATATTGTAGCAAGAAACACATGCAGTTACCATAAGCCAAAATGTGCAAAATATCAAAGTTAGTTGCCCTACACATACGGGCTTAGCAAGTTCATCCGCGTGCAAGCGGGAATTGTTTGAGGAAGGCTGAAGTTTTTCAAAGAAAAGAAACAAGGGAATACCATAGGTGATCATGCAGAGTTGGAAGGTGCATTGTGTGACTTGGTTGTAGATCCAGGTTGATCGGTGTGGTGAGTTAGCTTGTCACCAAGAATGATTTCTTGAATTGCTTCCAATGGAGCATCATGCAGGTCCGGGAGTTGCTTCAGAAATGGGATGCTTAGGTATTTGAAGGCTTCGGTGGCTTCATGAAGCTTCTTGTTAGCATCTTTGTCAAATTCCTTCAATGTTCCAACAGAGGTTCCCGGCATTTTTGCATAATGAAACCCAAGGATTAAACCTTCATTAACTCCACATGCGTTCATCGCATTGTTAATGTTTCCAACAGCAGACACCAAGTCAGGGTCTTTGAACAGCTTCTTCACAATGGCATCTATGCCCTCCTTGAGTAACCAGGATTTGTCATACTGTAAGGTATGCTTTTCTTCATTTAGTTCTTCAAGTTTTTTCTCCAGGGCTTTCTTTTCTTCTTCAAATTTATGGCGTTGTTGGGTCAACGCATCTTTCATGCCAGTCGCCTCTGGTAGTGTAAGTAGGTCAGGGAAGAAGAATTGGGGGATAGTTTCAAGGCATAAATAAAAGAACAATATAAAAAGGTAAAAGAAAGAAGGTTAACCGTCAGAAGCTGTTTGCAATTGGTCATTGAGCAACTTCTTTTCCTGTGCTAGAGACTCGATTTCCTTCAAGGCGTCTAAGTTTTTCTTCTCAAGAGAAAGTTGTTGTTTCTTCAGCATGTCAATCATTGAGCGAGCCTCATTCAAAGCGAGTTCTGCCAGAGTTCTTCTTTTGAGCCATATCATTTTTTGCTTTCACAAGGGCCATCTTGTCCTTTTCCAAACATTGAATTTTGCTTTGCATCACTGGGGTTTGCATCTGGGCAATTTCGCTGGACAAATTGGCATTTTCAGCTCTGATCCATCGGTTGTAAAGCTCGGGTATGATGGATTGGGCCTCAGCTTGAATAGCAGTAATGCGGGAAGCTAAAACAGAAGGGGGAAGACCTTGAAGGAACTTTACATCATTAGGAGTGGAACTGTGCAAAAACATGTCCTTTGCAATTGCAGGATCTGTGAAACTGTCTTTGTTGTTTATGTTCCAATTGGGAAGGAACAGTTCACCTAAGTTGTATCCTGCGGTTCTCCTTGTTTTAACTTGCGCATATTCACTTTTTAACCACTCGATTTCATTCTGGGTAGAGGAAAGGAAGGTTGAGATGCTTGATGATGACAGGCTGGTTTGAGATGATGGGAAAATTGTTCCAGAACTAGGATGGGTAGGTGGTAAGATGGTGTGACTGGATGTAAGAGAAGTAGGGGGATTTTCTTCAGTAATTTCTAAGGTGGCTGGTGGTGATGTGGCAAAGTATTCATTCATGGTGATATCATCACTAGAAATCATATATGATAAGCTGGGCGGGCTGATGGGTGAAGTTTTGGGTTTTTCAAATTTAAAACTTACATCGTCAGAAGGAGAAGCAACGTCAGCCAGACGATCCATTTGAGTTTCACTAGGGGGAGTGTTGTCATTTCCAGAAGGTAAGGGGTTATGAACATTGTGTCGGGGTGAGCGCCGGGGAACATGATCTTCTTTTGCGTTCTTTGGATCAATCTTTTCGCCTTGGGCAGTTTCGGTGGGTGCATTTGCGTCGACTGCTTTCTCGGCTCTCTTTGGTGCCTCTTTCTTGTTTCTTTTATTAGCAAGTGGTTCATCCTTCTTCGGGGATTCATGGTGACCCCTGGCGATATGTTTCCTTCTTTTGGTCGTAACAGTAGGCGGGTTCTGAGCTGATTCAGTCTCTTGGGTCTCAGGTGGTGTTTTGTCAGTAACAACGGTGCTGCTGGAAGTAGCGCCAATTGGTTCAAAGGTAGGCGTTGCATCCGAGTGGTCAGTTGGAGATTCAAAAGTTAAAGACGAAAAATCTCGCAATTTCAATACACCAGATAGATCCATCTCTAGCAAAAAGGATAAAATATAAGTTAGTATGTTATAAAGCAGGAAAGAAGGAAGAAAATAGAATGTGAAACTCACTAGCGCCTTCGTTAAAGAAGGAAGGTCGCAAGTGAGGGTTAGACCAGTGCGTGCTAATCTGTGCAGCAACCAGAATCTCTTCGGGAAGTTTGCGAACTGGGAATGAGAAATTGCTTATGAGGGTGAAATGCTTTTGGTTGATAGTTTCCTTTTTGGGGGGATCATCGCGAATAGCGAACTTCGGGTCACGCCAGATCATGGTTGATGGAACGCATGTGTTGTCAAGATAGAAAAATTGGTTTTTCCAAAGACGGTTAGTGGCAGGTTTGCTACTACAAATTGGGCTGAGTTCGCGACGTTTCTCAAATGTGTACCAGTTTCCGCCCATGGTTAGGCGATAAAAGGCACGAAACAGAGTAACGTCGGGGGTAATTCCGAGGGCTCGACATGATAACTCAAAATGGTTTAAGATAGACAGACCTGGAGGGTTGCATTGAGCAATATGAATCCCGAAATATTCTAGGGCTTCAAAGAGGAACGGGGTGAAAGGAATCCTATAATTTGCTTGCTTAAAGAAGTCAAGATATAACCCTATTTTACCCTCAGGAAATGGGTAGATGGGTTTTTTGGATACAGGCAGGGTAGGATGGAAATTTGTAGGAATGTGAAAGTCCTCGACAAAAGTATCAAGGACTTCTTGAGAAATTAAGCAATAAGAAATGTCAAGATTGTGTTTTGTTGGAACCTTCTCAGGTTTAGGATTTTCAAGAGTGGCAGCCATTTTTGTAGCTTCAGTTTTGGGTGTGGTGCTGAGATTGTCAGTCTCGGGGACTGGATTAGAGATAGGTGATTCGGGGGGAGTAGACATTGCAGTGAAGATAAAAGTAAAAAATTTTTGAAAGAAGGAGAAGAGGTTATAGATGGAAGGAACTGACCTGCAAATTGTCGAGGATGAAGAAGATGAAGTGGTAAACTTTTTAACCAGAGAAGAGTATAAGCAAAAAAAGGTGAAGGTAAAAGAGTTATAAGGGTTTGGGGCGCGTATTTATAGGAGCAGGTTTAAATGGTCAGGGACAGTTGATGGATGTGACATAAAGTATGGAATGATTGTACCGTACAAACAAGTAAAGCATTTCGATCAGATGCGAAAGATGAATCGTTAAAATCAAACGATAAGTGGAATTTTTTAAAATCACTTTTTTAAAACGATAAGTCTATTAATCCTAAGCATTATACTTAATAGACTTGGGGACTTGATGAGTAGATGAGTTTGTCGGATATGTCTGCATATCCGACCATCGGACATCTAAGTCCTCAAAATATTGTAAGTGGTTTTACAGGTGAATGCAAGGCGAGGATCTGAGTCAAGATCCGAGATAAGAGCTGGAGAAGCGGAATTGGAAGCCTATAAATACTCGAGATTAGATTTAGATTAGGGGGACTTGTATCATTTTACTTCGATCACTTGTAACTATCTCAATCAATAAACATTACTTTCTCTCTCTAAACTCAGATCTCTCTCACTTTTACCTCACCTCTCTGATTTGGTGGCAAAGGTGCTCATAGTGACACTTTTTCCTTTTTCACCTTCTTCAATATTTAATTAAGAAAGTGGAACGTTTGTAACTTATATTTTTTTTCTTCTTCTTGTTAGATTATACAGCTCATCTTTTCAATTTATTGGGCACAAATCAACACAGCAAGCTCTGTAAGAGATTTGGTAGTTGTAGTAATGAACACTTATTACTTAACAGGCTTATGACTTCCTTCCCTTCGCTCTCTCTCTTCAGTTGGTAATCCTGAAATTCTAGGTAAACCCAGAACCACCATAGCCCTAAATGAGGACAGGCCAGACCAGTTATGACAGTTTAAGCACATAATACTCTTATTGTCCTTGATTGCTATTCTTTATGTGCTTCATATGCATGACCTACCATTTATCTATTTGGTGTTGCTCTAACTTCTAACAGGTGAACCGGAGAAGTTAAAGATTTAATGTTAAAGGATATTGGAGTATACTAGGTGATTTTCCTAATGTAGACACGTGTAGGCCATAACTTATTAGAATATGATTATGATGTGTATTTATGACTTTGCCCCCTGCGGATTATGCCTTTCAGATTTCTTTAATCGCAGGTTTGAATTGGATTCCCTTGTATAGCCGATTGCTACAATTGCAACTTCTGTAAGTGAGTGAAAAAGGCGAAGGAACAAAGGAGTGGATTTTAGTACAACCTATTCCTGTTGCTTTAGTTACAGTTTTAATTTATATTCATTTGAATCCCGTTTTCTTTAATTGAGCATAAAAGTCAAAGTACAATTTATATCTTGGACTTGAAACCTTGAATGCTTAATTGATAATAATAATAATAAACTTTTCTGTGATAAATGTTTCTGGTTGTTACCCTCTCTCTTATATATGTGAATGATCCATTATTTGAAACTTGAAACGGGATACACTTTTTGTCATTCCAGTGGAAAAAGTTTAAAAATATATATTATTTGCTTAGAATCATAACATTTATCAAATTTATCCATGCTCATGTGTGTTTGTTATGAAATTAACTTTTAGATATCCCTAAGGGATGTTTGGATTGTGTTAAAACTTAAAACCAAGTAAAAATAGTCATAACAAAAATTGATTATGAATTATATTTTGTTGCCGCTTAATGTTAAAACATTATGATTTTGAGAACCACGTAAAATTTTCTTTAACATATGAAAACTTATGAAAATTATGTTGTAAAAGAACTTAAAAAATTATAAAAAAAGTTGCGAAAGAAAATGACTTGTTTTTAGTGAACTCTTAATATAATATTTTGAGAAAAATATTATTCACGAGTAAATCTGGAATTTTATGTTTAAAATGATAAAAATAAGTAAAACAATAATAGAAATGTTATATTCTAAATTATTAGGGCTTTGTCCGAATAGTATGGGGAATCAAGGATGAGGCTTTGGGTGGTCGAGATGTTTTAAGTTTGATTCTCACTTTGGGGGGTTTATTACAGTAGGTGAGTTTCCTCAAGAATTTGTGAATTTAGATGGTGTCGCGCAGTTTAACTATCTCGCTGAATTCACGAGTTAACTAATTACCATTCAGAAAAAAAGTTTTAATTTTTTTTTAGAATTATGGAGTTTGTAAAAACGAATACCGCGATGTAAATTGTCGTGCCCCCATAAACAAGCGAACAAATGACGAATAACACCCTATGAACTGTCGCCACCGCAACGCGCGGGTACCCCCCTATATATATATGTATATATATATATATATATATATATATATATATATATATATATATATATATATATATATATATATATATAGGGAGAGGATCATTTGAGAACCAATTGGGTTTGAGAACTAAAAAGAACTAATCTCAGCCACAAGTTTATATATATGGAAACCCTCCCCCCCCCCCCATGAATTATAATGGTCCCCACCTGAAATTAGTGGTTGAGATTTAGTTCTCAAAAGTTCTCAAAATAAATTGGTTCTCATTTGAACCTAACCCTATATATATATATATATATATATATATATATATATATATATATATATAGTAGAGTTCATTATAGACCCTAGAAAATTATAAACCCCGTAAACCCTTTTCTAGCCATCTGATCTTAAAATTGTAAAATTGTAAGGAGGTGTGCGATCGTCACACCACTCAAATTCCCGTCTCCTAATTCATGAATTGAAACATCCGATCAGAGAGATGGAGAGCCAGAAACCCCAAATCCATCGGAGCACAACCGGAGAACCAATTACAAACTCCTGAGAACCTTCATCTCATGGATTCTAATCTAATCGCGATTTCAGAATTGCATACAATTGAGGATTCGAAGACTAGAAAAGGTAATCAAAAGCTTTTTCAGATTTCTTAATCCCTAATTAAAGCTCACTACAATTTAAGAGGCTAGAACTTGCAGATAAACTCACAAAATCCATAGATTGGATGTTAATTTGGGGAAATTTCATGTTCTTCGTGATCTGTTTATTGAAATCAACATATATGTATGTGATGTTGCTCGATGAACACATATGCATGATTCAGAATCACTGTAAAACGATATACATTCTTTTTTTCCTTCTTCTAAAGATCCAAGTATTAAAAACCAAAGAGCAGAGCTACTCATCTCAAAAATATTATTTTTGTAGCTGATGCCGCTTCAACACCCTTGTGAGGATCATATTCATGATCCAAAATCCACATATTTTATGTTATATTGTCATTTAAACTTGAGATTTAATATGAGTTTTGTATGTTAAAACTCAATTTTTTCCGAAAAATATCCGAAATATTTATTTTTTAAAATATTAAATTATATATATTATTTAGTATATCAATTTTAAACTTAAGAAACCCTAAATCTAGTGTTCTAAACGCCGTTATTCACTCTCTTTGCCTCTTTGGATCACGTCGTCCTCCAAATCTCGACCCTCGCTGGCTCAGTGCCTTACACCGCCGATTTGTAGTTCGCCATCGAGCTTGTTGCACACGGATTCAAGCTTCAGCATCGAGACATTTTTAATTTCTTGTTGGTGTTTGACTGTTTAGTGTACTTATATTAGACTATTTGCTCATTTGGATGTTTATCACTTGTAATTTTGGAGATTGAATGTATTTCTTTTTACTTTTATTTTGTTTTAAAAATTCGGATATCTAGTTCACTATCCGAAATTTCGGATATCCGAATTTTGGATATCCGAATTTTCGGATATCCAAAATTCGGATATCCGGTTTTGAACACCCCTAAGTAATACTAACCAAGTAGTTTTCAATTATATGAGTTTCATATGTTTTTTTTTTCAAACTATAATCTTTAAAACTTATTTAAAATGTTTTAAATTATTTTTATAAGTCAAACAATTCTAGTGAGTTTTAAAATTATTAAAAACTTAGCTCTATTTACATCTGACTGAGTTGTTTTGAAACTCAAGTTTCCATTGCATTTTAGTGATTCTTAAAACTCATTTTTGCTTGGTTATGCTTGTGTTTATATATCAGAAGCAAACTTAAGTTTTAAATTTGGACGAGGTTTACAAACTCGTGTAATCATATAAATCGGACTATACTTAGTGATAGGGTTCTAATCTTCTAATTGGAAAGGTGGAAGAATAAAATCGTGTTCCGACACTTGAGGCCCTTAATAAGAGAAATATTATGAATGGTAATCTTTTGTACAAGTTATGTGTGCTGGAAGTCAAGACTTTTTAACATCTTTTTGTGACCTTCCAGTTCACTTTGGAGGTATGGAAGCAAGTTTTAATTTGGTGCAATATTTCATCCCCCCTAATGCTTCTATCAAAGAGATTTTAGATATTGCTGGATGATGATATACTATGGGTCTTGGATGTGCAGTCACATCCGACCCGGGTCATTACGTCCTCTCTTGCAAGGTTATCTAATGTATTATGCCAAGTTTGATAGGGTTCATAAGGAAGTGATTATAAGGACGAATGTGCAAGGTCGAGAGTCGGATATGCAAGTGCTGACCTGAGTATGCTGGATGCCCTATAAATAGCTGAAATCAGGGTTGGAGCAAGGGTCTTCTTCTTCTTTACTTTACACCTTTAACTATGTGTATATTACACTTCCGTCTGTAATCACACTTACATCAATAAAATCATAGGGTTCATCCTTATCTCAATATCTCTCTTACTCTTCTCTATTCCAAAGATCAAATCATCTCCATCTTGTACCTCGTGAGATTATTTATTTCTTCAGTGGCGCCATTCGTCGTTGACTCGGATTTTACTTTCGATTTTAGAGATTTTAGAAGATTTTGGGGAAGGAAGGAGCTAAGATGTTGGTAAAACACAACTTTGTTCAAATATGGCTTGATTCAAGTTCTGTTGATGATTTGTGCATCGGTAACTTTCACATCAATAAACATTTGAGATTTTACATTTCACTTTCAGGTATGAAATCTTAATTACAACTTTCAGGCCGTCAATATTATTTTAAATTCACATTTTATTTTTGGATGGGCAACATATGAGTTCGAGAAATTTCTTTCATAAATCCATTTAGAACCTAGTTTTGTTATATACTTTAGAAAAAAAGAGATAATCTGATTACTTGGAGTTTTTACTATTAAATTCAAAAGGATCGAGGTTTTTATGAAATCTCAATTGATAATATGGTAAGCTAAATCGGAGACCCGATCATTTCGGAAAATTCGTTGCTGTTTCGATTTCCTTGCACCTAGTTAACGGTTAGTGTGTATTTCGATCTAGATCTAAATCATCTTTAAGCTGTATATACCTGCAAATTAAGTTTAGATCTTGTTCGGTACCATCATTTGATCATCATATGGCTGGTTTTACTCAAATAAGTTGAATTCAGAAACTCAAGGATTGAATTTACGAAAGGATAGTCTCATGTTGGTTAGATTTTTTGAGGTTCGGTGATAGAATTGATGGATCTGTGTAAAGTGACGGGGTATTCTAGATGGAAATCATATTTCGAAGTTATTCGGGGTGGTTTTATGATCAATTATAGACTAATTTGATTGAATTTTATGAAACGCACACTAGTATGTGTGTTCTTGGTGTTTATGTTGAAGGTTTGAAGCAGATGACTACCAGATCTGTTTTTCTTGTTATAGTCTGAGTTGAATTAGTTTATCACGGTGGAATCTATCCTAATTGTGCATGAATTGTTCGGTGCTTCAAGGAACTATTTCAGATGAAATTGTGGAACTTGATGATGGAATTTTTAAGTGCTGTGAATTGATTTCAAGGTTAGATTGGGTTTCCTGTTCACGGTCTTCTTCGTTTAAGCTAGTTAATGGAGGACATTTTCAAATGATAAGCAAACAAGTCGAAATCTGCATCATTCTTGTCGTGTTTCATCTAAGACTTCATCACAAGCGTAAATTTGAGGATTGATTCACGTTTTGATCAGGAATATAATCTCAGTTAGTGATGTGGTTGTATTGTTTGGGTTCATCAGCTTCGAGTTCTCAAATCAACACCAAAGCACCTCAATCCAGATTTTGTTTCGTTTGGGATTTGATTTTGTGATGGTATATTTATTCTTAATTGGAGTTGACGGTAGTTTATCACAGATAGGTTCGAGCTGGTCCGAGTCCATATGCAAGAGTTTGGATTTACAGTAGGAAGATCTGAGTTCATTAATCTAGAATGAAAGAAAGGGAGTTTTATTGTTTGACCTACAAAATTAAATGAACCTTATGTTCAAAGTCTCATTAATCAATTAGTGATGTGATTGTTTTAGGTCGAAATTATGTTTCGATTTTTGACGGGAAGTTTCGAAGTTCAATTGCGCAATGTTTCGCACAAATTTTGAAAGCATCGTAGTGTCTTTTAGGTATTCGTAAGGATGGGTTGGAGAAGATGGCATTTAAACTTGAATATTCTGATTCATTGTGGTGAAATCATTTGGAGTCTGAGTTTACAAATTAAAACAGATCTAGGGTGATGGATTCGGTGGTACCTAGGGTCGGATTTACGTCACGGTCTCATTTAGAAGTGGTTTATAAAGGGAAGAAAAGAAACTGGGATAAGTTATCTAGAAGCAACAAGCAAATTCAGATCCGTAATCATTTTTGGTTTTTGTATGAAGATATCTAAACGTCAGATACCTTGTCTTGATATTATGGAGATTTATGCTTGTTTCGGTGAATCTTGTAAGACAATATTTATTTATATATCTTAATATATTTCGGTATATATATATAAATAAATATCTTATGTCCTTTAATCATTTATCTTAAATAATCAATTACAGTTTTAACCCTATCTGGTATTACTTGATGGACGTAATTACCCTTTCTAGATGGGCTAGGGTTTCCCCTTGGGTGTACTATAAATAGAGGCTCTTAGGGAGAGATTAAAGGTTAATCACCACCACCCTAAAACCGATCTCTCTCTATCTCGGCTCTCTCTCTCTCTGATTCGTGATCTTCACGAATCCTTTTCCCCATCCTAAACTATACACCCTAAAGGGGAACCAAGGCTATTAACAGGAATGGACAACCTGACTGCTGCTGATCTCAATCAGTTCACCACAGGTAATCTTTACATATTGTTATCTGTTTATATTAACGATTTCAGGATTCGATCAACATGTGGTATCAGAGCATATGTTGCTCAATCGAATCATGTTTCTGAAATCGTCAAAACCCTAATTTTCGAAATCAGATAAATGGGCTTTTCGATTCTGTCTCAAAATCGTGAAACCCTAATATGTCTTTTTAAGCACATAATGAAAATCGGTTTTAAAACAAACCCAAAACTCTAATCAGATTTAGTTTTGGAAAACCACGTTAAAAACCCTAACTGATTTCGAGGGATTATACACTTTTCGATCAAGATACAAATTCTTGATCGAAAAGATTACTTTTCAACCAGACGTTTTACTTTCCGATCGATACTGTGGCTTGGTCCTGTTCCCTCGATCGGAAAATATGATTTTTGATCAAAAACCTACTTTCCGATCGACTTTTCGATCGGCTTAAGGTTCGCGATCGAAAAGTCTATTTTCGACTCTGCCTGATCGGAAAGTGTACTTTCCGATCAGCCTGTACTTTTCGAATCGACTTTTCGATCACTTAACACTTTTCGATCGAATCATGTGGCTTAGACCCTGCTCTTCGATCGGACCATGTGGCTTTTCGATCGACTTTTCGATCGGGCCATGTGGCTTTTCGATTGACTTTTCGATCGGATCATACGACTTTTCGATCGACTTTTCGATCAGGCCATATGGTTTTTCGACCGACTTTTCGATCCGACCGAAAAGTCTATTTTTTGATCGAAAAGCTCGCTTTTCGATCAGATACCCTTCTTCGATCGAAAAAAAAAAATCATACTTTTCGATCGGGTAACACTTTTCGATCGGACACCCTTTTTCGACCGGATACCCCTTTTTCGATCGAAAAGCTTACTTTTCGATCAGGGTATACCTTTCCGATCCGCGGTTGTTGACAAGGGGGTTTCTGCTAAAATTGGGGCTTCATATTAAAATTTTGTTTTGTTTAAAACCTTAAAATTTTATGTTTTACAAAACCTAATAAATTTTAGATTAGTTCCTTACCTCGTATTAGTTAAATGACAAGTAGTAATTCTGGCCAACGCTGTTTTGCTACCTTAATTAATGTCACTAATTATTTCTAATACCAGGCAATTTACTTTAAAACTAATCTATTCGCTTAAATTGATAACATCTTTAAAACCTCGATTCTGGCCAACGCTGATTCGTTGTTTTTGTAATGTTTATCGACTTAGAATTAAGCATTCGCCTTGCGTATACAAGTGTTTCTCTTCTGGCCAACGCTGATGAGTTGCACATGTATTCAGCGAAACTAATTTGTACATAAAGCTTATGGTGTATCATTTCTGGCCAACGCTGATGTGATGCATCACTTTATGCACATACACTTATTTAGTTCATAATGCTCAGATGATAGGCAAGTAACCAACGCGAAAGCTGATTCATCTTAGTAGAACCTTTTATTCTGTCTATTAATTTTGGTGATTATTATAGACCTTATCACAACTTACCTGCTTCATTTCTATGGTCCTTACTTATGCCTGCTTATTATTATAATAATTACTAATGTCATATGCTTATAATTATTATACTATTATAATTATCAGATTAATCCCTATACCTCTCTTCGCTTAGTATCTTATTATTCTCTCTCTCTTGTCCACTCTAAGCCTCGGCATTCGGAATAGAAACCCTGACTGGAACAAACTACGCTGCTTGGAAGGATTCTCTGAGTCTGGTTCTCGGTATTTTAGGCTTCGATCATGCACTCCTTAATGATGCTCCTGCTGACCTCACTACTTCGAGCACTCCTGAACAGAAGACTGCTCATGAAAAATGGGTCAAGTGCAACAAGATGTGCCTTTTGATCACGAAGAAGTCCATCGACATTGTCATCCGGGGGGCCATACCAGATTCTGACAATGCCAAGACCTACCTGGCGTCCGTGGAGGAGTACTACAAGGGAACATCTAAGGTGCATGCTGGCAACCTTATTCTCAAGTTGCTGACTTCTAAATACGATGGAAAGGGCAGTATCCGTAAGCACCTAATGATTATGAACGATGTCGCCAACAAACTTAAGGCCTTAGACATGCCGATCGGCGAGACGTTCCTGGTCCACTTCATTATGACTTCTCTTCCTGCGTCTTTCGAAACTTTCAAGGGCAACTACAACGCTCAGAAGGATAAATGGAAGATGAGCGAGCTGATTGAAATGTGCGTGCAAGAGGAAGAGCGTCAGAAGCTTGACAAACCAGAAGTTGCTTACCTCGTGACTGCCAACTCCAACAACAAGAGGAAGGGCAAGGCTACTCAAAGGGAACATCCTAAGGTTCAGAAGAAGGATCAAGCTACATCATCTTCCGGCCCTAGCAATTCTAGCAAACCTTACTGCAAGTTCTGTCGCAAGCTTGGACATAAACAGAAGGACTGCAATCGTTTCAAGGATTGGCTGGCTAAGAAAGGTAATCATCTTAATATGATAATTGAGTCCTTTAATTTAAATGTTCCAACTAATTCATGGTGGTTTGATTCCGGTTCTATGGTCCATGTAACTAACTCCACTCAGGGCTTTCAAACAATCCAGATGCTGGAAAGAAACCAAAGAACGCTTAAGCTTGGTAATGGAAAAGATTTAGCCGTTAAAGCCGTGGGAACTTTACATCTTATTATGAAAACTGGTTTATGTATTAAACTTTATGATACCTTATATATTCCTGAGATTACTCGGAATCTTGTATCAGGACCAAAGTTAGACATGGACGGTTTTGATGTTTCTCATGGTCATGGCAAACTTACTATCTATTTTAATTCTCAAGTATTTGGTTCTGGTTATCTGGATGGTGGACTTTATCGATTAGAACTGGATGATGTTTTCTCTAACTCTTTGTTGTCTTATAATATTAATCAAACAACAACAAAAAGAAAACCTAAAAGAGACTTAGAAACTTCATCTATGTTATGGCATCAACGTTTAGGCCATATTTCGCGGGATCGCTTAGCGAAACTCGTGAAGGATGAAATTTTACCATCTCTTGACTTCACCGATTTTGGAACATGTGTCGATTGCATCAAAGGCAAAATGACATCCACTAATAAGACAGGTGCCACTAGGAGTTCTAAATTATTAGAAATTATTCACACTGATATTAGTGGCCCCTACTCTACTGTTGGAATTACTGGACATAACTCTTTTATCACTTTCATAGATGATTATTCTCGTTATATGTACTTGTATCTCATTAAAGAAAAAAATCTGAATCCCTAACAACTTTTAAAGACTATCAGACTGAAGTTGAAAAACAATGCGGTCTTCCAATCAAAGTTGTTAGTGTTAGAGCATATTCCTATGCTATGAGTGTCTCGTGTATTGTATCTATGTGAGCGAGTCTTAGAATGAATTGTAGTGACTATTTGGTTATGGGCGTACCACATGGTCCGGCGGACCATGTGGTCCGGCGTATCAGTTTGATACGCTGGGTGATTAGTCACTTACTATAAATAGGGTGTGTTAGAATGTGCATGGTAACTAGTTGGAACAAGTTCAGTCATTCTACACCTTTCTGTGTGTGTTTCTAGAGAGAGAAACTAGAGAGTCTTCTTTGTATCTTCAAGTGATCAATAAGAATTCTCTTATTTACATCCGTTGTTACTATGATTGATTGATACACGCAGTAGTAAGATCGTATCTCGTTTCTACAAGTGGTATCAGAGCATTTGGTTGCTCTATTGCTGTGTTTTTGATCAATTTTTCGGATTTTTAGAGAGAGAAAGTTTGGGTTTCTTCACGTTTTCATCAAATTTTTCCAATTCTGAGTGTTTCAACGATGGAAAATGATTTCTGAGTGTTTCTGGAGTGTTTTCGCACTATACTGAACCAAATTCCAGCTCCAAACATCAAAATTCGCGAAAATCAGTGAAATCAGTCTCGAAGTCATCTGATCCGCCGGATGAGTTTTCTGATCCGCCGTTTGATCCGCTAGGCAATCTTCATCAGTTTGATCCGCAGCAGTTACAGCGTATCAGTGTGATCCGCTGAAAATTCTGATCCGCCGTATCAGAATCTGATCCGCCGTATCAAATTTGATCCGCTGAAGATTTCTGGTCCGCTAGTACATCTGATCCGGAATCTGATCCGCTAGTACAAGTTTGATCCGCCTGATTACTTTGATCCGGAACTGGTCCGTCGAGTTGTTTTGATACGCTGGCAGAATAGTAACCTTCACGAAAACTGACGTAACTTGCAAACCGTTTGGAGTTACGGAACCCAATACCAGCCAAAACGTTCGTCTTTCCGAGATCTAGGACTTGTACCAGCCTACGGCCAGTACCGAGCAGTTTTGACCCCCAAAATCCGCTTGGAAGACCTTCGTTTTTGAGTTCGAAGTTTTGAAGTATCATTTTACGTTGAAAAATGTCCGATTTTCAAGCATTTGCGGCTATGCAAAGCACGGTACAAGCTATGCTCAATTTTGATAATGAAATAGGAACAAGTCAGAAAGTTCCCAAGTTGTTAAAATTGGAAGATTATCAAAATTGGAAGCAACGTTTTTCTGCATACATCAGCACAAATGATATTGATTTGTGGATTCCAATTCGAACGTTGTATGTGCGTCCAACTGACAATGGGGAATATAAAGAGATTCAAGATTTTGATAAGGATGAACGAAGAAGTTATGAACTTGAACAAAAAGTTTATGGTTATCTTACCATGGCTTTACCTACTGAGTTGTTACATCAATTCAGTACTTGCAAGAAGGCTAAACAATTATGGGATGCTTTATCTGCTCGATGTGAAGGCAATGATCAGTATAAGAAGAGTCGAAGGAAAGTGTTGAACAAAGAATTTGAAAATTTTCAACAATACGACAAAGAAAATATTTCTGCTCTTGTTTCAAGATTTTCACATCTAATTAGTGAGATGAAAGTAGTCAAGATTGAAAAGACCGAGGAAGAATTGAAAGAGAAATTGATGGAAGCATTACCAGAGAAATGGGAAAATTATGTGTTGTTGCTTACTCATGATAAAGATTATTCCACATTATCATTTCATGATTTGACGGGAAAGCTTCATGCTCGAGAAATGGAAATGATGAATTCAAACAAGTCCACTGCTCAATTACAAAATCCTGAGTTATATCATGGACAAAATTCTGCAAGTATCAATGCAAAATCTAAATCATCTGGTTATGATACATCAAATCCACCTCAAACAGCATTTGTTGCTGATCATGGCTCAGGAAAGTATGAAAGTTCATCAAGGAGGTGCAGTTTCACTACTCCTGATAGATCATCTGCCAGTTCGATTAATGGGAAGTCAGCTGAAGATTTAGTTGCGTTGTTATCTGGATTCATATCATCTTCTTCTGGCGATATATTTAGTCAAATTGGTAACTCTTGTCTATTTAGAGAGGATTTAGATCATATGGATGAAGATCAGTTGAACAAATTAGATTTGGAGTGGCAGTTTGCTATGCTAACTGAAAGAGGTAGAAGGTTTATTAAGAAACATGGAACGACATCTATCTTTCAAGGAGACAAACTTGGTTTAAATAAGTCACAGATCAAATGTTTCAAATGTGCTAAATATGGTCATTTTGCTCGTGAGTGTCCCGAAAAAGAAAAGGTGGTTCAAACAGCGAATAAAACTACTTCACCTCAAATTGCTTTGACTGCTATTTCTTCTGCATCAAAAGAACAAACATCGAATGAAGGTTATGATTGGGATGCTGATTTTCCTGATGAGTCTTGTTTTGTTGCTCAGATTGTTCACAGTGATGACGAAGAAGAGATAACAGATTCTGATTCAGATGTTAGTAGTTATGGAAATAGTGGTTATGAATCTGTCTGTGAGTTTTGTTCTCAAAAAGATAAAATGATTCAAGGTTTAGTTAAGGAAAAAGAAGATTTGGTTGCTGATAGAGAAAAGTTGGAAGGTATGATTCAAGAATTAGAATCTCAGAAAGAAAAGTTTTCAGATCTTCAGACAGAGTTAATTGAAAAAGAGTTGCAGATTCAAGGTGTTGAGCAGGAATTTGAAAAGAAATTTACAAAATTGTCTGAAGAAAAGGCTGACTTAGTCAAGGAAGTTGCGAAATGGAAGGCAGAAGCTGAGGATGCTGCCAATGATTTTAATAATTTGTTTGAAAAGTCCAAGATTAAACTTGATTTCCTTACCAAGGCTTCTGATGATTCGGTTGCTAAAATTGAAGCATATCAGCTTGATATGGAGAAGTTGTTAGATGAGAAGCGAGAACTGGCAAGAGTAAATAAATTGCAAAATGCAAATTTGGATATTCAGAAAAGAAATGAAGATAAACTTGAGAAGGAGTTGTTGGCCGCTCTAGATGAGTTGAGATTGCAAAAGTATGAAACTAATAAAGTGGCAAAGAAGCTAATTGCATCAGAAAAGGAGTTGGCTGAAGCTAATCAAAGAATTTCTGAATTAAAGATTGAAGTCATTGATTCAAAACGTCTTTTGAACAATGTTACTAACTCACAATCTTTTACAAGTTTTCTGGCTAAAGATGAAAATTTTGAGAAGATGTTTAACAAGACAGTCTCGCCACCAGGAAGTCTCAAGGAAGGCGTTCATGATTTGAAAGACAAGGGTGAGATTGGTGATTATTCTGAGTTTGTTGGTTCCAAATCTGCTGAAGAAAAGCAAAAGGAAAAAGGCAAAAGTATTGAAGCTTCTGAAGCTCAAAAGGTTGTGTCTGGGTCTTCGTCTTCAAAAGCTGACATTGATGAAACAATTATCAATGCTCCAAAAGATATCAAGAAAGTTAAAGCTGAATTTTCTCGTCTTGCAAAGACCGGGCATAAATCATCTGATTCAGAAGAGAACGTTTCTGGAAAATATACAGGTTTGGGATTTCAAAAGAAACAGGGTAATGTGAATGTTTCAAAGGTTCAACAGCAACAGAATTTGAAGAAAGTTAATCTGAAGCAAGTAAAGAAAGAAGATTTTAAAGCTGACAAAGTTCAACCCGAGAGGTTCTACAAACTCAAAGGTTCGGAACAAATATTTTCTGATAAAGAATTCCCGCTACATTGTGTAGATGCTCGGAAAGTTGCTGAAGTTTTTGTGAAGAATGTTGATTTAAAGACCAAGAAGCAGCAAGGTGCTAAATATTCTTCTGGAGGATCAAATTCTACTCCAAAGAGCCCGACTTCTAAATGGGTTCATGATCATCGATTTCAGGTATTTGATAATTTTTATGATCATTTTGGAGATGAATATGTTTGTGAAGCTATGCAGGTTCCAAAACAAAGAAATGTACACAATCGCTTGTGTTACAATTGCCGACAAAAAGGGCATCTGGCACAAGATTGTCCGGTTTCTGCTGCTTCTAGTTCAAGGAAAGGAAAGGTTCCATTTGTTGGTAAAGCTGCCAAACAACGATTCATTGATGAAAATGGCAGAGTATTTGATGAATACCCACAACCTACATTTTTCAAAACTCAAGGAAGATTTATTCCATGTTTTCAAAATGTTCCATACGTAGGTCGTACGTCAGAAGCAACTGTGACAGCTTCGTCGGATACCATTTACCAATAACAACACTGGAAACCTAAAGTGGTTTCAAAAGGAAACCAAGATACTGGTCGACCAGAAGTGATTCGCTTCGGGTCATTTGTAAACTGACGCGTTTGATCAGTGTGCAGGTATTCTAGAAAACCTGTTGCTGATTGCAAAGTTACTGATGGGATATTCTGCTGATTTAACTTAAATTACATGTGATATCAAATTTCAAAACTGAAATTTTTCTGAAAGCTAACTTTGAAAGGTATCCATGTCGAAAGGTCAATTTTCTTTCTTTTACATTTCGTATGTAGTTTAGGGGGACAAAATTGAAAACCAAAAATAGCGTCTTTGTGTTTTTGTTTGTGTTAAAATGAAAATCCAAAAATAGAGTTTTCATTTTAAGGGGGAGAAAAACAAAGAAAAATACAAAAACATTGAAAAATGAGAAATTGTATCCAACATGATTGGGAAATGATGGTACATTGGCTTACGTGTCTGACTCATGGATAAAATAGATGAAAAAGCCATAAGATCATTGTTTGTTGTACTTGGTAGGCTCGGCATTAAATCAGAAAGTATTCAGATGTGATAAACACATTAAGTACTAATGCTTGACCAAGTGGACAACATCTTGATGCATGTCTCATGATATCAGGGAAAAGATATGTGAAAAAGAAAATGAGAAGTCACTGTGTATACATGTGTTCATTTTGCAAAGATTTAAACTTGTTTGATTTTCTTTATTTTGTCAAACGATCGGACTTTCTTTGCGTATCGAAAGATCGACCTGATTGTTGTTCGTTTGACGTTCTGCTTTATTTTCTTTGGTGTTTCGTATAACTCATCGGACTTTCTCTGCGTGTACGGAAGTACCGACCTGATTGTTGTTGGGTTATACAATTTCAACTTGTTTTATTTTCTTATTTTGTTAAATCCGAGGCCTTATCTGCGTATCGAAAGATCGACCTTAAGGTAGACGATTTAACGTTCTTATTTCTTTTTGCATGGAACACAGTTGACTAAATCATGAATACAATCATTATGTGATTAAATCACAAATGAAATCACAAAGTGTGATATAAAAAGCAAAAACATATCTGAGTATGTCTGATAGTGTGGGGTACACTGGTCAAAGCAAATTAAATCAATCAATAACATATCCAGATGTTATGAGTATGATTGTGCCTGAGTTTAAGATGGACAAATTATACCAGTAATCAACATGACTTATGTGCTAAAGTAATTGAAATTGAAATGTAGTTCAGCATGTTATGTTCAATATGATCCCAAGTTGTGATCTTTCTTGCAAAAGACAAAAAATAGTGTCTGATTCAGTATTGCATTTATGTTTCATTTCTGAAAAGTTCAAAAAGATTTTCGGTGTGTTTTGATATAAAGTTTCAAAAAGCCAAAAAGATTTTGTTTCTTAGTTGTTTTCGACCGATCGACATGTGATACGAAATCAAAATTTGAAAATCTATCTTGGTTTCTCGAAGAGGAGTTTTGCGCCAAGTTTAAATTTATTTTCAAAAGAAAAGGAAACCGCGTTTCTGTCTTCTGAAATTGCAGGTTATATGTGTCAAGACTCAAGCATGGTGAGAGGGAGAGTATGAAGTATTTTTCACAAGTGGATCTTGAAGTTCAACGATATTTCAAGAGTGATCCAGCCATGCAAGCTCTATTTCTGACAAGATTTCAAGTCAAATATCGGATGCAACAATGTTGAAGATTGAAGACTGAAGTTTAGTTAGAAAATAGATACACTACACGTTAAGGGGGAGTTTGTTAGAGCATATTCCTATGCTATGAGTGTCTCGTGTATTGTATCTATGTGAGCGAGTCTTAGAATGAATTGTAGTGACTATTTGGTTATGGGCGTACCACATGGTCCGGCGGACCATGTGGTCCGGCGTATCAGTTTGATACGCTGGGTGATTAGTCACTTACTATAAATAGGGTGTGTTAGAATGTGCATGGTAACTAGTTGGAAAAAGTTCAGTCATTCTACACCTTTCTGTGTGTGTTTCTAGAGAGAGAAACTAGAGAGTCTTCTTTGTATCTTCAAGTGATCAATAAGAATTCTCTTATTTACATCCGTTGTTACTATGATTGATTGATACACGCAGTAGTAAGATCGTATCTCGTTTCTACAGTTAGATCGGACAGAGGAGGTGAGTATTATGGTAGACATACGGACTTAGGTCAGGCCCCTGGTCCATTTTATGAGTTTTGCAAAAGCCAGGGGATCGTGAACCAATACACCATGCCAGGTACTCCTCAACAGAATGGTGTTACTGAAAGGAGAAACTGAACCCTTATGAACATGGTACGAAGTATGTTAGCCAACTCGGGCTTACACTTATTTCTCTGGACTGAAGCCTTAAAAGCAGCCGTTTATATACTCAACAGAGTTCCGTCCAAATCTGTCCCTAAAACTCCTTTTGAACTCTGGACAGGACGGAAACCGAGTCTAAGACATATGAAAGTATGGGGCTGTCTTGCTGAGGCTAAACTCTATAATCCCTTCTTAAAGAAGCTTGATATGAAAACCGTAACCTGTAACTTCATCGGTTATCCCGAACATTCCAAAGGTCATCGGTTTTATTGTCCTTCCCATGTTACTCGTATCGTAGAAACCAGAAATGCCGTGTTCCTTGAAGATCATAACATCAGTGGGGGCAGTGAAAACTTTCTCGATGATCTGCGTGAAGTACAAGACGCGGGGGGGAGGGACTCTTCGTCGCTTACCATCACTCCGATTACTCCTCTTGTACACGCCTCCGTTGCTGACACTGCACCCATTCAACCTCCCTCACCAGTACATGACGACATTCCAAACGAACAACCACAAAATAATGCTGAACCCGCTGAACCAGTCGTTCCAACCAGAAAGTCAACTAGAGTTAGAAAGCCTACTAACTTTGACGACTATGTTACTTTCCTGGCTGAGCTTGAAACGGATGGTGGAAAGTTCATCGATCCAACCTCTTATAAAGAAGCCATGAACAGTGATCAGTCTTCTGAGTGGAATAAAGCTATGTTTGACGAGCTTGAATCCATGAAGAAAAATGACGTTTGGGATTTAGTTGAATTACCCGACGGTGTAAAACCGGTAGGATGTAAATGGGTCTTTAAAACTAAACTGGATCCTCAAGGAAACGTTGAGCGCTACAAAGCGCGATTGGTTGCAAAAGGCTACGCTCAAAAAGAGGGAATTGACTATCAAGAGACCTTTTCTCCTGTCTCTCGAAAAGATTCCTTAAGGATCGTGGCGGCCCTAGTAGCTCATTTTGATTTAGAGCTACATCAAATGGACGTCAAAACTGCTTTCTTGAACGGTGACTTGTATGAGGAAGTGTTCATGACGCAGCCTGATGGGTTTAAACCAGAAGGTCAAGAACATTTAGTCTGCAAGCTAAAGAAATCGATATACGGGCTAAAACAAGCATCGCGTCAGTGGTACTTAAAGTTTGATGAAGTCATGAAGAAACAAGGTTTCCTGAAGAATCAAGTGGACCAGTGCACCTTTCTTAAGATGAGTGGGAGCAACTTTACTATACTTGTCCTTTACGTAGATGACATTCTATTGGCAAGTAATTGTCTTGACATGTTGCATGAGTCAAAGCGGTTACTTTCGCTTAACTTTGACATGAAAGATCTCGGAGAAGCCTCTTACGTTATAGGCATCGAAATTCACCGAGATAGAGCTAAAGGGATCTTAGGCTTGTCCCAGAAGGCTTACATTGAGCGTGTCCTTGCTCGATATAACATGCAACATAGTAACCCCTCAAAAGCTCCTGTAGTTAAAGGAGACGTTTTCGGTTTGTTTCAATGTCCGAAAACAGATGAAGAAAAGGAGCAAATGAGAATGATACCTTATGCGTCTGTAGTCGGTAGTATTATGTATGCTCAAGTCTGTACTCGTCCAGATATTGCTTACGTTGCTGGTATGTTAGGCCGTTATCAGACTAATCCTGGCCATGATCACTGGAGAGCAGCTAAGAAAGTTCTTAGATATCTGAATGGGACGAGAGACTACAAACTGACTTACAGAAGAAGCGATAATTTGGAGTTAGTCGGATACTCTGATTCTGATTTTGCCAAATGTAAAGATGATAAGAAATCCACTTCTGGATACATCTTTATGTTAGCAGGCGGGCCCATTTCATGGAAGAGTCATAAACAACAGCTAACTACAACATCCACTATGATGGCAGAGTACATTGCTGTTTACAATGCAACCTGTCATGGAATGTTGCTTAGAAATCTGATAGCTGGACTCAAAATTGTTAATTCCATTTCCAGACCATTGAAGCTTTATTGTGATAACTCAGCTGCCGTTACTTTCTCGAACAGTAACAGTTCGACTGGCGCTGGACTGTACCTCGATACAAAGTATTTGTTCGTTCGTGAACGAGTTGAGGAAAATGTTCTTTGTATTGAGTATATAAGTACTAAGGATATGCTTGCGGATCCGATGACTAAAGGTCTCCCAATTAAAGTGTTCGAAGATCTTATTTCGAGAATGGGCTTTACTAAAGACCTTAACTAGCATATTGTACTTCTTATTAATAAATTTTCCTCTTACGTTTGATTTTGTCTCTTAATATGTTATGCATGCCTTATTGACATATAGACAGCTTTATTATAAATCAACGGAAGGGCTTACTTTGGTAATTGATTCTAAATTTATGTTGAATTTTAAATTTGGGATTGTAGTATGATTAATGGGGGTCTTGAGTTGGATAATCAACTCTATGATTGTATTTTTCTGCTGCAATTTTGGTTTAAAATTGAAATGAGTACTAAATTCTGATCAGACTTATCTAGTACCTCATATAAATGATCATTCGGCCAAGTGGGAGAATGTAAGACAATATTTATTTATATATCTTAATATATTTCGGTATATATATATAAATAAATATCTTATGTCCTTTAATCATTTATCTTAAATAATCAATTACGGTTTTAACCCTATCTGGTATTACTTGATGGACGTAATTACCCTTTCTAGATGGGCTAGGGTTTCCCCTTGGGTGTACTATAAATAGAGGCTCTTAGGGAGAGATTAAAGGTTAATCACCACCACCCTAAAACCGATCTCTCTCTATCTCGGCTCTCTCTCTCTCTGATTCGTGATCTTCACGAATCCTTTTCCCCATCCTAAACTATACACCCTAAAGGGGAACCAAGGCTATTAACAGGAATGGACAACCTGACTGCTGCTGATCTCAATCAGTTCACCACAGGTAATCTTTACATATTGTTATCTGTTTATATTAACGATTTCAGGATTCGATCAACAAATCTTATTTACATTCAAAATTCTGATCGTAATCTGATTTTTTGGTGAAAAACTTATAAGTTCAGATTACTTCATTTGAAGAATATGATAAAAATTTTAAAGTTTCATTATATGGAAGGATTTCATCACACACACTTAATGGTATAAGTGTATGTAAGAGAGTTTCATATCTTAATCTATATCTTAAGTTCCAGTTACTTGATTATAATCATTGACATCATTTTTATTAATGAAAACATAAATTCATCAAAGACGGTAAAAATTATAATCAAAGATTGATACGGATTCGTATAAGCGGGTGAATATAACCTAAGCTAAACCTAGCGACAACGATCTTGGCCAACCAAGAATCGTCGACGGTTGTGATATCCGGCCAACCGGAGCTATCGATTGAACAAAACCTGTTCAACAAGAAAAGACTTTTCTTTATTCAATAACCAACTCCCTAAATTATGAATTACAATCGTGCTTAAATAGACAAATAAATAAAAGGAAACCGAATTAAAGTAGATAACTAATAACTAATAAAATATTATTCAAATAAAAGATAGATTAGGAATCTAGAAACCTGATGGAGTTTGGATTCCTTGGGTTGCGAACCGGCTCTGAATACGGACCGTCCGGATCCGTATCATCCTCCTCTTCTTTGAAAAACTCGTCCTCGAGTTTTATCATCGAACCAAAACCACCCGGATCAAATGGAACATCCCGACCTCTTTTGTTCGACACTATCATGACCAACTTTGTAAGTTCATTTTCACATATCGCTGGTGTTGGCTTCAAGCGAACATCATTCGGCCATGCGGGTCCCGGATCTATTGGATTACCAGGTTGTCCCACATCCTTCTTCCTCTCACCCTCTTTGAAAAAGACTCGTCCTTGAGTCTTGAGAACGTCGTAAAGATTCACGATAATTTTGTACGGGATCATCAAATTTTGAAAGTTCACATGTAACCACCAAAATAACCGGCATCCTAAGTGCGTCAGTTTCCGCGGAGCACCTTCAGTTTGAACTGGAAGAGGCGCCCCTTCTCCCATCCAAAATTTGAAAAAATAAAAGGTTAACTCATTACGAATATTGCGGGAGAAATCAGATGAGTTAAAACAAAATTTTAATAACCCAAAATTTTGGGATAACTTAACCTCTTGAACTGCATGATCTCGAATTTGTAGAAAACTCACGTTTTGATCATAATTCAATTTTTGTCGCTCAAATGTATGCAATCTTAATCCCACTTTTTTTTGTATATCCAAAATTTTCGTATGGCAACTCAAATTTTAAGGGTATCTCAAAAAACTTGAATGGGATCCATGTGCCACATGGGATTATGATATTGTTATTTTCTTTGCATCAGTAATTTCTCATGAGGGGAACTCCATAAACCACGGATAAAATTGAAAGCAAAATTGAATTCCACTATCTGCTCTTCTCCAATTTGCGGACCACGACGGATATGAACCAAGGGTGGTGGCCGAGTGTGGGACTCAACGGTGACAGTAGAGGTGGGTGCGGAGGCGGGTGTTGGCACTGGATACATGGATGGTACGGGTAGCGGAAAAGTAACCCAACCAAAAAATATTTGTATGTGTAGACACTCTTCCGCATCGGGTGTCACCCCGACTTCATCGTATATGGGTGCGTCTTCAAACAGTAGTTCAAGTTCACGAACCCGTTGTTGTAACCTTTCGATCTCAGCAACGTCACGTGAGTCACGTTGTTCATGCCCGTTGCCTCTAGCGGCGAATCTACGGTGCTGACGACGATCTCCCTCACGATCCGACATCCTGAGAAACCTGAGCTCTGAATACCACTTGATACGGATTCGTATAAGCGGGTGAAGATAACCTAGGCTAAACCTAGCGACAACGATCTTGGCCAACCAAGAATCGTCGACGATTGTGATATCCGGCCAACCGGAGCTATCGATTGAACAAAACCTGTTCAACAAGAAAAGACTTTTCTTTATTCAATAACCAACTCTCTAAATTATGAATTACAATTGTGCTTAAATAGACAAATAAATAAAAGGAAACCGAATTAAAGTAGGAAACTAATAACTAATAAAATATTATTCAAATAAAAGGTAGATTAGGAATCTAGAAACCTGATGGGGTTTGGATTCCTTGGCTTGCGAACCGGCTCTGAATACGGACCGTCCAGATCCGTATCAAAGATTTTTGAAAATTGGTTCTTAAGATTATGGTGTTTATGCGTGTAAAAAAAAGAGGTAAATAAAAAGTAATACAAATATTATAGTTTCTAGATCTTCTTTCAAATTTTTAAGAAGATATCTGTTCAAAGGTTATTTTAAGAAGATATTCTTTCAAAATTTTATGCAAATTATTTCTCTCAAAGAACTGTTATTCATGTTGAGGGTTGAATATGTGATATGTACTTGCAAATGCATAACACACATGGGGTTTAGATTGATGCATATAGTCACTTGCATTACCGGAATGCTTTAAAGGGTTATCAGAAAAAAGAGATGTGACGTAAACGATGATTCGGATGTGTTTTACACATCCGATCGCTTACTTCCAAGTCCTTCGGACATGATGCTTTGCGGAAGTGTCTTTACAGGATACAGGTAGATGCGGTCTCGCAGATGCGAAGTTGGAAGATTGAAGTGGAGGCCTATAAATACCCGAAGAATAATATAGTTTAGGGATCGAATGTCATTTGTAATAACTCAATTACACATGCTTTTGTAATTTTCTCTCTCTAAAACTTAATAAAGTCATTCTTTCTTCCTTCGATCTTCTTATCTTTCTATTACTTGTATTCCTGATTTAGCGGCAATTGTCCACGGGGATAATTTGCTTTTTCAGTGGCGCCATCAGAATAGTGACTCGATTTAATTAAAAAGTAATGGAATCACTTGTCGATTTGGGGGGAAGTCTGTCCAAGCGAGACGTAATGACAAATTTTGCTTTTACTCCTAAGATGAAGTATTCGATAGTGTCACAGATCGAACGTGATGCGGTTACATCGAATTCTAAAACGCTACCTGGCTCAGGATCTTCTGGTAAAAAAGTGCAGGAAGAAGACGGTGATGATTTCAGCCTATCGAAACACTTTGTCATGGTAACTCGGGACGATGAAAACAAGGATTTGTGTGTAAAAGAGTACGTCGAGTTGGCTGAGTTTGATACTGAGTTCTTAATCAGAAATAAGGCATTACTATGGCAATTGAAGAAAAGGCAATTGAGGGAGGATGTCAAGCGAATAGAGGAAAGTGCAGAAAGGAAACGTAATGAGCAGCAAGAAGAAGAGTTTTTGAAGGAATGGGCTGATTAGATGCGTCAGAAGGAGAACATGTGTGACAAAGATCATCCTGTCAATAATTTGGACAGACGTGGCCTTGGTAAAGGAGCTACGGTGAAAGGTACATATTTACTAAACAGTTATTGATCACGCACGTAAGTGCTTATTACTAAGGATCATGTTTGTTTCATGATATTGCATACATTATATTATAAGTGTATGTTTTTAAGAAAAGATTTTTAGTTTAGAATGATTTTTTATATTATAGCATGTTGTGTGTTCTTTGAAAAATGTTGTGGTAACAGATATAACTGTCCCATATATGCCTCAATCAATGATTTCGCATTCAAAATTTGTGCCATAGATTTTCGAGGCCGTTTTTCCGAAAAAACTGAAACTACCTTCGGTTGTGGGAAAATACGCGGGTTTGGCTGATCCGGATGATCACATATTTGAATTTTATTCTGCTGCACGACTGGAACATTGGACAGAGGAAATCTGGTGCCACATGTTTGTTCAGACTTTTACCGGAATAGCAAGAGTCTGGTTTAACTCTTTGCTAGCAGATCAGGTGGATAGTTTTGAGGATGTGAAAAACAAGTTTTTGCAACAGTTCATTCAACAAAAGAGATGTATGAAAGATCCGACAGAGGTACACAATATTCATAGGAGGGATAATGAATCAATTGAAGATTTTATCACAAGATTTAGGTTGTGTTTGTTTTTTCTTCAAACTTCTGTAAAGGGGTTTATGTCTGCGGGCTGGCAGACATAATCCTTGCAGACTGTTTGTTTTTTTTTCCAATGAAGATCTTATATTAGCTTATATCATCTTTAAAAAGAAGCCTTGAACCATTGCTTAAAACATCTGCACACTCATTAAAATCATGATCTAAAAAAAAAGAACAGGATGTCCCCTGCTTTCCTTCTCACGACGCAAACAAGCATCTTTCTCCTTGTTGGCGCTGCTACCTCCGGCGGCCTACGCCGGCGCTGCTACCTCCGGCGGCCTACGCCGGCGCTGCTACCTCCGGCGGCCTACGCCGGTGCTCCTCTCTGCTGCGTCTCCTCTCCCCACGATCCTCCTCGCAGCCGCCACGCCGACGCTCCTCTCTGCCGACGCTGCTACCTCGAGGTTCGAGCTCAGGCAAAGTCCCGTAAAATCACGATCTAAAACAAAAGAAGAGAAGGTGGAGTGATTTTTAGACCCCGTGAAGCGTCGCTTGCTGCCGCGGTCTTGGCCTGAATCGTCTCACCGGAAAGTTGGCAGCTCCACTGCTCTCGTTCTCCCTCTCTAATATGTGTTGAGTGGACCAGATTTGTTTTTGTTTATTTTATTTTTGTTTATTTGTTCAAATGAACATAAGACAAAAAGAGGTGGTTTATCTTGGTTTTTTATAAAAAAGTTTATTTTATAATATATAAAAAAGTTGAATGACTTTTATTATAAAGAAGTTGAATGATTTTTATTTTGTAATATAAGTTTGACAATTATATATTTTTAGTTTTTGCAGACAGTATAAAGTTTATAAAAACAAACAGTCTTATATTTTCAGATTACAAACCTTTAGACCACATCTTCAACTGCAGACATAAAATCAGATGAAATCAGACTGCAGACATTTTTTATCTGAAAAAACAAACTACTTTACCTATGACCATGGGTAATGGGCTGCAAGTGCATCAACTGGATGTAACATTCTTGGTGGTCTCGGCAACATCTGTGCACAATGTTATTTTGGGGAGACCGGTTTTGAAAAGGTTAGGGGCTGTGATATCGGTAATGCATGGAATGATTAGGTTTCCAACATCAGTGGGTATTGCAACTCTGGATACAGATCCGAGTGTGCAGGTGCATGATGTGGATATGCGAGTGGGTGCAGATGTGATTGATCAGAGGGAGGTAAAAAGTTATAAATGGGCAATTAATTTGAAGTTTCCAGATCAAAAATTACAGGTTCGAAATGGTTTGTCGATTGAAGGATGGGGAAAGCTGTATGTTTTGTTAAAAAAAGAACGTTGATGTGTTCGCTTGGGAGCCTTCGGATATGACGGGGGTACCAAGGTCATTGGCCGAGCATAAGCATAAACAAAAAAATACGTGGCTAAAAGGGTCCAAAGGCTATATATTTGGCCACGGGTACAAAATATGTGTGGCTAAAACGAGAATTTCTTACCTTTGGCCACGCTTTTTTCAAAACAGTGGCTATGCGTTATCAAAAAAACCGTGGCCAAAGCCACTTTTTGACGTAGTGTTATAAAACTCGACGTGAATAGGATTCTTGTCAGAATCATGAGGCAAAGTACTCTAAGACCTATAAGGTAACTTATTAGGATTCCTACGAGGATCCCTGATAGGATTCTCGATTATGCAAAGGATGTTTTCTAAGGTAAATCTAAAAGGTCAGGATATTATTATAGTCATTTCATTTAACTTATTTGACCTTGGCCATATAAAGGTTTCTAGTTTCACTTCAGAGTTAGTAACCGACTTATGTAATTTTTTTAGATTAACTATTTATAACAAATTTCTAAAAGGCACAAATAAAGTACGAAGACATTTGAAATAAACAAAACGCGGTTATATTATTAACATACTAAAGCTGGATTTGAGATTCCCGAAGCTTCGTCCTGAAAACCTCAGGATCCCTCCACTCGGGAAGCTCGTAGGTCAAAAGTTCGTTAGGAATCCTGGCTTCGTCTTGCAAACCGCAAGATCCCTCCACCGGGATTCCCAACCATTGTTTGTTGTTACTTGTTCAACATTGTTTCAGGGAACGACAAAGAAAATAAATTGTTTTCAAACACCACCATTCAATTACAAAAGAAAAAAAATGGGCTCAGACCGTTGCTATGTCTTCATCGCCCATTATCTTCTCAGAAGCCTCCGGCTTCTCACCATCAACCTTATCCTCAACCTTTTCCTCAATCTTCTCCTCCAGCTTATCCTCGCCTTGCACAACCAGATCACTTCCGATAGCCTTGAGGTCGGGAACCTTCTCCTTGCTGGTCGGCTTCTCAGCAGCCTTCTCCAGCTTCTCTACGGAGAGCTTCCAGGTATCCACCGTCCATTTAGTATAGGTGAACCCCTCAGCCTCAGCTTCTGCAGCCATCTTCAGCATTGCCTGGAGAACACTGCGGGCAACCGACTGCTTGCCATGGCAGACTCTTTCAACACAGCAGCCTCGAACTTAAGCCGCTGCTCAGCCATTTTGTGCTCATAGTGGCGAGTCTTGCCTTCAGCTATCTCCCCCTGGATACGGATGGTATCCCTAGCCTCATCCAGTTTCCTTTGGACCTCAACAAGCCTGGTTTCCGTGTCCATGCAATAAGTGCTCAGCTGCTCAAGACCCTGCAAAAAAGAAGCAGAGATTAGGAATCTCAACCGGATGCCGCGTATTATCAACGCTTGGGAATCCTAAGGTACAACTTACCATTTTTGTCATTGTGTGCAGGCTCAGAAGCTTGTTGCTGGTCTCAGCAGGGCTCAGTCCCTCAAAGCTTTCCAGGTAAACAATGCTTTCAGAGGTCTTCCTCTTCTTGCTGGAGGAAGTAGCTTTGGGTCTGCTAGTAGGCGGCCGGACGCTGGTTACAGGTTCAGCCTTCTCATCTTTCACCACCAGGAAGGAGCTCAAGTCGTCAAGGGAGAATCCGGAACCTGATCATAAAAGGTTGTAAATATGCTCGTAATCAGAAACATCGCAGAGCATCAGGAATACTAATACTTACCAGACATGTCGGCTTGGGTATGATCGACGGAGTAGCTATGCTCGCTGGTTGCGCTCTCAATAGCGAATGTCCTCTCAGCAACTGGGATCTCCAGGAAGGATGTGATCTTCTCAACTGAATCTTTACCAACACTGACCAACTTCTCGAACTTGGGAGCTCTGAAAAACAAAAAAAAAAACAAATTAGTAACTGCTGGGATACTTAATTAATTTGCGTGGGTCAGTAACTCACTTCATCGGTAACTCATTGCCACCAGGAATTGATTCGCGCTTCACAAAGAAAAACTTCTTCTTCCAGTTGTGGTCATTGTTAGACGCACGAGGAATCAGTTGGGTGTTAGAGGAGCGAGCTTGGAGTGCGAACCGGCTGCAGCCGTGGGTTCTCAGGTTATAAGCAGAACATACCTCGAGGATTCCCATGTCCAGGTCCCTGGAATTGTTCAGATTATCAAGGGAAAAAAAATGGGCCACACCATGGGCATTGTCTGGGAGTAGGAAAGGACGCTGACCTCAAAGAACTTGTTTACAATGTTAGGAAAAGGATATGACATACCGAGAAGAAAATGGTAATAGAGAAAACAGACCCAGGTAGCAGAAACGAAATCAGCCTTCAAACGAGAAACGAAATCAGCCTTCAAACGAGAATCGAACTTCCGAATGACCATCGACCTCAGAGTCAGACCGGAATCCTTCAACAATCGGATTTCCTGGTCGTTAAAATCGCAGGTTTCCTCGTCGCAGGGGGGGATAATCCCTTGATCAATGAAATCGTCGATGTTGGGAGAAGCGGGGGAGGAAGCAGATCGAGTAGCCTTTTTCGCCATTACAGAATTAAAAGAAAGAAAGGGAAAGCGAAACTGACTTGGTTATGGCGAAGAAGCTCGAAGGGTTTCCATTTGAATAAAGTGAAGAACTTATGGTTAGAATAGCTAGTATTTAAAAGAGAGCCATGATGGCAATCAAATCAAATGGGAAGCCGTGAATTACGTCCAATCGTAACCGTAGTTACCGTCTCAAACGCCGTTAAAAAGAGGGTTTTTGAATCTCGACAGCTGTAAATCTTATCCACAACCACCGAGATTCAGGGGCAATTGTTAGGGGTTGATTTTCAGGATGCTCATGAAGAAGCTCAAGCAGCTCAGGAACCCGAAGACAGTTTGGGAATCCTATCAGTTCAGGTATCCTGAATTTACGATATATATATCTAACCTCTATTTTTCCTCGTGCTTAATTGTTTGCAGGTGGTAACTGACTCTCAACTAACTCCTAAAGACTCGGACTAAGCTGACTCATACGTGGGATAAGTGGGTCGATTCTCCTTCAATGGTCAAGAAAGTGGGAAGAAGAGATCCTGGGAATCCCGGACAGTTAGTTAGCTTGTTTATTTTATATTAAATCGAGGATTCGATCAGTAGAAACACACACACCGCACTCTCTAGCTCAATTACTACTACAAATCATTGTATCACATAGTTCTGATCGATCAAACCTCCAACCCTTTGTAATCTTTCGTTTGATTATCAATAAAATTGACTAGGAGGCAGGCTATTCAGCCGGCTCCCGAGGTTTTTATCCAGGATTCATAGAGGCAACTCGAAGGATTTTGGAGTTTTCCTCACTAAATCATCGTGTCACCATCCTAACTTGGATTATTTGGTCATTTGATCGTTAAGCACACTACCTCACAATATAAGTTTGGAATACAAAATTCATTTATGAATTTTTGACCAAAACATAAGTTTTTATATATTGTGGTATGGGAAAATCTATATTGTTTAACTCGGGCCTTAACACGACTTGATATGTTAGTAGGCTGAGTTATGGCTTTTTGAGCATGGAACCCATAAATAGAGTGATAATTAAGTGATGAAATGATAAAACACAATCGGGGGCTTGATTAGTCGGTGTAGGGTTTTATCGGATAGAAATATCGATGATTGCAGTTAGCGCGTAAGTATATCAGAAAAAAAATTAAAAGCCGGTTTACCAATTGTGATTTCATTGCAGATATTTTTGGGACGAAAAAAGGTTAAGTGTGGGATATTTGATTTGTTACAAAACATATCTATTTTCCTTAGCGTTTTTCTTTTTTTTAGTTAGTTATTTAGCTTTTACTTAGTTATTTATGTTTTTACAGGGTCTGTGAGCAGATGATATGATAATCAAGGAGAAACCGTGAAGGAATCGCGTTCAAGAGAAAGTGCAAGAAAAAGAGAATAAATATATGTTCCAAGAAGCCCTCTCGCGATGTGTAAGGAGTAGATGGAGAGCTTGGTGACAAGCGAAGAACCTGGATTTGGGAAAAATGAAGACCCAACTATTATGGACGTCGTGACACGCGAAGAAAAGTGTAATTCACCCTTGCGACACATGAGGGTCGTGGAAGCCAGAAAAAACCCTTAGTTTAGTAACTATAAATTAGAGAGGTTATTCTATTCGAAGAGACTTCTGGCTGCTGACTAGTTTAAGAGCAATTAGCGATCTTAGAGTGGAGGAAGCAGCTCTGGATCAATAATTCAAGTGAGGGAGCAAGGAATCGGTTTGGTATAATAATTGTGTTCTTAGTTTTGATTTTAATTCCTTGTCCAGATTCTAGACATGATGTTTTCCATTGTTTATGATTGTTTTATGTTTAATAACATGATTGTTAGCTAAACTATTGTAACTACCTAGACTAAAGACGATTACTTGTTTATTTTTGGTATTACTTCGCTTTTTTGCTTAATTACGATGGATTAATATTCTAGCAGCATATTTGATTACAATTGTTTTGATGTGTGTGCATGCTTAATTAGATCACGTATATAATTGATTGTTGATTCCATATGTTAGATGTTTAATGTCTGTCAGTTTGGGTTGCATATTAGATAATTGACTGTGTGTTATGATTAGTTTATGGTTTGTTGACCTGCACAATCCATAGGAATAAGAAACAATTGTATGTCTGATCTTAGTGTTCTGCTTAGCCTACAAATCCAAATATTGATAGGTTAGTTGGGTACTACAATAGGGTCTTTCGGTGTAAATGCCCCGGGAGGTTGTTTCCCTAGATTTCTTGGTGTTGCTGCTATTTCGAGTCATTACTCGTTGTTCTTAGATTACTTCTTGCATCTTATGGTGTATTGAGGTAGAGAAATCGGGAAGGTGATTTAGTTGTTTGAGTACTAGGGTATTGTTGGAAAAATTCGGAAGGTGATCCGACATAACCAGTGAGCGTATTACGGTCTTTAGGTTTTCTTGTAAGTCACACCCAGAGAATGATCTGAGATCCATTAGGAAATCTTTAGGTGTCGTTAAGATCATGGTTCCACCATAAATTCCATAGTCGAGAGAAACCGAAAGTTGCAAATAGGATTCTTATCGTAGGTAGTGTTTTTTCCACATTTCAGTTCATCTAGCTTTTAGGTTGTTTGTTCGTTTGGTGTCTTAGCCTTCCTTAATTCTATAGTTTAGTATTTTCTAGCTTAATTCTATTTTTATTTTACTTAAATCACTTAAAAGTTTCTTTTTAAAACTAAGGGTGAGGTTATTATGAGAAGTTTAGTTTGGATAAGAAGGATAAGAAGAAATCATAGCCATTAGATCTTCAATTAAATGAAGATCTATGGCTCAAAATTTTCTAGGTAGAATTAGAAAGCAAAACTAAATAAAACAATGAATAGAAGTGTATTTTTGACTTTTTATCAAATTCCCCCCATTTTTTAAACTTTTATAACTCTTAAATACGACATTATTTTTTTAAAAAGTTACACCTTAAAAACGAGCGTTTTTTTCTTTAAAACACGTACAGTGTTGTTATATATAAAATTAAATTTTTTTTACTCTTTCAATTGTATCAAAATGTTCAGATCATTGTGTCATTGTGTCAATATGTTTAGATTATTGTGTCATATTGTGTAAAAAATGTTCAGATTATTATGTCAAATTGTGTCAAAATGTTCAGATCATTGTTTCATATGGTACCAAAACCAAAAGAGTATTTAATTTTATATATAGCAACACTATATATACTTTTGACACGACGACACAATGACACAATGATCTAAACATTTTGACACAATGATCTAAACATTGTGTCAAAAATTGAAAGATTAATTTTTTTTTTAATTTTTTATATAGCAACACTATACGCGTTTTAAAGATAAAAAATGCTGGTTTTTATGGTGTAATTTTTTTTTAAAAAATAATGTCGTATGTGAAAGTTATTAATGTTTAAAAAATGGAGTAGATAAAAAGTCAATAAAAATGACTAAGACTAAAATAGCCCTCCTTCCTTTTTTATTAGATCAAGATCTAATGGCTGAAATTCTTTCTTATTCTTCATTCCCAAAACAATCTTCTCATTTGAACCCCTCCCTTTTAATCATTTTGTTTCATCATTTCTCGAGTCTAGTTTTAGTTATTGTCAATGTCTTGTGGGTTCGATTTTTGAACTTTCATTAAGTTGTACTACTCTCTATATGTACGTTTGCATGTCATTGTGGTCAAGTTTAAGGTTTCTAGAGTTTAACTAATTGTGTCGAGGTTAGTTTTTCTTAAGGTCTTAGACTATATCTATCACATCAAAAGCTTCTTCAATATCATTGTATATATTTATTTTTAAATTATAATATTATTTTCTAATTCGTTAATCATCATAACTAGTTATTAATGTTTTATTTGTTCAACTCGTAAATATAGAGTTTTTAATTTAGTAATTTAGTAATATAATAATAATAAAGCAAATCTATCTACCTATGTATTAAACAAAACATATTAGGTTGAGTTGGCACACAATAAGTTTGTCCACATCAGCAGGTGATGATGTGGCATCCTCTCACACTAACCAAATCCTATGTGTAATTTTCTTGAGTTTTTAAGTTTAAAAAAAATCACGTTTAATCCGGTTTAACTCGCGGATCCGGGTTACATCCGGATCTCAAATTTGACCCGAGTATATAAGGTATTTTTGAAACCATCCTCTCATTTTTCACGAGACAGTTTAGGGTTTCGATATCAAGTTCTCTCGATCTCCGCCGTCTTCTCTTCAGTCTTCTCCGGTGAGTTCATTTGCTCAAGATCTGTTAGGGTTTCTTTAAAATCTCTTTCGCCGAACACCCCTTTTTCATCAGATTTCGATCAGATCAAAAGTAGTTTCTGCTTTGGATTTAAAAGGAATGACGTTCGGTATCATCTTCTCATGCCATTTTTATTTTTGAAAAAGGGTTTTGTGGCTGTTGTGCCACTGCCGCACATGAACTTTCAGTTTGAAGGCTTTAAAATTGGTCTTCAAACTAAACCCTAATTTTGGTACCAACATTGGAAATGGCGATTTCATCAGTTTGAAGGCTTTAATATCGATCAAGGTCTACATCTCTTGGTACGTTTTTGTTTTCTATATTTGAATGTTTTGGTTTCTTCGTTTTTTGGTTCAATACATTTGTAGATCTTTCCGTTTCTCTTATCGTTCAATTATCGATTGACCTTTATGAACTAAAGATTTGTTTTAAAATGCTACTATCCATATTTCTATTAGGCTTAACGTGTAATTTTTAAAGAGACAGTGATGGTTGTGTATGAGTTGGTTAGGATGTGTCGTGAACTGATCGTGTCGCGCTTGCATGTTATTGTAACATCAAAATTAAGCTAATCTGTTATTACATTAATATTTTTGTTTTGTTTTCGGGGTCTCGAGAAAATGTCAGAAAGATTATCAAGAGTCTATATCTATTTTGTTTAGGTTAAATCTTCAGTACGAATGTAAGATGTTCATTCGTATGTGTAAACATGAGAAAATGATACCACAATCATGATGTAGTTTGAACCAGTAACACACTTTGTAGATTTTAGCTTATTTACTTGCCTCTAATCTTATTTTCCCTTCTGCAGGAAATGTGATGGTTAGATTCCCCGTATGAACCAGGTAGCAACACACATCACACGAAGATATTTCATCTTCTTCACATGAGTTGTTCTGAAATTTCCCTTTCTTTCTCTGTTCCCAGGTATTTTCAATCTTCGTGTTGTTTAGTTAATCGAGTTCTTAAACTTTTGGATTTTGAACTTAAATCGGAAAACAAGTGCGCGTAATCCGCTATACAGGGTTTTGTGTGTTTTCGGAGCCCTAATTATCTCAATTGATAAGGTAATTTCTTATATTCCGATTAGTTAACTACTAATTTCTTACATCAAAATTAACTACTAATATTAGTTAGGGTGATTGTGTTTGAATTTTGATAGATGGTTTTGTGTAACACTTCAAAACTTTGGTGTAATTTCTCAACTATAAAAAAGTAATTTATTTAACCATCTATAGACTTTAGCTACTTCAAATTACATGTTTTCTTAAAAGTAACCCTCAAAAAATAGTTCAGTGATGTCTTTATTTTATTATATATTTTTTTAAACCTTAGCCCGTACGATGTACAGGTTTGATATTTCTTCTTCGTTGGCAGCGAAGGAGCCTCCATTCCATTCGGTAACTTTTTACCTTTTCAAAAAAAGAAAGAGATATTATGCATTTATTAACTTTGTGTATAAAAACATATGAATGATAATAATGTTCTGTATGAATGTAGATTGACATATACATGATTTATGTATGTTTGATGTTTTTTATTTCATGGTTCTACTTCTGTGAATATCCTGTTTACATGATATGGGATAAATAGATCTCTTTAAGAATGTCGTTTGGGGCTTCTAATTTGGTGCATGTTAGATGTAATTGGATTTATTCACACAAGGTGTTTGTTAAAACGTCTAATTGGGATTTATTAGTATAGTGATGTTCATATCCATGTGATTAGAGTTAAAATACCAAGGTGAGCATTACTTTTTCATTCGTTAGGTTGAAGTAAATTGGTTGAAGTCAAAATGTCTAATGTTTTATTGTCATTTCTGTATTTTGTGTATTTGTGTTTGGAATAAACTGTGAATTAATATGTATTATGTATTTATTTTTCACTAATGTTGAGTAGACATTTGAAAGATAATAACAAAGTTTTTCAGGATATGCAATAATGAACCATGTTATGACGCAAGGATCTTCACATTATTTTAACAAAATCAGTAAGCAAATCTAATAACTATTTAGGGAGCTAGAAGTTTGTTTCTTTATTGGAGGAGTATATATGATTAGAAATAAATAAATGATTTCCCCTAAGTCACTTTTTATTATTATCTTTTTCATTTGGTTTTTGTTAGTTTTCAGGACTTTGTTGTCGGTCTACTATTTGCTTTACTCCCAGTTTTGGGTGGCAACAGATGATGGTCTCAATGGGAAGAGTAAGTTTATTGCTTTATTTATTTATTTATTTATTTATTTATTTATTTATTTATTTATTTGTTTATTTTGTTGTCATTTGTCAACGTGCATAGAGTAACTACCTTGTGACTATCCTACCTTGAATTGTTCACCTGGATGAAAATTGGATATAATTTTGTTATATACTTCAAGTAAGTTATTTATTAAAATATATATGTTCTTAAAGACAATTTTTGATATGCTAATTCAAATGTTCAGACAGGTTTATATGATGGAGGACCCACAGGTTTATATGATGGAGGACCCAGAGGGTGATTCAAATATATTTTTCACCATTATATTGATTTACGTGGTTTTCCTATGTGCACAACATGGCTTGCCTGCTCTGTTTTCTTTTGTATGTTTCTTCTTCTTCTTCTAGGTCGCTTTCCTCTTCATGTGTTCCTCGGTCGGCCATGTTATCTTCCAGTTAGTATGGTCTGAATCTCTTTGTTACTCGGTTCATCTATTGTTCCTCATATGCCCTTTTCTCCTAATCTTTGTTTATTGTCAGTGTTTTTCTTGAGATGGGTCGTTTCTCCGCTTAGTGTTGATTTCTTTCATGCTTCATTTGTTGATTGGTGGTCTAACTTCGTATCATTTGTTAATTATGATCATCAAATTGAGATATGAGTTGAGTAAAATATATGATGACACAAGTTCTTTTATCCATATTATGATCATTGTAAGCTCAAAATGACTTTTTGTTTCTTTTTTGTGCTTGAATTTTGGTCGCGCAAGTACGATTATATTGGTATTTGCATTTGGTCCTGCTTTGTGTAGTAAGTGTATTATCCAATTTATATTAATTAATTATTTTTGATGCAGGTTTAAGTGTGTTCTTCATGTTGCTGGTGTGAAGGTATGCCTTTTGTTCTAATACCAACCGTGCTTGACTTTTCCAAAGAGTTTTCGTCCACTGTTCTTAGTGTAAAATTTATAATATGTATGTAAAAAGTTTCATTTCAAGTTAAAATTATTTTTTAAGTCATGTTAAAAATCTTCATATGCATAACTGGTTAAATTTAGGGATTTTTTTCTTTTCTTTTTAGGATGATTCTTTATATTTTATAGGTATTTGCTATTTAGTTAAAAAATTTGTGTTTTTGTAGGTTTTTCTAAAGTGATTTCAAGTCTTCAAAGAGATTATAACAAACATAAGGTCATGAGTTCATTTTGGTCTTGGTCATAACTTGACTACCTACTTTTTTCTATAAAGTCTATGAAACCCAACTGCTAAACCTGAAGAAAAGCTTTTGATGGCTTGATGCAGTTTGTAGTGTTCTGTCAGTATTTCATATTATATATATATATATTTTTGTTTTTCACATTACAGTCTCGGGTATTTACTCGGTGTGAAGATCTTGATTTTGGAAGAAGACGGTCAAGCACGGTATGTAACAAGAAATATAGTGTATAAATCTATCTTCTCAAATTTGTAATTGTTATTGAATTTTTTTTTAATTATTATTGAATATTGTTTTACCGATAAGAATCTTTTGGATAGTATATATATCTATATTATTTTTTTATGTTTTAAACCCGGGTATTTACCCGGGTAAGTGGCTAGTTCCTAATAAAGAATGGGAGTTTATATTGATAAGGACCCAAAAATAAATCTACAAATTTTGACGTAACCAAGTTTTGGGTTTAAGGAGTTCTATAAATAAAAGTTAGGCTAAATGGCTAATTTTATGCTAAATTTCATTGCGATCTTAAATGATGACCAAGGTTAACGTACGTACACTCAGTTGCTCAAATCACAAATCTATGTTCTTGAGTTTTTTTTACGTGAGTTTTTTTTTACGTGAGTTTATTTACATTATGTGCCTTAATGAATATTATATTTCTCACATGCGTCATGTGTTTGATTTAATTATAAGAACACATGATTTCAATAATATTTCGTTTTGAACCTTAATTTTTTTATTAGAAACGACTATAACCATTGTTTAAACGTCTTTAGAAATTAAATAATCTAAACAAATATAGTTGACTTATTTAATTTCTAAACACGATTAAGCAATGGTTATAATCGTTTGTAATAAAAATCAATAAAAAATTAAGGTTCAAAACATAATATTATATAAAATTTAAATAATCAACTTTAGGAAAATCTACTCACATACATGAAATCATGTGTACTTAATAATTAACGATCTAGCTACTTCCGCATCTCAAGATTCTGATTCAACAACCTTTGTACAGGGTCGGTCCTGAGAATTTCAATGTTCAGGGCACGAGTCGAAAATTTGCCCCCCTGTTAAAAACTTTAAATAGTACAACATAAAGTTTTAAGGGTTTGGAACCTAGTCAAGCTAAGCGGCTCATCCCCACGCCGATTTTATTAACTAAATAAAAAGTTTCAAACTTACAGTTAAATTACAACATATAAATCATCTAAAATGGTTTTCATTATCTTCAAACATTCTATCAAATTCGTTTCATTTTCATCAACATTATTTTCCTCAACATTATAGTCTTCAACATTATTATCATCAACATTATTCTCTTTACCATAATTTTCATCAACATTATTTTAACTAATATTATTGTCTTCCACATTCTTTTCATCAACATTTTCTCCACTAGTATTACCTTCATGTCTAAAATATTTTTTTAAAGATCCTTGTAAAGATTGGGTAAGTTTTCTTATTGTTTTTTCCTTTTTCTATTTTGGGCACCACTGGTTGTACACGAGGGACATGATATCAATAACAAAAATATATTCAAAAGTAGAATAAATGGAATAATATCACCTGATGAGTGATGACTGATGTGATATTGTATTCTCTTCCAAAAATAATAAGATCGTCGTTCGCAATTGATGCCCCCTTCCAATTTGATGCTCAGGGATGTAGCCCATCTGGCCCATGCCCAGGGCCGGCCCTGCCTTTGTGTGTCGCGTATAGGTTAAAAAATAGAATTCTATCACAGTCTGCAATGTAATTAGGAGGAGTCAGTATGACGTACAGTTATATGACGTGTATAGTGTTATACGAGACGTACAAGGTAGAGACTTTTTTTGGTAGTGTTGGTTTTTTCATGGGATTCTGCCTTGCGTATTAGGCTATATGCCACACCCTATATGCCACGTAAAGCCATATATGAGGCGTATAGGTTCAATAATTGGTGGAGTTAGGTGGTGTCTTCTGGAAACAACCTATACTCGCCGTACAGAGCTTTACAAGTCTTACTACATTAAACTCGGCGTATAGGTTCAATAACTGGTGGTTTCAAGTCTTGCAGACTATACGGGGTGTATACAACTATACGCGACATATAGGAAAAAGTGAATTGATTTATCCTCCAATCGAAACATGTTATTTATTGAACAATTTCAATCGATATTTCTCAAACATGCATCCCATCTCCCTCTTTGCTTCCTAATTTTTGAAACAATTCACCTCCCAAAACCTTCATCTCTCAGAAATACCAATGACTTCCAACAACCGATGTTCATGTTCGATTCGTTTGATAAATGAGTATGATGAAGGGTTAATTGTTGATGATGTATATTCATAAATCCGGATTATTTCACCCTAAGAATTTTCATTATAGTAACTTCATAATGGAGGACATACGAGAGCGGTGTATGTACTCTCGTTGACTACCTTGACGCCTATATGTTTAGATTTTCTTATATGGCGTTAATCATACAAGATATCAGGTATGAAAATACCAACAACATGTGGTTTTATTTTAAGACCTCTAGTAGTGATCTTCACAGGGGGTTGCAGCCGTTAAAAAACGATGAAGAGGCATGTTGGCTATTCGCGTACAATAGTACAAACGATAACAGGATTATAAGTATTTACGTTGTGCGTAGTGAGTTAGGCGCCATCACCTGCAAAGACTTGTCGAGGAGCCGTCGAACCGTCCAGGTGAAGACTCTGCGGCTAAACCAAGGTTGTTTGTAGAGTTTCAAGAACGGGTTGGATGAGGCTCTTCTTTTAACTGAAGCCTCTTCAATTTTATTAATTTACGTTTGTAGTGTTTGTACTGTTTATAACTACAAAGTGAAGCAGAGTAATACAACAATTCTTGTAGCCATTTTCAAGAAACATTGTGACATTACAGACAGATGTGTATTCAATACTATAACACCCAATTCTATTAGTACCATTATAATGTTTGCGGAAGATAGGCCCAGATTATTTTTTTACATTATTCAAACGAGGTGTTCACCTTGAAATATATTTTACTATCTCGACTCATAACAATAAAATGTTTAAAGTAGAACTTTTATATAAATTTCAGCTAGACCTGTTCGTAAGTATGAGAATCCTTTCGAATGTCAACCTGTGTAAATCATATCATAAATTCCAGTTACACTTGATGTAACACCCGTATACAATTTGATGCCAAACAAAGTCATTACTTTATAAAAATTCGGTCCCAGAAATTTTTTTTGTTCAAAACATGCTTTTTGATAATCATATAATACCATCATGGTGGTTTACATTTACAAAATTTACTTATAATTAGTTTGACATCCAAATGTGATCTTTGACTTATATATATAAGTTCTTCTCACCATAATACAAGATGGGTCGTTCGTTCTCGATGTGATCGGTTCTTCGTAGTCTTTGATGAGCATCCCACTAGGCTTTCCCTTTACCTGCAACATACTCACTTTCAATAGTGAGCTTCTATTGCATAACCATTTATTACAATATCAAATAATGAAGAAAAACAATAAAATTTGGTTTTTCACTCTGGGGCGGTACGCCCAGAATGAATAATTTCTGGGCGGTACGCCCTGGACTATTTTTGACAGAATATTGGCTATTTTCGGCCAGTTCCATACTTAGCCAAATTTTTGGCTTTCTTTCCCCTATTTTCTACCAGATTTCACCAACCGGTTTTCCATCATTTTTCAAATCATCCTATCATCACAAAACACTTTTTAAACATGATTTTAATCATATAAACATACCTTAGCCGAATTGAATTCGTACAATGCATTTACGGGTTCGTTCAACCCGTTTGACCCGTTAGGGAATTTCCTTGTGGCAATCCCAAAGATTACCATCCATAACTTATCCGCAATGTATATTATGCAACTATAATCACAATTATCAATCATTGGCATGAATATGATTGTATGCACCCTGGTTTGGGTATACAATTCTATTTCCCATTCAGTTTCTTACATTAACCATTTTACTTGAGTTTTTAGACACAAGTCAAACAATTACATTCTTATCATCCTACTTGTCATTGGATTACATAACCAATGTAATTAATATCCAAATGACCCAATTTTCTCATTTGACCCGTTAAGACGGGTCCTTGCCTTTGGATCTTACAATGCTTCATTTGACCACACCTAACCATTTAAGATCTATGGTTCTACAAACCATTTATGATCCTTCGTATCTTGTTACATGGCATAGGCTCTTTAAACCCATTTCCGTCCATGGTAACTTGTTATGCGCTTTATGATTCCTTCGAATCTCACTTATGGTCAAATTTAGTCATTGGAGAACCTCTTGGCTATTGAGCTTCATGGTTCCTAGAACCATTCATCACCCCTTATTATAATTCATGTTTTATACTATTCGTATGTAATTACACATTTACATATCTACTACTTGTAACATAAACAATGTTACCTCGTGAGCTTGAGCTTCCACTTCCACCAACGCCTTGGTTGTTACCTTGGTCAACTTGATCGCCTAACTGGTCACTAACAATATTAGGACCTTTATCATTATAGCATTTATACCACATTTCATTAATATGATTTCCATGCTACATATATTCAATTTCACATAATCAATCAAGCATATTCATCAAGTTCACACCTAGCATCATGGTTTCATTAGCATCACAAGATAAATTTAGGCATTCCTAAACCAAGATAGCTATGTGTAGAGGCTAGATTATGAGGCTTGTAATATTAAATATGTTGGGCTAGGGCTTAGAGGGTTTAATTAGAATCATAGGCTAGTTTGATTATTGTTTAGGCTAGTTTATGATTGGGCTTGGGTTTACTATTGGGTTTATGATCCAAAAGGGGCCCAATAGTAAACCCAATGGTGGTCTATATATAGACCACTTGACCTCCTTGTTGAGGGTTGCTGATTACG
>JBCNJP010000003.1:83754510-83856520 GCA_039602395.1 Deinandra increscens subsp. villosa | reverse complement strand
GAGTTTGAGGACATCATGAGAAAGAAATTTGGTATTTTTTCGGTGTTCACGATTATCGTGAGGTTGAAGACGACCGTTGGCGTTTACGATCGACGTTCCCGATGATTGATTACGACCAGGTTTACAGATCAGGCTTATGATCAGTGTTTACGATCAGGCCTACCATTTACGACTGGGCTGTGCTTGACACCGATCGTGAACACACAATTGGATCGTAAACCCAAATCGCGATCGTAAACCCATTAAAAGTCTAAGTTAAAGTCATAAACATGTAAATAAACACGAAATGTTTTTAAATCTCATCAAACATAATTGTTTTTAAAGATAGAGTTGAACAAGTCAATTTTTAAGAGCGAGTTTTGTTAAAATTGTGGTTCTAAATCAAATTATTTCCCTTGAAAGTTTCAATTGAGATTTTTGAATTTAAAAGGTTAATCTGATAATCAATTGAACATCAAGATGATTTTAAAAAACATGATTGATCATTGATATAATTAAGCCTGATGCACTTGTCTTGGTTTTTCAGATGGCAGAAGAAATGATGGACGAAGAGATTCACTTTGAGAGGGATCATTGCATACCTGCTTATCTTAATGACCATCCAGAGAGACATATGCAGTTATTCTACTCACTGGTTGCAGGGATGAACCTATGCAAAATCAATCATGCTCTCAGAAACAAGCGTGCTGATTGATGAACAACTAGTCAGAGAATTCTGGGGAACTGCAAGGGCGAATCTTGATAAGACAAGGATCACAGCAACGGTTCAAAACCGCAGAATCGAGATCATAGAAGAAGATATTCGACAAGGCCTGAATATAAATGATAAAGCTGAAGACACGATGGAATATTCTAAAACTGCAGTGCTAGACGGTGCACGTCTTTTGGCTTATGAAGGAAAATTCCCGTCGATCTTCAAGAAGCTCTTGCTGCACTACTGGAGGTGTTTGGCTCACTACTTACAGAAGTCTTTCTTGGGTAAGAGAACAAGCTTTGATCAGCTGAACAAGGTGCATGGCACAGCATTTGTTGCACTGGCCTTGGATTGGGAGTTCAAATTTTCAAAGATGATGCTGTTGGATTGGGTTGGTAATGCTGATTTGAGTGCAAGAGAGCAATTTCTCATGACTCCACGGTTTGTGCACATGGTGGTTATGAAGAAGTATCTGATGATCCAAGAGAGGGTAGAGAAGCTGGATATAAAATTCATGGATGACAGTGTTTTTGGTCTGCAAACCCAAGATAGAAGGGGAAAGAGTACTTTTCAGGGAAGACTCGAGTGGACTAAAAGAGGTGCCTTCCCTGAGGTTGCAAGGGAACAAGAACAAGAAGAAGATTCCGAAGCTGAAGTGCATCCTGTGAATGTGTCTGTTGCTGAAGATCATGATGTGTCGGAAACTGTACCTATGAATGTTCAGGGAGAAACTGAGAATATACCTTCTGATGAAGAAAATGTGATGGATGACATTTTCCCGGAACATGAGAATCTGAATGACGATATCTATGGAGATCTACGGCCCATTAGTCACAAGAGAACGAGGGATGACTTGAACTCTTCTTCAAGCAGTGACTCAATTCCACAAGAGTTGGATGCTAATTTTGCTGTTGATGATGTGCTTACAGAACCCATTCCAGTACGTGAACCTTCACCGAGAAAGAAATCTGATCCAAGATCTATTAGATTCAAGTTTCAGAAGACAAGCTCAAGCCTGATGGTGTTTGAACATACAGGTGCAAATGTGCAGAATGATGACGTGTCTGAACCTGCAAATGTAGAGAGCACACCTCAGGCTGATGATCAGGGTGATGTACAAGAACCAACTTCGATGCAAACTGAAAGCCCTATTCTGAATGAACACAACCCAGTTCATGAAGAAAGGCAATTCTTCGAAGTGGATAGCACGTTTGTTGAGCCAAGCCCAGTGAGAGTAATCTTATCTACTGAATCAAGCCAGCCTCCAGTCACTCCAATCTTTCGTCCGTACCAAGCACTTGTTGAAGAACTTGCTCAAGCTAGTGATCTCCCTGTAGATCTACGGATAAGTGCAGATCCTCAGATCAACTTCCTTTTATCCCAAAACAGAAGAAGAGAGGGAGAGATTAAAGAGCTAAAGGAAGAAAACAAGAGGTTAAAGGAGAAGGAGAGCAAGAATGAAGCCAGTATTGGATTCTTGTATGCAGGATACCTTGAATTGAGGAAGAAGTTGGAAGATTTGAAGGGAGCTGATAGCTTAAATGCTCAGGGTGCCCCAGGACAGAGTTCTTCTCAAAGTGCTCAAACTGCTGATAAAGTGCATGAAGAAGAAGGTGATGACACCATAGTGATGTCTGACTATGTTCAAGGATTTATTCCAGGGTCCTCCCCCCACGCTGTAGTCAATTGATGTGGGTGGCAGTGAAATCGACAAAAGGGGAAGTCGTGAACCTATACTGTGCTGGCACTATGATGGAGAGAAGAAGTTGTTTGTCGTGATCAGAGACGGGTATAGTCCAGTGGAGTACTACAGAACTCGAGGCCAATTTCACTCCTGGACAGAGCCAGAGATCAGAAATCTGTTAAGGGCTCCATTTATAAACAGATGGAAAAATGCAGATGGAGACCTAGTTCGTGACAATCTGATGAGCCATTTAGCAGAAAATTTTGTGAACTTTGATCTCAAGCAAACCAGATGGGTTGAGACTGGAACAGATCCAGTAACAGGTGAGCCTATAGGAGAAGTGAGGCGACCACCCACCAAAAGAACTAGAGTGATCAACATGTTGGACGAGATCGTAGATGGTACATTGGTGAGAAACTTTGATAAATGGTTCTATGATCCAACAACTCACGAGGTGGTGGTGGTTTGCAAGAAGATGCGAGAGTTTCGCTTCTATGATCCGGTTGATTTGCTGAGGTTTGGAGAGCGCGATATCAAATTCCTAGCCACCCAACCTATCCTAGGTGATGAGCATGACCTTGAGAATGCTATAAGGGTGGGAATCTTTCATGGAACAGCGAACCGGATTGTGGAACGTGAATGGTGGTCAGGGAAGGTGTCTAAGACCTTCAGATTTGATTTGATGCTTCCTTAGATGCTCTAATGGTTCATGCCTAGGGGAAGATTGTTGGGCTATACATTATGAGGCATGAACATTAGATTGGGCTAACATTGGTTTGGGCTACTTGTGTTTACGATTGTGGGCTTGATGGGCCGGTTCTACTAGTGGGTTTATGATTGGTTTAGGGTTTTTTAATGGGTAGTATATAAACCCAACTAGTTTATGATTAGAGTTAGTTGTTGTTTTACGATTTCCAGCCTCCTTCTTGTATTTTCGATCGTAATCTTCACTCAAACAGAAGTTGATTTTTCTTCATTCAAGTTTTGTTTGTGTTTGTGTGTTCTTCATCTCAAATCAAATCTCTTTCATCATCTTCTAGCTCGAATCAGTCACAAACAAGGTTTCCGCACTTGTTTGTGTTTATGATATCGTGAACGATTGTTGTTTCGGGACCAACACACATCCTTTACTGTAGTCGGTGACCCCATTTGCAAAATCGCATCTACTTTTTTTAGACAAGCTCTGATCCCTTCATTATTCACTATCATTCCCAGGAACTTCCCGGCACTCATACCAAACGAACACTTCTTTGGATTTAAATGCATGTTAACCTCTTTAAGCTAAACAAATGTTTCTTCGATATTCTTAAACATATCCTCTTCACTTCTACTCTTAATAACAATGTCATCCACATAAGCTTCCAAGTTTCTTCCGACTTGCTTTTGAAAAGCCCAGTCCATAAGACGCTGATAAGTTGCACCTGCATTTTTAAGGCTAAAGGGCATCTTTTTATAACAGAACATACCTTTCCTTGTAATAAACGAAGTTTTGTCTTCGTCTTCTTCTGCCATCTGGATCTGATGGTATCCTTTGTATGCATCCAAAAAACATTTCCAACGGAATCCCACAACCGAATCAACATTTAAATCGATTTCTGGGAGTGGATAACAATCTTTAGGACATGCGTTATTCACATCCTTGAAGTCTATGCACATCCTCCATGACCCATCCGGTTTCTTCACTAACACCGGATTTGAAACCCATTTCGTATATTGTATTTCTCTTAGAATTCCAGCTTCAACCTATTTTTTCACTTCCTCATTAACACCATCAGCCATCTCACCATCCATTCCGCTTTGCCTCTGTTGAACGGGTTTACTACCAGGATACAGTGCCAACTTATGTTCAGATAACGATCTTGGGACCCCTGTCATATCCGATGGCTCCCAAGCAAACACATCTACATTCCTTTTTAATAAAACATACAACCTTCCCCTGGCTTCTATTGACAAACCCTCTCCAATCTGCAACTTTTGATTCGGAAACTTTGGGTTAATGATCCACTTACCATTTTCTACCTCCTTATATCAATCACGTCCGAATCTGCCCGCACATTTATGTCGTACACTTGTAATACCGGATCCGCAGACAAAGTAGCAATACCCACTGGTGTTGGAAATCTTATCATTCCATGCATTACCGATATCACAGCCCCTAACCCTTTTAAAACTGGCCTCCCCAAAATAACATTATGTATTGATGAAGCCGAGACCACTAAAAATGTTACATCTAGCTGGCGCACCTGCAACCCACTTCCCATGATCACAGACAAAGTAACCTCACCAATTGGCCTAACCACTTCCCCTGCAAAACCAATCAAAGGAATTGTCGTTGGTCACAAATGAGAACCTACAAATAGATCCCATCTGTCGAAAACATTGCTCATACATAATTTATGTTGCACTACCGCAATCTATATGTATTCTTTTGACCAAAAACCCTCCAATTTTTGCAGACACCACAACCGGTTCTTCTGTTGCCATCTGCTCTAATATTGGAGGAAACGTTATTTCTTGATATTTCCAATCTACCTGTTTATTACTCTTTCCCAGAACATTTCTATACTGATCCGACCCTTTCATATGTATCATATTAATCACGGGTGCGTCCCCCTGCACATTGTTCTTAATTGTCTTTACCAAATGCCCTAATTTCCCCGATCTTACTGCCTTGTCAATCTCTCTTTTCAGAGTCCAACAGGTGTCTGTGGTGTGTCCCCGATCTTTATGATATTCGCAATACTTATCCAAATTTCTTGTAGGTGCATTTCGCATATTTGGAGGTGCAGACAAATCCACCTTTTCTGTTGCCAAAATTAGCGTTGGGGTTTTAACCAACTCCACAAACTTTGCACCTCTATAATCTACATACGCATTTTTCAATGTTTCCCCAAAGTTCTTACCCTTCGATTGAAAACCTCTTATCCACTTATTTGATGGAACCATACCGGTCCCCCTTACAGGACCCCCGTTTCGTCGTCTGAAGGGAACGAACCTCTGTCGCATCTGCCCAGACCCCCCATTACCACCATTCAAGTAAGCACATGCGTTCTTACCCCTGAAAAATGCTCTTGCTTTATCCATTAACACATCCATAGATCTTGGCAGATCTTCATGCAGCTTTTCCACCAATTGAGCACACCTTACCCCATGACAAAATCCGGATATGCGCAACTGGTCACCGGCCCCTTCAACTCCCATGCTTTCCTTATTAAATCTTGTAATGAAATCCTATATTGACTCGTTATCCCTTCTTCGGATGTTATGCACCTCTTGTCGGATCTTTCATGCACCTCTTTTGTTGACTAAACTGCCGTAAAAACTTATTCTTCAGGTCTTCAAAACTATCCACCTGACCTGCTGGTAAAGAATCAAACCAAACTCACGCTATCCCTGTAAAAGTTTGTACAAACATGTGGCACCAAATCTCCTCTGTCCATTGCTCTAGCCGAGCAGCAGGGTAGAACTCAAATATGTGATCATCTGGGACAGCCAGACCCGGCTATTTCCTCACAACCGACGTCAATTTTAACTTTTTAGGAAACACAGCTTCAGAGATCCATGATGAAAATTTTGAATGCGATTTCATCGATTGAGACATGTATGACACTATTACATCTGCTTATTATAAAATTTTCCACAAAACATATATAAAATATTATCATATACACGAATCCTTTCTAAAATATACCCCTGTTCTATAGCATATATGACCTTATGAATTAAACATAATCTCAATCAATTATTTGTATACTTAACCAATGAATTAACGTAGTAAACATGTACCTTTTACCGTAGTATTTTTGTCAAAGTTAAGCTTTTCCGAAGTATTTACAAGGTTATCCTCATCAAACTTATACTCATTCTGATATAGTTGATCAACCCAATCCTCATAAACTCCGCATTTTTTTGTTCGTTACGCCTTTTTTCCACGTTCTCCTCCATTCGTTGAACGTCCTCCTTCAACTGCCTCCTTTTCAGTTGTAATAATAACGCTTTATTCCTGATCAGAAAATCAGCATCTAATTCGTCCAGCTCACCATACTTTGTTATATGCAAATCTTTGTTCTTATCACCTCGATTCACTTGAACAAACCGTTTTGACGAACCAAAACCACTTCCGTCATCTTCCTGTGCTTTCTTGCCGGATGATTCTGGCTCTGAAAATGTCTTTGAATTTGGAGTAACAATATTACGTTCAACCTGCAATACCGCCGATTGCTTCGTCTTAGGTGTAGAAGACAAATCTGCAAGTATTTCATGCTTAAACGAGTTTCGTTCTACATTCCTCCCCCCCCCCCCCCAACGAAGAACTACCAATTGATTTCCCCAAATCACTAAACGAATCCATCACTCAAATTCGTGTCAACTATCGGATGGCGCCACTGAAAAAGCAAGTAATCACCAATGGTAATTTGCCGCCAAATCAGGTATAAGAGTAATGGAAAGATGAGGGATGATAATGGAGAAAACAAAGTTTTATTGATTATTGTAGAGAGAGAGAATACAGATGCATGTGTAAGTACAAAGTTACAAATGAATCAGAATCCCTAAACTATCTTATTCTTTGGGTATTTATAGGCTCCGCACACGATCTTCCAGCTTCGCATCTGTAAGATCGCATCTATCTGGACCCTGCGCAAACGCTTCTAACAAACATCATATTCGAAGGACTTAGAAGTAATCGATAGGATGTGTGAGACACATCCGAATCATCTTTTACTTCATCAGCGTTGGTTACAGCTACAAGGCTATTGCGGAGGTATTTCCAGGCACATTGCGTAGAAGTATTGATAGCTTGTCCGATTAATCAGGTGCTGCGCAAAGCGGAAATGTCTGGTGGAATGGTTAAGTGGGCCGTAGAATTGGGGCAGTTCGATATTCAATTTAAACTAAGGACCACTGTGAAGGGACAAGTGGTTGCCGATTTTGTAGCTGAAATGCCTATAAGTCAAGAAGAGTCATTAGCTGTGATGGATGTAGAAAAGATGCTTCCGTGGAAATTGTTTACCGATGGGTCGACTGGAAGTGAAGGAGCAGGTGCAGGTATGACTATACCTTTTTTCACCCAAGAATTTGGAATTAGTTTTTATAACCCTTACATATTAACAAAGTTTTAGTAAAGAGCTTAATATCAATTCTATCATGAGTTACAGGAATACTAATAATAAGCCCGGAAGGTGATGAAATGACTTATGATATAAGGTTTAATTTCGGAGTTTCAAATAATGAAGCTGAGTATGAGGCCATGTTGGCAGGTTACTTGGATGTGCTAAGAGAAATTATTTTTGCTAACTTTCTTTGTGATTGTTTATTTATAGACTTTTGGATGGACAAGTCTAAAAATGGTAAAGAAGCTAGGGGCGCAAGAGGTACAAGTATGTACCGATTCGCTGTTGGTTGTCAAGCATATAAGTGGTGATTATGAAACTAAAGGAGCAGCAATGGCGTTGTACTTGGATCAGGTTAAGGTCTTGATGAAATAATTCGGAAAATGTGAGGTCTCGCATGTGACTCAGAGTCAGAATAAGAAAGCTGATGTATTAAGTAAGTTGGCTTCAACATCATTTAAACAATTGGGAAAGGAAATAAGGTTAGAGGTCCTGGATGGACCTTCAATATTAAAGAAGCAAGTATCGGATGTGACAATGATGGGACAAACATGGTATAAAACGATATATGAATATTTGATGGAAGGAAGGTTGCCAGAAGTGAAGAAGGAGGCAAGAAAGGTAAAAGTTAAATCTCTGCAATATCAGATCCAAGAGGGGATATTGTACAGGAAGACATATGTGGGTCCTTTGTTGAAATGTCTAACTGAAGAGGAGGCTGTTTATGTGATTCATGAAGTCCACAATGGGATATGTGGTAATCACATGGGACCTCGGATGGTGGTCAGCAAGCTGATTCTATTGGGATATTATTGGCCTAATATGCATAAGTTTGCTAGTGATATAATCAAAAGATGCGATGAGTGCCAGAGGTTTGCTCCCGACATTTTAAAGGCGAAGCATGAGATGGTTCCATTGTGTCAGCTTGGCCATTTAAAAAATGGGGCATCGATATCGTTGGGCCATTTCCGGAGGCTGCAGGGAAAGTTAAGTTCCTGATTGTGGCTATCGATTACTTTACTAAATGGGTTGAAGCAAAGGTAGTTGCGAGCATCACTGGAGCTCAAGTGAAAAAATTCGTATGGGAATACATCATTTCCAAGTTTGGTTTACCATTATATAGACTTTCTGATAATGGCAAGCAATTTGCCGATAATCCCTTTAGGGAATGGTGCGAGGAGCTTGCTATAACGCAAATTTTTGCGTCTGTCGCATATCCGCAAACTAATGGGCAGGTTGAGCGGGTCAATAGAAGTCTTGTAGAGGGTATTAGAACAAGGTTGGATAAAACAGGTGGTGGATGGGTCGATGAATTGGCGCATGTGTTATGGGCCTATAGAACAATGCCAAAAACTGCCAATGGTGAAACACCCTTTAGCCTGACGTATGGTTCTGAGGCGGTAATCCCAGCAGAAGTGGGAGTTCCAACTCGAAGAATGGTTGAGCAGGGTGATAATGATGTGTTACTCAGAGAGAACCTGGATATGTTAGAGGAAAGACGTGAAGTTGCGGCTATAAGAGAAGGGAAGTACAAGTCAAAAATTGAGAAGTATTACAATGCACATGCAAAAATTTACTACTTTAAAGAAGGTGACTTGGTATTACGAAATAATGATGTAAGCAGAGTCTTGAAGCATGGAAAATTGACACCTCAATGGGAGGGCCCATACAAAATTGTGGAGGTTTTAGGCAAGGGACCTTATGTGCTTGAAGATGGAGAAGGGAGAGTCTTGCCGAGGTCCTGGAATGGAGTTCACTTGCGGAAGTATCATGTGTAGGCAGTTGCTGGTGAAAGCAGAACAAAGCTAAGTATAAAGTTTGTTCTTTCTTGTATTGGAAACTGGAATAACATTTGAAATTTCAAAATACGTTGAGTATGTCTCAATGAGAAAATCTTGTAAAAGATAGTGTTTCTTTGAATGAATATGGATTTACACTTCCGATTTATGGATGTGTTCTAAACAAGTGTATTTCATATAAAATCGGATATGTTCTGACTAGATTAAACGAATATGTTTCGTGTAAAGTTGGATATGTTCTAACCAAGTCAATTGAATATGCTTCGTTTGGAAAATGGAATGGATATGGTCCAATTTAATAAACCGAATATGTTTCGTGTAAAGTTAGTATGTTCATGCTAAGAAAATCAAATATGTTTTTTTTTAAAGTGGGATATGTTCCAGTTTAATAAATCGGATATGTTCCGTATAAAGTTTTGTAAAATCCAACTAATTAATTGGACATGTTCCTAAGGATCTCTGTGAGTCAAATATTATTCGCAAAATGCTTAAGTCTGATGTGAATATGGTCCACATCCTAACCTTTTGTTTAAAAGATAGAAAATTATTTTCTTATAAAAGTTTATGTTTACATGTCTGATCAACATGCGAATGTACTTCATGCACAAGTTGTTAAGCAAATTAATAAAGATAAAACAGTTATAGCAAGTAAAGTATACAATCATCACAACCAGAGTACGCAAGTGGCAACAAAGTTTAAAGCCCCACACATACGGGCATAAAAAGTTCATCCACATGCAAGTGGAAATTGTCTGAAACGAGTTAATGTTTTTTCAAAGGTAAGAGAAGAGAAGATACTGTAAGTAGTCATGCAGAACCGGTAGGAGCATTATGGGAGTCGGTTGTGGATCCAGGTTGATCAACATGGTGAGTTGGTTCATCATCAAGGATAGAGCCCTGAATTACTTCTAGGGGAGAATTATGCAGATCCGGGAATCGGTTCAGGAGGGAATGCTTAAACGTTTGAAAGCTTCAGTAGCTTCATTTAGCTTCTTGTTGGCATCTTTATCAAACTCCTCTGATGTTATCACAGACGCTCCAGGAGTCTTCGCATAATGAAATCCAAGAATCAAACCTTCATTAACGCCACAAGCGTTCATTGTGTTGTTTATGTTCCCACCAGCAAATACCAGACCAGGATCCTTGAACAGCTTCTTCACAATCGCATCTATGCCCTCCTTAAGCAGCCATGAATTGTCATTTTCTAAGGTATGCTTCTCCTCAAGGAGTTCCTCAAGCTTCTTTTCAATTACTTTCTTTTCTTTTTCGAACTTGCAATTTTGTTGGCTCAACTTTTCCTTCAAATACGTCAGCTTTGGTAGTGTAGAGAACCAAAAAAAGGGGGATTTAAGATATGATATAAAGAATATGCGAGAGAAAGTAGTACAATATAAGGTAAAAAGGGTTAACCGTCAGAAGCAGACTGCATTTGCTCATTGAGCAACTTTTTATCCTGTACCAATGTTTCTCTCTCCTTTGAGGTCTCTAAATTTTCCTTTTCAAGAATGAGTTATTGTTTCTTCAAAAGATCTATCATTGAGCGAGCCTCGGTTAAAGCATGTTCTGCCATGATCTTCTTCTGAGTAATGTCATTCTTTGCTTTCACAAGGGCTAACTTGTCTTTCTCCAAACACTGAATTTTGTTTTGCATGGCCGGAGCTTGCATCTGAGCAATTTCGCTTGACAGATTGGCATTTTCAGCCCTGATCCTTTGGTTATAAAGCTCAGGAATGATGGATTGAGCTTCGGCTTGAACGGCAGCAACACGGGAGGCTAACATAGAAGGTGGAAGTCCCTGAAGGATCCTTACATCATTGGGGGTGGAACTGTGGAGAAACATATTCTTTGCAGTGGCTGGATCTGTGAAAGTGTCTTTGTTAATTATGTTCCAGCTGGGTAGGAATAGTTCATCTAAGTTGTGCCCTGTGGTTCTCCTTGTTTTGACTTGTGTAAGTTCACCTTTCAACCACTCGATCTCGTTTTTAGCAGAAGGGAGGAAAGTAGAGGTGCTTGAGGATGTGTGGTTGGTTTGGGGTGATGAGAAAACTTGCATTGGGCCGGTATGAGCGGGTTGCAAGGTGATGCTACCGGATGTGGAGAAAGTAGGAAAGAATCTCCTCGATAATTTCTAAAGTGGCTGGTGGAGATGTTGCAAACTATTCATTCATGGTGATGTCATCATTAGAAATCATGTGCGACAAACTGGGTGGACTTACATGTGAAGTTTTGGGCTTCTCAAAATTAAAACTCACATTTTTCAGAAGGAGAAGCGATGTCAGCTAGACGATCCAGTTGAGTTTCACCTATCGGATTGTTATCACTTGCAGAAAGGGGATTAGGCTGGATTTTGTGCCTGGGAGAACGACGAGGGGCATGGTCTTCCTTTGCATCTTTATGACCGATTTTCTCACCTTGAGAAGTTCCAATGGTCTCATCTGTGTCAGTTGATTTCTCGGCCTTCTTTGGGGGATCTTTCTTGCTCCTTTTGTTGGCAAGTGTCTCGTCTTTTTGGGAGATTCACGGCGGCTTTTAACTATGTGTTTCTTCCTTTTGGTAGTAGCAGTAGAAGGGTTATGAGCTGATTCAGTTTCTTGAGTTTCCGGTTGGGTTGTTTCGGGAACGGCCATTGATGAGTAGATGAGATCGTCGGATATTTCTTCATATCCGACTATCGGGCATCTAAGTCCTCAAGATGTTATTAGTGACTTTACAGGTATATGCAGGGCGAGGATCTGCGTCAAGTATAAATACCCAAGTTTGGACCTAGATTAGGGACCCTGGAGCTTTTGACTTTAATCGCTTGTAACTAAGTCAATCAATAAACTTTACTTTCTCTCTCTAAATCCGAAACTCATTCACTTTCTCTTTAATCTCTCTGATTTAGCGGCAAAGGTGTTCACGGTGACACTTTTTCCTTTTTCAGTGGCGCCATCCATTAGTCGACGTAATCCTTTGTGATTGAGTTTTGAGTTGACGATGAGTGATATAGAGAAATCCTTCTCGGTATCGGCTTCGAGTGAAAAAATGGAGTCAAATTCTTCTTTCAGACAGAATTCGGGTTTTTCTGGTGATGATTCACCGGTAAAGACCATGTCGATGTTTGCAGCTTCATTTCTGGATCCTAAAGTTTCGAATCCGGAAAATGTTGATGGATCGCTAAAATGTGTTGGTCAGAATGGTTCTGTTAAGCAAGATGTGGTGGTTTTTGACGGTAATGCTGCGAAAAAAGCTGAAGATTCGTCGGTAAAGGAATTGGGCGATGTTGATTTGTTGGAATCTGATGTGGATTTTTTTAAGAAGAAACAAGGAATTGCTGTTGTTTCTAAAGCAGCAACGTCTCGAGGAGGAAGAAGATGATGATGTTCAGATTCAATTGGCGAAATTTAAAAGTAAATATCAGCGTCAACATCGATCTCCGTCGAAAGACATTGTGCGCATAGCGAACGCGGCAAAACCTCTGGTGAATGGTATGATGTCAATATCTTATGGTTTTAATCGTAGTTCTTCGAAGATTTTTGGTTTGAATTACCTTAATTATTGCGTTTTTCAAATGGTTAAGTGTAGTAAAAATTTTACGCCAGAGGTAAAGTGTGTCTAAGTTTGAGATGTGTATTATTGTGATGTTTAATTATTTTAAGTTTTCCTGAGAAACATGGGTGATAATTCCATATATGCCAGAATCTATGACGTCACAATCGAAATTTACTTCGTGGATAGCAGAAGCCTCGTTCCCTCGAAAATTGAAGATGCCATCTACGGTAGGTAAATATGGAGGTTTGACAGATCCAGATGACCATGTCTTTGAATTTTATTCTGCTGCCAGATTAGAAAATTGGGCAGAGGAAACCTGGTGTCATATGTTTGTTCAGACATTCACTGGTATAGCCAGGGTGTGGTTTGATGCACTTCCGACTGGCGGAATTGGAAGTTTTGAGGATTTAAAGGGTACGTTTTTGAGGCAATTCAGTCAGCAAAAAAAATGTACAAGAGATCTAACAGAAGTGCATAATATCCGACGCAAGGATCGAGAGTCAATTGAAGATTTTATAGGGCGATTCAATAGAGAAAGTATGAAAATCTCTGGTGCAGGTGATCAACTGAGAATTTCGGGGTTCTGTCACGGGGTGAGATGTACCCAGTTGGTTGAAAAGCTGCATGAGGATCTTCCGAAATCTATGGAAGTTTTGATGGATAAGGCTAGGGCTTACGTACGAGGGAAAAATGCATGTGGAAGTTTTGTTCAGCAAGAAAACCGTAGTACAGTTGCTCGGGGAGGATATGTTAGAACGGATCAGGTTAACAAGAAGTATGGTGGCCCTGTACGGAATAATGGTGGGTATTTTCAGAATAAGTGGGTGAGGCCCATGGGTTCTAGGGCAAGGTATGTGGGGAATCAGTCAAGGAATGATTATGCTTTTGCGAGACATGACAAATTTGTTGATCTTATTAAGACGTCGAGTGAGATTTTGGCAACCGAGCGTAATCAGTTTCAAGTTCCTCCTAAAATAAAATCGGCCCCAATGAAGAACCTTGACAAATATTGTGATTTTCATCGGGATAGGGGTCATACAACCGATGCTTGTTGGGCCTTAAAGAAGGAAATAGACAAAGCGGTAAGATCTGGGAAATTAGGGCATTTGGTAAAAGTTTTGAAGGGTGAAGGTAGTGAACCTGTAAAGGTAATTCATATGGTTGGAGTAAAGCGACATCAGTTAGAAAGTTTTCAAAAGAAGAAAGTGAATAAACAGGTCGATTGGCAGTATCAGGAGATCACGTTTCCTCCCCTTTTGAGGCAGATGGTACAGGAGGAACCGGTGGTGGTGACCACCACGATAGCAGATTATGAAGTGAAGAGGGTATATATTAACTGTGGAAGTGCTGCGGATATAATGTATGAGCAGTGTTTTCGAAAGATGGGAGCGGCAGTGAAACAAAAGTCGGTCCCATCACAAGTACCTTTGATGGGGTTTTCAGGAGAAATAGTTAAGCCTATGGGAGAAGTTACTTTACCAATGATCATAGGAGTGCGAGAACAGGTTCGAACGTTGGAAGTTACATTCTTAGTAGTCAGTGCGGCATCTTCGCACAATGTCATCTTGGGGAGACCGGTGTTGAGTCAGTTGGGAGCAGTCATATCCGTAACTCATGGGATGATTAGGTTTCCAACGCCAAAAGGGGTTGCGTCTTTGACATCTAGTACGTGTTTACAAGTGTGTTCTGTTCAGGTACAGGATCAGGATAAAGAAAGTAAGGAAGCAACTGTGAAAAAAGACAAGTGGGCAATCAATCCGAAATATCCAGAACAGCAGTTGCAAATTGGGGATCAGTTGTCAGGAAGTGCGCGAGTGAAGTTGTAATGACTTGCTAACTAAAAGTGTAGATGTTTTCGCGTGGGAACCTTCAGACATGACTGGTGTTCCGAGGCATCTGTTAGAGCATAAGCTAGCTTTGTACCCGGGAAGTGTGCCTTATCAGCAAAGGAAGAGAGGGATGGATGATGAAAGGGCACAAGTAGTGAAGGTCGACGTGGATAAGTTGTTAGAAGAAGATATCCTTAGGGAAATTCAGTTTTCGAATTGGGTGTCAAATCCTGTGTTGGTCAAGAAAAGTGATGGATCATGGAGGATGTGCATCGACTTTAAGAACGTGAAAAATGTGTGTCCTAAAGATTGTTATCCCCTACCTGAGATTGATTGGAAAGTTGATTCGGTTACAGGGTTTAAGTGGAAATGTTTTTTAGATGCATATAAGGGTTACAGATGGCAGTGGAGGATGAAGATAAGACCACGTTCATTACAAGAGAAGGGTTGTTCTGTTATACAAAAATGCCTTTTGGTTTGAAGAACGTAGGAGCTACCTACCAAAGGTTGATGGATAAGACATTTCAAAATCAGGTTGGAAGAAATTTGTAGGCGTATGTGGACGATATTGTAATTAAGAGCAAAGAGGAAGATGATATGTTTAGGGATATTGAGAAACATTTGCGAAGTTGCGAAGTATAAATATGAAGTTGAATCCAAAGAATTGTTCGTTTGGCATGCAAAGCGGTAAGTTTTTGGGAATGATGGTGTCTAATGAAGGAATTCGTGCGTGTCCCAAAAAAGTGGAAGCGATATTGCAGATGGAGTCACCCACTTCAGTAAAGGATATCCAGGTTCTAAATGGAAGGTTGGTGGCGTTGCATAGGTTTGTTGCCAAAGCTGCTGAAAGGTCGTTGCCTTTTATGAAGGTTCTAAAGGAGTGCCTTGGGAAGGAAAATTTTCAGTGGTCGCAAGAATCAGAGGACGCATTTGTCGAACTGAAGGTGGTATTAACTATGTTGCCAACGTTAACAGCTCCTACCGTGGGGGAAACATTGCAAATGTACATAGCAGCAACCGAAGGATCTGTTAGCGCCGTTCTTATAGCGGAGCGAGATCAAGGTCAGATGCCGATCTATTACGTGAGTAAAGTGTTAAAAGACTATGAGAAGAGATACGCTCTGATTGAAAGGTTGGCGTTAGCATTGGTAGTGGCTGCACGGCGTTTACGAAGGTATTTTCAGGCGCATTGTGTGGAAGTGTTGACAGCTTGTCCGATTAATCAGGTGTTGCGTAAGGCGGAAATGTCTGGTAGAATGGTCAAGTGGGCCGTAGAATTGGGGCAATTCGATATTCAGTTTAAGCCAAGGACTGTAGTGAAAGGGCAAGTGATTGCTGACTTTTTAGCTGAAATGCCTATAAGTCAGGGGGGAGCAATTAGTCGTAATGGATGTGGAAAAGATACCTCTGTGGAAGCTATTTACTGATGGATCAACCGGAAGTGAGGGGGGCGGGTGCAGGTATAACTTTGTCTTTTGTTAGTCTATGAATGAAGAATCATTTTTATCTTTATGTGTTAACAAAGTATTTGGCAAAGTTTAATCACCATTGTGTCGTGAGTTACAGGAATACTAATAGTGAGCCCGGAAGGTGATGAAATGACCTATGCTATAAGGTTTAATTTTGGAGTTTCAAATAATGAAGCTGAGTATGAGGCTGTATTGGTAGGTTGCTTGGATGTGCTAAGAGAAATTAGTTTTGCTAATTTTCTTTGATGTTTGATTATTCATAAATCTTTGGATGAGCAGGATTGAAAATGGTAAAGAAGTTGGGAGCACAAGAGGTGCAAGTGTGCACTGATTCGTTATTGGTGGTCAAGCACATAAGTGGCGATTATGAGACCAAAGGAGCTGCGATGGCGTTGTATTTGGATCAAGTTAAGGGCATAATGAGGGAGTTCAGCAAAGGTGAGGTTTCGCATGTAACTCGAAGTCAAAAACAAGAAAGCGGACGTACTAAGTAAGTTGGCTTCCACGTCATTTAAACACTTGGGAAAAGAAATAAGAGTAGAGGTTTTGGATGGGCCTTCGATATTGAAAAAGCAAGTGTCGGATGTGACAATGTCAGGTCCAACATGGTATATGCCAATATATGAGTATTTGGTAATGGGGAAGTTGCCGGAAGGGAAGGAGGAGGCAAGAAAGGTAAAGGTCAAGTATTTGCAGTATCAGATTCAAGAGGGGGTGTTGTACAGGAAGACATACATGGGTCCTTTGTTGAAATGTTTAACGGAAGAGGGAGCAGTTTATGTGATTCATGAGGTTCACAAGGGGGATATGTGGTAATCACATGGGACCGTAGATGGTGGTCAGTAAGTTGATTTTATTGGGGTATTATTGGCCTAATATGCATAACTTTGCCAGTGATATAATCAAAAGATGCGATGAGTGTTAGAGGTTTGCTCTGGTCAGTCTAAAAGCAAAGCATGAGATGGTGCCAATTGTGTCAGCTTGGCCATTCCAGAAATGGGGCATAAATATCGTTGGGCCATTTCCAGAAGCCGCATGGAGAGTTAAGTTTTTTATTGTGGCTGTTGATTACTTCACCAAATGGGTGGAGGCAAAAGCAGTTGCGAGCATCACTGGGGTTCAAGTGAAAAAATTTGTATGGGAATACATCATTACTAGGTTTGGTTTACCGTTATACATAATTTAGGATAATGGCAAGCAGTTCGCCGATAATCCCTTTAAAGAATGGTGTGAGGAACTTGCTATAACGCATATTTTTGCGCCTGTTGCGTATCCGCAAGCTAATGGGTAGGCCGAGCGGGTTAATCGGAGTCTAGTAGAGGGTATTAAGATGAGATTGGATAAGACAGGTGGTGGATGGGTCGATGAATTGACGCATGTGTTGTGGGCCTATCGAACAATGCCAAAAACTGCTAACGGGGAAACACCATTTAGTTTAACGTATGGGTCTGAAGCGGGAATCCCAGCGGAGGTTGGAGTTCCAACATGAAGGATGATTAAGCAAGGTAATAACGATGTAATGCTAAGGGAAAACTTGGATGTGTTAGAGGAAAGAAGGGAAGTTGCAGCTATAAGGGAAGGAAAGTACAAGACAAAAATGGATAAGTATTACAATACACATGCGAAAATTTATTACTTCAAAGAAGGTGACTTGGTGCTGCGAAATAATGATGTGAGCAGAGTCTTAAAGCAAGGAAAATTGACACCTCAATGGGAAGGGCCATATAGAATTGCGGAATTTTTAGGCAAGGGATCTTATGTGTTGGAAGATGGAGAAGGGAGAGTTTTGCCAAGGTCTTGGAATGGAGTTCACTTGCGAAAGTATCATGTGTAAACGATCATTGGGGAGAGTAAAACATAACCAGTCGTAAATTTGTCTTTTCTTATGTTGAAAATTGAAACAATGTTGTGAATTGAGTATGTCTCAATGGGAATAACTATGTAAAAAAAAGAGAATAGCGTCTCTTTGAACAAGTATAAATCTATTTCTCCGATTTATGAAAATAATTATACGCAAGTGTGTTATGTATAAGGACGGATATGTTCCGTTTACATTGCTTGGAAGTTGCTTCATGCAAAATTAGATATGTTCTAATTAAGTCAATCGTAGATGCTTCGTTTGGAAAATGGATATGGTCCAGTTTGTTAAATTGAAACGTGAACATGTTTTTCGTTTTACAAATTGGATATGTTCCAACTTAAATTGAATTAGAGTTGGATATGTTCCAAGGGATTTCTATAAGACGAGTACTACTCGCAGTTTGACTAACTTTGATATGAATATGGTTCATATCCTAACTCATTATTTAGGGGAAAGAAAGTTCTTTTATTTTCTCATTAAAAGTTTATATTTGTGTGTCTGGTCAACATGCGAATGTACTTCATCTAAAAAAAATTTCAAAGATAACAAAGATAAGGCAGTTATAACAAGCAAAACATACGATTGTCACAAGGTAAAATGTGAAAGTGATAGCAAAGTTTAAAGCCTTACACATACAGGAATAGAAAGATCATCCACATGCAAGTGGGAAGTGTTTGAAGGAAGTTAAAACTTTTTCAAAAAATAAAGACAAAAGAGGTACTGATGGTAGTCATGCAGAGCTGGAAGGTGCATTGTGGGGATCGGTGGTGGATCCAGGCTGGTCAACGTGATGGGCTGGTTTGACATCGGAGATAGCACCCTAAATTACCTCAAGGGGGCCTTATGCAGATCCAGGAGCCGTTTCAGGAATGGGATGCTTAAATGTTTAAAAGCTTCAGTGGCTTCGGCGAGCTTCATGTTAGCATCTTTGTCAAACTCCTTTGATGTTATCACGGAAGTTCCAGGAATCTTCGCATTGTGAAATCCGAGGATCAAACCTTCATTGACCCCACTGTTAGGGCTGATAATCCGGGATCCTGGCCGGAAGCTCAAATGGTTCAATATACTTACGCAAGTTGAGGATCCTGGCAGGTTCGAGCATCCTGAATTACAGTTATCAACTAACCCGTTTGTTTTTCCCATGTGTCTTATTAATTGCAGGGTCAAAGAAACGTGTAGACAAGCCTAAAGACTCGGACAAATGATATAGAACGTGGACTAAGTGGTCCACAACATTCATATTGGCTTAGTAGGGAGAATCCCCAAAATATAGGACAGTTGGTTATATTATTTCAGGATGCTCGCCAGAAGCTCAAAGGATCCTGAACTACAGTTATCGATTAACCGTTACAATTGTCCACGTGTCTTAATTGATTGCAGGTATTAAGGGACGTGTAAATGATGGCTAAAGACTCGGTCAAGGCTTTATGGGACGTGTTGTAACTGACTCCAACGTTCACAAAGACTTGAAGACTCAATCCCTAGTTTTTAGCCTAGTTAGTTAATGTATTTTTGACTATTTAAACGAGCTCTAGGTCATTCATTCGAAAAGGGCACACACACACCTTTTTTGCGATTATGATTCTCTGCTACACTTAGATTACGAGCTCATTTCCTTTGTACTCAAAACGTTCATTATATAAAATTTTTAGGAGGCAGGTACTTTGAACCGGCCCCCGAGGTTTTTTGCTAGGCTCCTTGAGGATACTCAAGGATTCCTGGATTTTTCCTCGTTACATCCTTGTGTCAATCTTCATATTTACATTTTCATCTTTATTCACATCAAACACGCTACCTCACATACGAAATTTGATCAACTAATTGCTTAGGCAGTTTTTGACAAAAACAATTTGGCGCCCACCGTGGGGCAAACGGTGTTTGAATTCCATAAAGAGCCTTGATCTTCTTCCCATAATCGATTCTTGAAAATGTCGAGCCAACAAAAAATTACTTCGAAATCTGTTTCATCCACTAAACCGACTGTCGACACTGGTCTCCCCCCAATGATGAAGATAGTGACCGGCACCGACGCTAAAAGAGTGGAATATCCTACTTTTCAGGGATCTCAAGGTACGTCCACTGACTTTGCTATTTCTAATAACGATCTCTATGTTTTGATCAGGCAAATGAAGTCTCATGTGGATGAGCAAGCCAAAACCAACGAGAAAATGATGAAGGAGATCATGGAATTGAAGAAATCAAAGAAACCAGTAGAGGAAATTAGCCCTTTGATGCCAAAATCATTCGGGTTCGACTCTCCGGAAATATCGGAGCAGCCGAAACAGAAAGCAAATCCCTCTACTGCTCCAAAGTCAGGTATTGCAACAGCTACTACTGCAGGGTTCTCAGGCTCACAGCATCAGAAGACTTCCAGGGTGATAGATTTGGAATACTCTGGGTTCTACTCCGAGCAGCCCCCAGAATCTTACTACAGTGGATATGGAAGTCAGCAGCTGCCGAGATGCTCGAATCAGCAACCAGCCGGGTTTTCAAGTCAACAAGTGCCAACAGTCTCGATACAACAACCTGTATCTCAACCACAGCGGTTTGCTGCGACGAACCTTCATGAACCCTGGAGTCAGCGGTCAACAGCGCCTACTCCTCAGATGCTATAGGGATCTTCATCTCAGCCATCCCAACAATATCGGAGCCGCTTCCGAGCTGCTCAGGATCCTCAGGGATCCTTATTTTCTTATCCTACTGTCTCTGCAGGCACATTCCCAGGTTCATCTCAGGAGATGCATGAGGGAGACTTCATCCCCATGCAAGTGGGAACCACAACTGAGCCAACCGTCCTTAGAGATGCTGAATATGGACCCCAGATCCATCTCCAAACTTCCAGGGCTGGTAACAACTTTGATAATTTTTATGCTAACCCTAACCAAGGAATTGTGCAGGATGCAGGTATCAACCCGACTATCGCTAGGGAACTTCAGAGGTTAAAGGACATGATCTCAAGTGTCCCCGGTGTTATACGTCCAATTCCTGAAGTGCCAGCAGGCAGCCACAGAGTTTCTAGATTTGCATGGCTCATCTGTGACGTGGAGATACCAAAAAGATTCTAAACCCCCAACATGAAACTCTACGATGGGACCACAGATCCTGAGGAGCACGTGGCGCAATACAGGGAACGGATGGAAATCAACCCCATTCCTGTAAACATCAAAGAAGCTTGCCTATGCAAGGGATTCGGCTCAACACTGACAGGACCAGCCTTAAAATGGCTGCTCAGTATCCATCCTAATACCATTACTTCTTTCCCCCATTTAGTTAACTTGTTTAATAACCAGTTTTCTTGCAGCAGGAGCTTTGAGAAGCTCACTGGTGATTTGTACAGAATAGTTCAGAAGCCCAACGAATCCCTGAGGGATTATGTGGCCAGATTCGTCGAGAAGCTCTGGATATTCCCAACCTAGATATGGCTGCTGCTGTAGAAGCTTTCAAAATGGGGATTAGAAGAGATTCCCGCTTTTATGATGATTTGGTTATGACTCCTTGCAGGAACCTTGATGAAGTTAGAACAAGGGCATTAAGGTTCATTAGGCTAGAAGATGATAAGAAGATCCAAAAAGGAGGTGACGAACCATCAGGCAGAAGGACAGATTCTCCCGGAAAACAACAACGAAACAAACCCTATAATCGAAACGATAATCCTAGGGTCAACGAAGTTGAAGAAGAAGACGACGAAGAAAACTTCCCAAAGGTATCTGATTATTGCTTTTCAGTTGACATGGGTGGTTTGTTATGTGCCTTGCAGGATCTGGGAGATAAAGCCAGGTGGCCAAGAAAATCAGAAAAACAAGGATCGTGGAAGGATAAGTCTAAGTGGTGTGCTTACCACGAAGACTTCGGGCACTTAACAGATGACTGCATAGCACTCCGGAAAGAAATCAATTACCTGCTCAGCAAAGGGCATCTTAAAGAATTGTTTGGCAGGAAGAGAAGTAAAACTCAAGAAGCTGCCGAGCTGCCTAAGAGAGCACAGTCGCCGCCAGCAGATGTAAAAGTAATCAACTTCATCTCAGGAGGATCTGACATATGCGGAGCCTCCTTCTCATCAGCAAAAAGACATGCAAAGGAGGCCAAGATGGACCAAAGCAGTCGGCCAAAGAAGAACGCCATATTGACTGAAGACAAAGTTATCTCTTTTGACGAAACTGATAAGCTAGATATCCAGGATCCTCACCACGACAGTCTGGTAATTACATTATGTATTGCTAACCATTATGTTCGCAGGATCCTTATAGACAATGGTAGTTCGGTCAACATTATTCAATTGGACGTGCTTAAAAAGATGAGCATTCCAGAAGAAGAGATAATCCCAAGATCCTCGGTGTTAGTAGGATTCAGCGGAGAAACCAAGCATACGGTTGGAGACATCAGACTTCCTGTTTACATTGAAGAAGTCAACTCCATGCAGAAATTATGCGTTATTGACTCCCTTCCTTGTTGTAATATAATCTTGGGAAGGCCATGGATCCATGACAGGAAAGCAGTTCCATCTACCTATCATCAATGTGTGAAGCTTCCCACACCTTGGGGAGTTGTAAGAATACTAAGCGATCAACAAGAAGCCAAAGACTGCTATACTTCCGCTATGAAGAACACCATCAAGCCAAAGCCAGCATAGCAATTAAAGAAACCAGCACGAAGAATTCAGATGACAAAGGAATTAGAAATCAAAGAAGTTCAACTTAATCCTGAAGATCCTGAAATCAAAGTGCTGGTAGGAACCAATATTCCTAAGGATACTGAGGAGCAGCTCATGAGCCTCTTGAAGTCCCGAGTCACAACATTTGCATGGAAACATGAAGACATGACATGTATATCTAAAGATATTATTACTCATAAACTTGGTATAGATGATTCTTTCAGGCCAATACATCAGAAAAGAAGGAAGTTCGCTCCTGAGAGAAACATTATAATCCAAGAAGAAGTTGACAGGCTGCTCAAGTCAAAAATGATTAGGGAAGTTAAATATCCTCGATGGCTGGCTAATGTGGTGGTAGTCCAGAAGAAAAACGGTAAGTGGAGGGTACGTGTAGACTACACAGACCTAAGCAAGGCCTGTCCAAAAGACCCATTCCCACTGCCACATATCAATTCTATGGTGGACGCAACTGCTGGACACGAGATGCTAACTTTTATGGACGCTTCTTCGGGCTTTCAGCAAATTCAAATGGAACCATCAGATTAGGAAGACACAGCCTTCATGACTCCCACAGGTATTTATTGTTATATTGCAATGCCTTTTGGTTTACGAAATGCAGGTGCCACGTACCAGAGGCTAGTCAACATGATGTTTAAAGACAAACTGGGGGACACCATGGAAGTATACATAGATGATATGGTGGTGAAATCGAAAAAAGCAAAGGATCATCCTAGAGATCTTGAAGCTGCTTTTGATATATTGGACCAGTTTAATATGAAATTAAATCCTTCCAAGTGCCATTTTGGAGTAAAGGCCGGCAAGTTCCTGGGCTTCATGGTTACTGAAAGAGGAATAGAGGCCAGCCCTGAACAGATCCAAGCGATTATAAATTTGAAATCTCCAACGAATGTCAAGGAAGTTCAAAGATTAACTGGAAGAGTAGCAGCACTTAACAGATTCATATCAAGATCATCAGAGAAGAGCAAAGAATTTTATGACATATTGAAGAAGAACAAAAAGTTCGAATAGGGTGAAAAACATGAAGCAGCTCTGAGCTCCTTGAAAGAATATTTATCATCTGCTCCGCTTCTAATGCAACCAGTCAAGGGCGAACCATTATCTCTCTACCTGGCAGTTTCAGGCAGCTCAGTGAGTGCTGTACTTGTGAAAGATCATAAGGGACAACAGCATCCGGTATACTATGTAAGCAAAAAATTACTAGATGCTGAAACCAGGTATTCTTATCTAGAAAAATTGATTTTAGCTCTCGTAATGGCTTCTCAAAAATTAAGACATTACTTTGAAACCCATGTTATTTACGTAAAAACTAACTATCCTATTAAGTGTGTCTTAAGAAAGCCAGAAATGTCCGGAAGAATGGCGAAGTGGGCAGTTAAATTAAGTGCCTATGACATCATATATGAACCAAGAACAGCAATCAAGTCACAAGCCCTTGCAGACTTTGTGGCTGATTTCAGCAGCGATATACTGCCAGAAGTTGAACTAGAGGTCAAGCAGCTCGAAGAAGCTTCAGGCAGCTGGGTCTTGTACACAGATGGAGCATCTAATGTTAGAGGAACAGGATTGGGTGCGCTACTGAAATCGCCACAGGGGGACATTATCCCTCTATCTATCCATTGTGAATTCAAGGCTACTAATAATGAAGCCGAATACGAAGCTTTAATTGCAGGATTACAACTTGCTAAAGATATGGGTATCCAACACATTCAAGTTTTTATTGACTCTTTGTTATTGACTAACCAATTTAATGGATCTTATGCAGTGAAAGGCGAAAGGCTAACCAAATATCTAGACCTTGTAAAACACTTAGCATTATCTTTTGAAAATTGCAGCATATCACAGGTACCTAGAGAAGAAAACACAGAAGCTGATGCTTTGGCAAATTTGGCATCATCTTTAAGGATCCCAGAAGGTGTCAAGATTCCCATAACTCATATCCTGACACCAGCAATCGAAGAACAAGAAGTCAATGATGTCACAGCATATAAAAATCAGGAATCCTGGACTTATCCCATCAAGAGATTTATCCAAGGAGAAATCCCCAAAACGAGAACTCCAGACTCTTCCGAACAAAGGTAATCCCATATTCAATAATAAATGGTATCTTATACAAGAAATCTCTTGCAGGACCATACTTGAGATGCCTCGAGCAGCCTGAAGCACTTGCGATGCTCCAAGATATTCATGAAGGTGATTGTGGCAATCACACTAGGGGCAGATCACTATTTTCCAAAGTATTGAGAACAGGATACTACTGGCCTACTATGAAGAAGGATGCTATGGCCTTTGTTCAGAAGTGTGATGCATGTCAGCGGCACGACAATATCCTCCATCAGCCTGCTGAGCCGCTCCATTCAATATCATCTCCATGGCCGTTTATGAAATGGGGGATGGATATAGTTGGTAAGCTGCCTGTAGCACCTGGAGGAAAAGTCTTCATGCTGGCCATGACGGACTACTTTTTTAAGTGGATTGAAGCCGAAGCCTTTGTTCAAGTTAGAGAAAAGGAAGTGATTTCCTTCATTAAAAGGAATATTCTGACAAGATTTGGAATCCCATCAGAAATAGTGTGCGACAACGGGTCTCAGTTTATTGGAAAAAGAACGACCAGTTTTTGTGAGGCATGGGGCATCAAGATGGTAACTTCAACTCCTGTACATCCACAAGCTAATGGTCAAGCGGAATCGAGCAATAAGATTATCATCAATAATCTTAAGAAGAAACTAGGTGACAAAAAAGGGAAATGGGCTGAAGAGCTACCTTTCGTATTGTGGGCTGACAGAACGACCTCCAAGAATGCCACTGGTCGAACACCATTCTCCCTGGTGTTTGGCTCACAAGCTGTAATACCCACTGAAATGGTGATGCCAACTTCCAGAACAAGCTGCCAAGATTTTGAAGCAAATAAGCAAGAGGTCCTTGAAGATCTTGAAACGATCGATGAAATCCGAGACCTCGCAAAATTTCGAATGGCGGCATACCAGCAAAGGATAGCCAAGTCTTACAACAGGAATCTCAGGATCAGAAGATTTCAAGTAGGAGATCTGGTGCTCAGGAAAGCTTTTCAAAATACAACCAATCCAGCACATGGGAAACTTGCACCTAAATGGGAAGGTCCTTACCTAATAGACTCAGAAGCTGGAAAGGGAGCATACAGGCTGGCTACTATGGAAGGTGAGCTGCTCCCAAGAGCTTGGAATGCAATTCACTTGAAGATATATTATATGTAAGTGCTCTTCGGATCCTTTGAGCATATCCCAGAATCCTTGTGTAAGCTCCAAAAACATCAGGTATGATTTTTATTCTAATTTCAATTTCCTATCATTATCTTTATGGAATGGTTACTGATTTAGGCATCGGAGGGGTGTTAGCCAAGCTAACACCCACCCCTCACCAAGCCTTGAAGTATTTTGCAGATGTTCTAAGCACTTTGTCATAAGCTAGAGGCTGATCACCTCTTCAAAGTATAAAGCATTCTGAATGCAATCAAAGGTTTAGGAGGTTTTCACCTTCTCGTTCACTAATGGGAATCGCCAGGAGCGCAAGACCCTCGCCAGGAGCGCACGATGGTGGCCTATGGTTCAAGGTGGTGCGACTAGTCCATCTGAGGGTGGCTGATAATTTCATCACTGTTGGCCATAGAGTGCACTTCAAAATGGGTGGCAGACGTGTCATCTCGAAAAGATTCTAAGGTTTTTGGCATTTTCATGTCAACCAAGGTTTAGGCACATTCGTATCTCTCAAGTTTTTGGGCTTGACCCTAGTTGGCTTAGTCCCAAGTATTTTTTGAGCTCGACCTCAGTTTAACAAAGGTTTTTAGTGTTTTCACATTAACTAAGGCTTAGGCACATTCGTGTCTCTCAAGTTTTGGGCTTGAACCCAGTTGGCTTGGTCCCAAGCATTTTTGAGCTTGACCTCAGTTTAGCAAAGGTTTTTAATGTTTTCACATTAACTAAGGTTTGGACATATTCATGTCTCGAAAGTTTTATGGGCTTGTCCCCAGTTTGGCTTAGTCCCAAGTTTATCGGGCTTGTCCCCAGAATTGGCTTAGTCCCAAGAATCCCGGGTTTATCCCCAGCACATTAACAAATTCTTTTCAGGATCCCTCCACTTGGGAAGCTCAGAGGTCAAAAGTTAATTCAGGAATCGGGGTTTCGTCTTGTAAACTACAAGATCCCTCCACCCGGATCCCCGATCATTATCTGTTACACTAACATTGTTTGCAGGAAATACAAAAAGAGCAATCGACAGGGTTCCGACTGATGTATGGGGAAGACAGCAACTTGGAGTTATTTATGGGGAAATCACATGAGAAGTTGCGTTGCTATCAAATCAGGAGCTAACGAGTCACCTTCGTAATTATTTCAAGAGATGACGTTGAGTTTGAATTTTTACAGCCGTCTTCTTGGTCGACAACTGTTAAAATTCAGGGGCAATTGTTAGGGCTGATAATCTGGGATCCTGGCCGGAAGCTCAAATGGTTCAATATCCTTACGCAAGTTGAGGATCCTGGCAGGTTCGAGCATCCTGAATTACAGTTATCAACTAACCCGTTTGTTTTTCCCATGTGTCTTATTAATTGCAGGGTCAAAGAAACGTGTAGACAAGCCTAAAGACTCGGACAAATGATTAGAACGTGGACTAAGTGGTCCACAACGTTCATATTGGCTTAGTTGGGAGAATCCCCAAAATATAGGACAGTTGGTTATATTATTTCAGGATGCTCGCCAGAAGCTCAAAGGATCCTGAACTACAGTTATCGATTAACCGTTACAATTGTCCACGTGTCTTAATTGATTGCAGGTATTAAGGGACGTGTAAATGATGGCTAAAGACTCGGTCAAGGCTTTATGGGACGTGTTGTAACTGACTCCAACGTTCACAAAGACTTGAAGACTCAATCCCTAGTTTTTAGCCTAGTTAGTTAATGTATTTTTGACTATTTAAACGAGCTCTAGGTCATTCATTCGAAAAGGGCACACACACACCTTTTTTGCGATTACGATTCTCTGCTACACTTAGATTACGAGCTCATTTCCTTTGTACTCAAAACGTTCATTATATAAAAGTTTTAGGAGGCAGGTACTTTGAACCCGGCCCCCGAGGTTTTTTGCTAGGCTCCTTGAGGATACTCAAGGATTCCTGGATTTTCACTCGTTACATCCTCGTGTCAATCTTCATATTTACATTTTCATCTTTATTCACATCAAACACGCTACCTCACATACGAAATTTGATCAACTAATTGCTTAGGCAGTTTTTGACCAAAACACCCACAAGCATTCATCGCATTATTTATATTTCCAACAGCAGACACCAGGTCATGATCTTTGAAGAGCTTCTTCACCACCGCATCTATACCTTCTTTAAGTAACCATGACTTATCATTCTCCAAGGTATGCTTTTCTTTGATAAGGTTTTCCAGCTTATCTTCAAGTACTTTCTTTTCTTCTTCAAATTCATGGTTTTGCTGGTTCAACTTTTCCTTCAAAGATGCCACTTCTGGTAGTATAAAAAACAGCACACAGAGAAGAAGAGTTAAAGGGATGATATAAAGAATATGCGGGGTAAGGTAATGTAACACAAAGTAAGACAAGTTAACCATCAGAAGTAGTCTGCACTTGCTCATCTAGCAACTTTTTGTCTTGCTTCGAGGTTTCATTTTCCTTAAAGTAATCTGAATTCTTCTTCTCAAGAGTAAGTTGCTGCTTCTTCATCATTTCTATCATTGAGTGGGCTTCTGTTAAAGCAAGCTCTGCCATGATCTTCTTCTGAGTAATGTCACTCTTTGCTTTTGCAAGGATAGCTTTGTCCTTCTCTAAACACTGAATTTTGTTTTGCATGGCTGGTGCTTGCATCTGGGCAATTTCACTTGACAAGTTGGCATTTTCAGCCCTGATCCATCGGTTGTAAAGTTCAGGAATAATGAATTGAGCTTCGGCCTGAACGGCAGTGACACGGGAGGCTAGAACAGAAGGTGGGAGTCCTTGGAGGAACTTTACATCATTAGGTGTGGAACTATGGAGGAACATGCTCTTTGCAATGGCACGATCTGTGAAGCTGTCTTTGTTGCTTACGTTCCAGCTGGGCAGAAATAGTTCACCTAAATTGTATCCTGCGGTTCTCCTTGTTTTGACTTGTGCATATTCATTCTTCAACCATTCGATTTCATTCTGGGTAGAGGGGAGGAAGGTTGAGATGCTTGAGGATGATAGGCTGGCTTGAGATGACGGGAAAACTGTTCTTGGGCTGGTATGAGGAGGGGGCAAGGTGATGTGACTGGATGTGAGTATGGTGGGGGGATTTTCTTCGGTAATTTCTAAAAAGGCTGGTGGTGATGTTGCAAAATATTCATTCATGGTGATATCGTCTCTAGAAATCATATACGACAGACTGGGTGGACTTATGGGTGAAGTTTTGGGCTTCTCAAAATTAAAACTTACATCTTCAGAAGGGGAAGTGGCATCAGCTAGACGATCCATTTGAGTTTCTCCAGTGGGAGTGTTGTCGCTTCCAGAAGGTTAGGTGGTCAGCGTGCTGTGTCTGGGAGAGCGTCGGGGGGGCATGATCCTCCTTTGCATTTTTCTGGCTGGTTTTTTCACCTTCGGTGGATGCATCTGTGTCGGTTGCCTTTTCGACCTTCTTTGATGCTTCTTTCTTGCTTATTTTTGACAAGTGTCTCGTCTTTCTTGGGAGATTCGTGACGACCCTTAGCAATGTGTTTCTTCCTTTTGGTTGTGACAATAGGTGGGTTCTGAGTTGATTCAGTTTCGTGAGTCTCAGGTGGTGTTTGTTTCAGGAGCAACTAAGTTGCTAGAAGTTGCATCTGTTTGTTCAGAAGTAGGTGCCGCATCGGTAGAGCTCGTTGTTGGTCCAAAAGTTAAAGATGAAAAATCTCGCAGTTTCAGTACGCCGGACAGATCCATCTCTGGCAAAAGAAATACAAAAATGAGTTAGTTATGGGTAACATTGCATTCTCTCTTTTTTCTTTAAAAAAATATATATATATATAAAATAAATGTTATAGAATATGTAATAAAGCGAACAAAGAGAAGAATATAGGATATGAAACTCACTAGCGCCTTCATTAAGGAAGGAAGGTCGCAAGTGAGGGTCAGGCCAGTATGTGCTAATTTGTGCAGCAACCAAAATCTCTTCAGGAAGTTTGCGAACCGGGAATGAGAATTTGCTTATAAGTGTGAAATACTTTTGGTTGACAGTTCCCTTTTTGGGGGTATCATCGCGAATAGCGAACTTTGGATCACGCCAAATCATGGTTGAGGGTACGCATGTGTTGTCAAGATAAAAGAATTGATTTTTCCAAAGACGGTTTATGGGAGGCTTACTGCTGCAGATTGGATCAAGATCGCGTTGCTTTTCAAATGTGTACCAATTTCCAGCCATGGTTAGGCGATAAAAAGCACGAAACCGGGTAACATCAGGTGGGATTCCAAGGGCTCGGCAGGACAATTCAAAATGGTTTAAAATAGACAAGCCTGGTGGGTTGCATTGAGCAATGTGAATTCCAAAAAATTCTAGGGCTTCAAGGAGAAACGGGGTGAAGGGGATCCTATAATTTGCTTGCTTAAAGAAATCAGGATACAACCCTATGTTGCCCTTAGGAAACGGGTAGATAGGTTTTTTGGGACCGGGCAGCGTAGGATGGAAATTTGAAGGGATGTGGAAGTCTTCGATAAAAGTATCAAGAACTTCTTGAGAAATCAAACAGTAAGAGATATCGAGGTTATGCTTCGTGGGGACTTTTTCAGATTTGGGATTTTCAGAATTAGAAACCAGTTTTGAAGTTTCAGTGTTAGAAACTGGTTCAAGATTATCAGTCTTGGGGACTGGTTCAGAGTCAGATGACTTGGTAGGAGTCGACATTACAAAGAAATTAAAGAAGAAAAAGTTGAAAGAAGGAAGGAAGGTTGTAGAAGGAAAGAACTGACCTGCAAAAATTATTGAGGATGAAGAAGATGAAGTGGTAAAATTTTTTGAATGATCAGAGAGAATTGTGGGTGAATAAGATTGAAAGTAAAAAAGTTATAAGGGTCTGATGAGCGCATTTATAGGGGAAGTTTTTTAAATAATCAGAGACAATTGATGGATGTGACATAAAGTGTGGAGTGGTTGTACCGTACAAGCAAATAAAGCAAGCTGTCAGATGCGAAAGATGAATCGTCAAAATTAAACAAATAGGTGAAATTTTCAAATTTGCTTTTTTGAACGTTAAGTCTATTAATCATAAACATTATACTTAATAGACTTGGGGACTTGATGAGTAGATGAGATCGTTGGATATGTCTTCATATCCGACCATCGGGCATCTAAGTCCTCAATATTTATTAATGACTTTACATGTATATGCAGGGCGAGGATCTGCATCAAGATCCGAGCTAAAGGTCAGAGAAGCGAAGATAGTGGCCTATAAATACCCAAGTTTGGACCTAGATTAGGGACCCTGGAGCTTTTGACTTTAATCGCTTGTAACTAAGTCAATCAATAAACTTTACTTTCTCTATCTAAATCCGAAACTCGTTCATTTTCTCTTTAATCTCTCTGATTTGGCGGCAAAGGTGTTCACGGTGACACCTTTTCCTTTTTCAGCCATGTTGCTAGAAGTTTCACATATTTGCTCGGTAATAGGTGCTGCATCATCAGGGTTCACCACAGGTTCAAAAGTTAAGGACGAAAAGTCTCTAAGTTTCAGCACACCAGACAGATCCATCCCTGGCAAAAGAAATACAAAGGTAAATCAGTTATCATTAATATTATGTTTTTCTCTCTCTAAAAAAAAGGAAGAATATAGGATTGAAACTCACTAGAGCCTTCGTTAAGGAAGGAAGGTCGCAAGTGAGGGTGAGGCCAGTTTGTGCTAATTTGTGCAGCAACTAAAACTTCTTCAGGAAGTTTGTGAACTGCAAATGAGAATTTGCTTATAAGGGTGAAATTATTTTGATTAATGTTTCCCTCTTTGGGAGTTTCATCGCGAATGGCGAACTTTGGATCACGCCAAATCATGGTTGAAGGAACGCATGTGTCGTCAAGGTAAAAAAACTGGTTTTTCCAGAGACGGTTTGTGGCGGGTTTACTGCTGCAAATGGGGTCGAGTTCACGCTGTTTCTCGAATGTGTACCAGTTTCTGGCCATGGTTAGACGGTAAAAAGCACGAAACAGGGTAACATTGGGCGGGATTCCAAGATCCCGACAAGATAATTCAAAATGGTTTAAAATCGATAAACCTGGTGGGTTGCATTGGGCTATGTGGATTGTGAGAAATTCTAGGGCTTCAAGAAGAAATGAAGTGAACGGAATTCTGTAATTCGCCTGCTTAAAGAAATCGAAATACAATCCTATTTTACCTTTAGGAAATGGGTGAATGGGCACTTTGGGAACGGGTAATGTAGGGTGAAAACTTGAAGGAATGTGGAATTCTTCAACAAAAGTGTCAAGAACTTCTTGAGAAATCAGGCAATAAGAGATATCGAGGTTATGCTTTGTTGGGGCTTTTTCAGATTTGTGGTTTTCAGGATTGGGGACTGATTTCGAAGAATCAGTCTTAGAAACTGATTTAGAATCATCAGTCTTGGGGACTGATTTGGGGGCGGATGATTTGGTAGGTGACAACACTGCAAAGAAACTAAAAAAGAAAAAAGATGAAAGAAAGGAGGAATGTCGTGGAAAGGAAGAACTGACCTGCAAAAACGATTGAAGATGAAGAAGACGGAGTAGAAAGCTTTTTTGATGTTCAAGGAAAATTTTGATGAATAAAATGGTAAGTAAAGAAGTTATAAGGGGTTAGTAAGCGCATTTATAGGAGAAGTTTTAAAAGCCTGATGGATGTGACATAAAGTGTGAAGCGATGTTACTGTACAAGTAAATAAAGCGTATTGTCGGATGTGTGAAAATGAACCGTCAAAGGTGAATAGATGGTACAAAATTTTCAAATTTGCTTTTTTGAACGTTAAGTCTATTAATCCTAAACATTATACTTAATAGACTTCGGGACTTGATGAGTATATAAGATCGTCGGATGTGTCTTCACATCCGACCATCGGACATCTAAGTCCGCAAGCAAATGCTAGTGGCTTCGCAGGAATATGCAGGGCGAGGATCTGAGTCAAGATCCGAGCTGAAGATCAGAGAAGCGAGGTTGGAGGCCTATAAATACCCAAGATTGGACCTAGATTAGGGACTCCTGTACCTCTTGACTTTGATCACTTGTGACCTTCTCAATCAATAAACATTACTTTCTCTCTCTAAGTTCAAATCTCATTCACTTTCTCTCTTACTTCTCTGATTTGGCGGCAAAGGTGTTCTTCGTGACACTTTTTCCTTTTTCAAAGAGGCTATACTGGATAGGATGTGTTTTGATCGTAGTCGTCATTGCATCAACATTAAGTTTTGCACTTGCGACGCAAATTACTAATTTGCTGTATGAGGTATCTTTTTTATCTTTACCGATTTTGATCATATTTATTTTCATTATAAGGATTATTGTTAAAACCTTTAATTCTACATTCTTCTTGAATAAAATGGTGTTCCTTATCCAGAATAAGCTAAAGGTGAACTTGAGTTTCCTTTCCATGTGTTTTTGTAAAAAAAAGGGAAAAGAGAGGAAAATGAATTTTGATTATAAAACTTAAAGATATTAGTTCAAAATAAAGTCTTTAAGATTATGTGAATTAAGTAATTTTTAGTTTTGAAACAATTCAGGAATGAAGGATGAATGCATGTGCATATGGTTTCTAATGTCATTTTCCATGACATGGGAAATAAAATGGGTTTGCAAGTTGACTAACTTGGCCCAACCCCATTTAGTATTGGACCCATGGTCGATGTGGGGAGAAATGGAAGTGTGAGAGTTATGGATTTAGCTAGTGTGTTGGTGCTCGTTGTTTAGTTTGGTTGGAAATAAGTTTTTAAAGGAAAAATTTTGGGGGATGCAGATTATGAGGTTGCCAAATTTTTATGGGAAGTGTGAAGTATTACGGATGTGATAGTAAGAGTTTATATATAAGAGATTTATTGTTATCTCTGGGATTTTGATGCAAGCTACGGGAAGATTAAAGGTAAAGAAATGACCATGGCGTTAGGTGATAATTCTTAGGTTGGAAGTGATGGTTTCTGGGATAATTTCGGATGTGCGCTGATCTGATGGTTTTTGAGAAAGTTTCGGATGTGTACTGATCTGATGGATTTTAGTTTCATGAGATTATCAGCACAGGATTCTTATGATGTCTCATTAAAATATAAATTTGGGAATAATAATATATTTTTTTGCAAGGAAGTTTCTGGAAGTGTACTCAAGGATAAAGGGGTTTTTGATCGTCATGAAGTTGTAAGTGTTGTATAAGCAGTTGGTGAATGGGCATGTAAAAAGACAAGATTAAGGGGAAATTTTGTGAATGGGGAAGATAGTATAGTCATGGAAGTGGATCAGGTGCGGATGTGTTAAAAAGTGTTTGCGAGATGGTTGATGAAAAATGTTAGTTAATATAAAGATGAATCTTTAAGAATGATCTTTTGGGGGAAAACACGAGGAAATATCATGATTATAAGGATATGTGGGTTTTGAATTTCGAAGCAATAGTTGATAAAGAGGAAGTTCAAATACGTGCATTTGCTTTTAAGGGTGGTATTGGAAATATAGGAAGGGAAAAATTTCTGGTGGTATAGTAGGCTTAGGGTTTCTTCTAGTATTGAATCGTATATCCGAGAGGTTTAAAGTGGATGAAATAATGTTTTTGGGATTGTATTTAGTTTTTGAAGAAGTTTCCTGAAAAGTTAAGTGGATGTGGTGGTTTATGGTTCTTGTAATTTGGTGTTTCTATGATGATTCTGGGTTTGGTGGGTGATGAATTAGCATATGCATGGGCAAATTTTTTTTGGTAGTTCCGATGATTAGACGAAGTATGCGTTTCCTTTAGCATGTGGTCTACTCAGAATATTTTCAAGGGATTTTGCAGAATGTGTTGGTATGTGCTAGTAAAAAAAACGTGAAATTGTGGGCACATGCATGTGTTCGTGTTTTGGTATAGGCATATGCTTTTAGTTCATGGTGAAGGATCAACCCATGCCACATGGCGTATGGTTGGGAGGAAAGTTGGTTATATGATTAAAAAATGGTAATGAGAAAGGTTATGAGTACCGGTCGACGTATCGTTGATGAATCTTCTATTATGGGTCATTTGCTATTTTATAAGGACGGATGGAAGAGAAATTTCTTGGGTTAGCAAGCAATAAAGTTCGTGAAGAATGGTGTTGTTTATATGAGAAAAGTCACTTCCATGATTGGTGGTAATGGTAAAGGGTAGTTTGTTGGTAGTTTGTTTAAAAAAAGAAAGCGGTTGTGGTAAGGTAATTTTATAATAGCTACTCCTACCAAGTGTATTTGTTTCAACAGAATTGAGAATGGAATTAAAGCAATTATTCCAGGTAGAAGTGTGAGCTATAAAAAGTGGATATGGTTGTTCCATAATAAGGAAGATAGTTAACTTTAAGTTTTGGGATTATTGGAAGTACATAGTAAGATTGTAAGGTTAAAGGTGAGTTATTGAGATGAAAATCACAAGGATTTATGATATGAAGGTAGATAGGGTAAACAAGAAAGGGATGCATATATGGTCTATATATGGTCAAGTGTTGGTGCCTCAGATTTAAGATGAATTACACTTGCGATGGTGACACGTGCGAAGAAATACGCATGAAGAGGCTTGCATTTCGTTTTGAAGGTTTTGTAAAGTTGTGAAATAAGGGATATGAGGTTTTATGTTTTAAAGAGGCCTGATGGAAGTGATTTCTTGGATGTAGAATGGCGTTACATGCAAAAGTATCACATGAAAGGAAGGGTGGAGGAGTATGATTAATTCAGATTTCTTGGATGGTGCTTTAGTGGGAAGCTGAATTTTGTGTTTCATGGTTAAAAAGAATAAAAAAGTTAGAGTTTGGGTCATGCTAAGTTGCTGATGTTTATGCAACCATGCTAAGTACACATTGTAGCTAAGTTGCTAATTTCTATGCGACCATGCCAAGACAATTAACTAAGCTTGCTTAGGCAGCCATGTTAAATCAAACACTTGATGTTTGGAACAACTAAGTTGTACTATACATCTATGCTGGTGCTCAATTGAGTGCAGACTGGAAAATTGAATTTGATAAAATTCATCTAACCATATCGAGTACATCCATAAATATAGGATGTGGCATAGAAAAATCTTGCAAGTGTTATTCCATTTATTAAATGGATGTGCCAATAAAGAATACTTATGCTATAAACATACCAGTATAAAAAATATGCATAACCATTCATGGTTACTGGGAAAAATTAAGTAGAGTATTAAGGAAAGTAAACACATGGACGCATGTGCAAAAGTTAGACACATGGACGCATGTGCAAAATAACAAATTATTGTTTGTTGCGAGTCCTTATAATTTATGGCCTTTAAGTATTCTACTTGAGTCATTCGCATGTGCATATATGTCATAAAACACATGTAATGCATATGTAAAATTAAGTAACCCTATTTTATAGTGGGTAGAAAAATCACATGCGAACAGTCAGGTTGCTTTTTCTAAAGATAATGACAATTCAGGAGGTAAGATGCTTTGATATCTTCAAGAAGGATACTTTCTACGGAAGAAAGTGATGAATCTATCACTTCCAAGTGTTCTACAAATATGAATGATAACTTTTGAAATCTTATGAAGGATCCCTTTAAAACTTCAGAAGTTTACAACTTTGATTACTTCAGTTGTGGGACGAGTTCTTTTCTTCTTAAAATTGACGCTTGGTCTTTTCTACAAAGAATTTTATGGTTATCTATTTATTTGATTACTGAATGATGCATGTGTTATGGGTTAGCATCGGAAGCATTACCGCATGTGAAAGTGAACAAAATACTTCTTTCACTTCGTCAATGTATGGTGGCTAGGACCAAGTGTGAAGATATCTATCAATTGCAAGTGTTGAATAGGTTTTCGATGGATATTTAAGGATTTGTTATGTTCTTCCTGAAAGTGCTCTCCATTAATACTTGGAAGTCTCTCAACTAGTTTTCCTTGGAAAATAAGTTGCTTGTGTTTTCTTCAATGTTTCTTAAAAGCTCAGCTATTGTCACTTCCGAATTTTCTAACTACTAAGATGAAGATTATGAGTCTAGCATGATGTAGTTGACACCACATCATACTAGACTAGGGGCTTGATGAAAGATATGATTGATAATTCGCATGTGCTTATTAAAGGAGGATGTTCAATGAATAAGCACTTGCGTGTATTAAGTGAGTGTTGATCTTGGTGGTAAGGCAGAGTCCGCAAATGTGTCAAGTATGATTGATTATAGTCCATTAGCTTTAACAAAAGTATACGCCTGATGAAGAATAAAATCCCACTCGCACGTAAAATGAAATTCTAGACCTCACTCTTGAGTTTGTAGAAAGAAGTAGGAGAGGATTATGGTGAACGAAGATATTGTATTGATTGAATAGTTTGTACCAATTCAGAATCTAGAGAGAGAAACACACACTAAAGGTATAAAATCTCTCATTGTTCAAAAGTCTTTTCTATGATTCATGAATGTTCTATTTATACTAACAAACTTGGTTCACTAGTTCCTTAATGTGAAGCAGATGCACTTGCTGTCGGCTCCGTCGCAACTGCATCTTTCTGTCTTGGAGATATTTAAGTTTGATTGTCACCTGCGAGTTATCTTTGTTGTTATACTTGCATATCCGATTTTGACCTCTCCACATCAAGTCCCCCTAGTCCATTAATTATTTATACAATGATAATGGACTATGTGCTAGAAAAATCTAGGCTTTGTACACTTTCGTTTGCTTTAAAAAGGTGTTATCTCGTTAAAAAACCTTGCTTGGAAAACCCTTTGGGAAAAACCAAAGCTTAGGATAAAAAAGAGTATAACCATAACCTTTACTTTGAGCAAAATTTTATAAAAATTTTTACCGCAAGGGTCCTCCAGTCCCCCTAGTCCTTTATGTTATAGATACTATAACTTAAGGACTTTTTTTTTTTTTAGTAATTACAGTATTGGAAACACAATTTTTGGTTGAGATTTTCATCCGCAAATGTTAGAATAACTGACTGTTGGTTATTGCAAATGCAAACGGCATGCGTAAGCATCTGTCAGGAGGTCATTAAGCGTGATGGTACTTTTTGTCAGTTTTTCAGAACACGTGTCAGCACGAGGTTTGCTGACGAGACAATTATTTTTTTTCGAATTTTAAATAATGGATTTAAACCGTTTTAAGGAGGTTTATATCCTCTTTTCCTTCATAAATTCCCAAACACTTTCCACTTTTTCCCCAAATCTTCCTCCGACATTCTCTCTCAATCGTCTTCTTCGTTTTACTTTCTTAAGGTTAATTTCCATAACTTTCTTTTTAATTTCTTTCAACGATGGCTTCTCCTGTTATCAAAATTGATGAAGAATCATCGAAACATAATATGCATTCATCTTTTTCCACTTTAAGTCCGAGCGATTTAGATAATCTAATCGAAAGGTACCACATCCCATTATCTCTCCACCCTGTTTTGCCAGAATCCAATTTATCGATTTTTTCTTTCCAAGATGGCAAAATCGGTGTGTATGCCGACATGTTTCGACTTGGGAATTATAGGCTTCCTTTCACTAAGTTTTTAATTCGAGCCCTATCGTACTTTGGAGTGCACATTTCCCAGATGCACCCTCAAGGACTTTCTCGCTTAAGTCATTTTGAAGTTTCTAGTAGAGCAGTAGGTGTATCCCCAAGTGTTGCACTATTAGGGCTTTTTATCGGATAACCATGGCTGGTGATTGGTATACTTTCGAACGCCGTCGCGAGGTGTCTAGGATTAGTACTACTCTTCCCCCAAACCCTAGGTCTTGGAAGAACCAGTTCTTTTATGTGGATGATCGATGTATCCCTCCCACCATGAGATAGAGGGAAATTGATGACATTGTTCATGATGTTATCCCCGAAGAGGACGAGTATCCACAAGTGAACTTTGATCGGTTGGTTAGTGTGGCTAGCCCCATTCGTGAACTTCCAGAATGTATATTGCTTATTTCTAGGATTAGCAAGGATTGGTTTGAGCCGGAATTGTGGCCTATTTTACAGTATCACCAGAGGGGTAAGTTTTACACTTGCGATCCTTTTAATGATAGTTTGTATATACTGACATAACAATTTTTCTTTTGCTTTCAGAAATGGAGTTGTATAATGCCGTGGGCTTGAAGAGTTTTTCTGGTTTGGAGTTGTCTGCAGAAAAGATTGATGAAACTACAGTACCGTTTCTCAATCAAACTTCGTCTTCATTTTTTGAGATTCGCCCTGAAGCAGAAACCATGGACGTTGATGGCACAAATGTAACTGAGGGTAATCAAGAAGCTTTGTCTATTGAAGACATGTATGACCAAATTGTTGGGTCAAAGACTGAAGAAGCCCCTTCTACAACCTCTTCACAACTGAATATCATCTTAACAAGCGATGCAAGTGGGAAAGGAAAAGATATCGCAAATGATGCTACTGTTACTACCAACATGTCTCATACTGCCAAAGGAAAAATGGTGAAGCGTCCTCCCAAGCCTCATACCGGGAAGGACGCTCATGCTTCTAAAAGGAAATCTCCTAGATTAACCATTCAGTCACCCTCCAAGAGCACTTCAGCAGTTTTGGAAGTGGTTGATGAGGAAACTATGGCTAACACTGCTGAAACACCGGTAACCCCTCCTTATGATAAGGAATTTAATATTTCTGATTTTTTGCTGAATTCACCCGATATGACCGACCAAACTTTAATTAACACCCCTCTTTTGCAGAACATTCAACCAATTTCCTCTGTTGTTGCCAAAACTTCAAGTTCATCTTCCCTTTCACAATCCTTCCCATCATTTGGTGTTCCTGTTTCGAAATGGCTTAAGAAAGACATTGAACTAGTTAGCATGAGGACAAGCTCAGCTAAAGAATTTTCACATGCATCCGTCACTGAACCCTTTGCCCCCAAGTGGGATGTGCTATCAAGTCAGTCATGCAAAGACCCATTAGTTGCCAAGAAGCTTTCCCTGCTAAGTAGCACACCAACAGATGTGTCTAGCATTCACCAAGTTCCTCATGAAGTGTTCTCTAATGAATTCATGACATCACATGCGAAGCAGCAGAACTTGGTGGCAGATTTGTATGAAAGATGGGTGATTGCTGAAGCTAAAGTGGAAGAACTTGCAGAAGCTCAAAAGAGGCACATGCTCTCAAAACTAAACGCCGGTTCCATTGATTCGCAAGTGAAGATCAACACTTTATCAGGCGAGGTAGAAAGTTTGAGGGTGCATAACCGGAAGTTGGTGGCCTTAGAACAAGAGGCAAAAAGAAATTTGAAACAGGCTCAAGACAATGAGCTTTATTTGAAGAACCAATTTCTAGAAAAAAAACCAAGCTTGAGGAATCAGCGGCTGATGCTAAGAAAGGTAATGTTTTCACATCTTTTACTATATCTAATTCATTGTATAGAAATGCGTAAGTAACATTCAATTGTATTGGATCCACTTGTGTATAGAGGTGGGAAGGTTAGAAGAGACTATGAAAGCCATGGTTGAAGAGAGGGAAGTTCTACAGTCTGAGAACAATACTTTGAAGGACAAAAGCAAGTGGCTCATCGCTGAAGGTCTTGGCCTGCTTGCAAAAAGAGTTCACTCAGAAGTTATCCCGATGGCTTTAAGTCTTAATCAAGCTGTGAATGCTGTGGGTTTTAATGAGGGCATCAGATGCGGACTCGCACACACATCAAAGAATGAAATGGACATCAACTCTTTCAAGGAATACGATGCTAATGCACGAGACAAGGTGCTTGATCATCTAAAATCTCTTCAATCCATGACCTTTGATATTATAGAGCAGGTGTCTAAGTTGGATGTGTCAGACATGGAGAAGATAAAAGAGATGCTCAAGCCCATCAGCAGTTCCAAGCCCTTCTCTTCCTCAGGTAACCAAAGTTGATTTGTGATCAACTGTTTAGCTTTTTGTGAAGAACAATCATTCTCCAAAGTCCACCTATGCAGTGGCGTCTTAAACAATTTTTTTTAGCACTCGTATGGATTGATACATTTGGTTATTTTTGTAGGTCGGTTGTGCATGTGTTTGTACTTCCGACTTTGAACAATGCCACTGATGAACTTACATATGCTGTTTTTAAGATTGAAATGTTATCATGCTTGCTCTAGAAACATTATGATGTTTTGACAACTAATGTTTGATCCTTATGACCCATTTTTCATAAATCACTTTCGTAATTTGCCTAGGAACAGTACATTTGCGATGGAAGTGTAAGTTATACACTTACTTTTGCAAATGGAGTTTAACCATTCTTTGTTGTAGGTCTTGTGATGGTTTTATTATTTTGTATATTTGTACAGCCTTTCTTTAGTTTATGTGTCTAATTTTATATAAATGTCAGACTTCTAAGGACATTATGAGTCCTTCTTCATAAGTACCATGACTTAAACTTTTGGTGAAATTTTTATAAATCATAAGAAAAATCCAACATATGCGTTTCCCTCCTATGAAACGTCCACCTCATAAGAGTACTAACAACATGAATATTGAACTACCTTATTCATTACATATTTTCACGTATAGTTGTGAGCCACTTCTTTATGGTATTCTCTTCTTACATTCTTTGGTAAGAAATGATTAACTCATCGCTTGGATGGCTAATCCGCAAATTCAACTTTATAAATTAAATTATAAAGTGACATTTGCGACCCATGGGATGCTCAATAGGAAAGTATACAGATGCAATTCCTGAATGAGTTGGCCTTCACCCCTTGGGCTTTTGTTAACAAAAATTATGTTAACAAGGTGTCCGGCATGATCACCTCTTCTTAACATGCACTCTTGTCTTATTGAGATAGTTAAGGACAAGATGAAACTATATATTCATCTTGGGTTATTATTCTTTTTATAAGAAATAATAACTCAACTCCACCATCAAAGAGTATTGAATAATCCGTTTATCAGATTGGTAAGTGACTTTATGGATCATGTATAAATAATTAATGGACTATGTGCTTACGAAAAATTGTATACATATGCTCATGTGCATATGTAATATATTAATAGTGTTAAACACATTCATAATTTCGGGATTGGAATGTCATTTTATTAAGAACACTCTGTTCCTTATTCGAAATACAGGCAATTCAACAATCTTGCAACATTTCAACACTTGCGTACATGTAACATTTCCGAAGATGAACTCCATTCCATGCTCTTGCAAGTTCAGCACCATCGATTTGCTCGAGTATATAAGATCCATTTCTGATAGCTTTCTTAATGATATATGGACCTTCCCACTTTGGAGACATTTTCCCCAACGGGAGAGCACGGCTAACTTCATTGCTTCTCAAGACATATTCTCCCACCTTATATTGGTGAACTTTTGCTTTTGCGTTGTAGTACTTTGCCATTTCTTTATTGTATCTACTTTCTCGAATAGCTGTTATCTCTCTTCTTTCTTCTAACAAATCCAAGTTGATTCTTAAAGCTTCGTCATTATCAGGTACTAACACTTGCAGTCTGTGACTAGGTAACCCAATTTCTGCAGGTATGACTGCTTCAGTTCCATACACTAAACTAAATGGAGTCTCTCCATTTCTTGTTTTGGGCATGGTTCTGTGTGCCCACAACACATGCGGTAGTTCATCTACCCAACTTCCCCCATATTTCTCTAATCTCATTTTTATTCCTTCTACCAAGCTTCTATTAGCCCGTTCCACTTGTCCGTTCGCCTGTGGATGTGCCACATATGTAAAGATCTGATTGATGTGCAAATCTTCACACCAGGCGCTGAATGGATTTCCGGCAAATTGCTGCCCATTATCGGTTATGATGTACAATGGTAAGCCAAACCTGCATACAATATGTTCCCACACAAATTTCTTTACTTGTTTTCCAGAGATGTTAGCTAAAGGTTTTGCTTCAACCCTTTTTGTAAAATAATCAATAGCAACTATGAGAAACTTCACTCCCCCACTTGCGACCGGAAATGGCCCTACTATATCCATACCCCATTTTTGAAATGGCCAAGCGGATGTCACAGGGATAAGTTCATTTTTAGCTCGCATACTCACTGGCGCGTGTGCTTGACATGCTTGGCATTTTTGAAGTTCTTCAAATGTACTTCTATACATACCTGGCCAATAATAGCCAAGACTCATAATTTTTGCTACTACCATTTTGGCTCCTGCATGAATACCACAGATTCCTTCATGCACTTCTCTAACAACCCACTCTGCATCGCTTGGCAACAAACATCTCAAGAGGGGACCCAAAAATCTCCTTCAATATAAAGTATCATCTTGCATTTGGTATTGGAGTGAATTTACTCTCACTTGCCTGGCTTAGTAAATTGCACATTCTCAGTTGCCAAAATTTCACTTGGTGTCTTAGTTAATATTGGGAACTCGTCTACCTCCGCCTCCCAACTTCTTTTATTTCTTCCAAAATTCCCCTCCCTTCTTCTATCATATGGTTGTGTTCTATATTTTCCCCAAGACTGACTTCTCTGTGGGTAAGTATTTTCATTTGCATTTGTGCTCTTGGCATTTGCATTTGCACCCTTTGAGGATGGCTTATGGGTATTTACACCCTGAATATTTCCTGAAGCACTTCGCCCTTTAACATAGACTCGCACTCTATCCATCAACACTTCCATAGTTTTAGGTAAATCTTCATGTAATTTTTCTACTAAGTGTGAATGCCTCACCCCATGACAAAAACCAGAAATCCGCAACTGGTCTTGAGCACCAACTATCTTCATAGTTTCATTATTGAAGTGAACCACAAAGTTTTCGAGACTCTCATCATTCCTTCGCCGGATATTATGAACTTCAGTGACTTCTTTAGTACACTTCCGTTGTTGACTAAACTGTCTTAAAAACTTTTCTTTCACATCTTCAAATCCTACGATTTGAGCATTAGGTAATGAGTCGTACCATACTCTGGCAGCTCCCGTAAATTTTTGGACCAGCATGTGGCACCACGTTTCTTCTGACCAACATTCTAAATGGGTTGCTGACCAAAAATCAAACACATGATCATCAGGATCTGATAACCCTGCATATTTTTTCACAGAAGTAGGCATCTTTAACTTCTTCGAAAATCGTGCATTAGCAATCCAGTTAGCAAACTTTGATTGCTCTTGCATTGAGGGAGGAAAATATGGCACAAATGCTTTTGCTGTCCCTGAAACATCCACACATGGAATATTGACCATGTGACATATATGCCTTTTTTGAAAAGGGCTTTTGGCTATTGCCTATAAACAATCAACAATCACATACACATACGGGCCTCCTCTCAGGGGGCAAGTGCAAGTGCATGTGCAAGTGTTTAAAATATTAACACTTGCAAGGATAGGCCTCGTATGGAGGGCTTTTTGACAACGCATGTATGAGTGTCCAAAATGTTAACACTTGCAAAGGTAGGCCTCGTATGGAGGGCTTTTTGACATCGCATGTCATATATACAAGCATTTTCAGTTTATCTAAATTACATGAGCATATGTATTATGCCACATGCCTTTCCCTCTTTTTTTTTATGAAAAAGAAACTGCACGACACGAAGGACACGCAGGTTGCGTGTTTTTGACTTTTGAGATTTTGCCTAGCATATCTTCAAGTCGACATCTGGTTTTCCAGAATTGCGCGCCATTTTAACGATTATTCAAAAATTCAAACAGCGCACCGCCAAATCTCCATATGATTTTCTGGAAATCGTTATTTAATCTACGTTTTTGTGTTTATTTTGAATTCGTTTATTTCTTAAACGAATTTCAAACAACGCATCATAATTTCATATAATTTGCCATGAATCGTAAGCATTCTTATGAATGCGTGTATAATTGAAGATCGAAACTCTCAATTATAACAATTATTAAATATAAGGGTTGAATTCAAACAATTACTCCATCAACGACATTACCTGGAGATGCCAGCTTCTTAATGAGGATCGGATCATCCTCGAGATCATCCAAAACATCATTCTGACTTGCCGTTTTTGACACATCACGCTCAGGAGTGAATTTGAGCTTTGTTCGAACTTCCTGAAGCCACAACTCTCGATCCTGCTTATCTTTCAGTTTTCGCAGGATCTCCAAATTTCGTATCAGGAATTCATCATCGAATTCACATAAAACATCAGAATTCCTCAACTGGCCATCTCCTTCTCGCTGATCCTTTATTAAATCATCAATATCCTTTTCGCAATTTGAAAACGAAAATAGCGAAGGTTTCATACTAAATCCTCCACCAGACCCTTTCGAGCTCATATCGACCTTTCCTACACGCGACGATGTAAGTACAGTGTTTTTCTTCGCTGAATCACCAGCTAATTTCTCCATTCTTTCTCAAATTCAGTTAATATACGGATGGCGCCAATTAATGAAGAATAAAATCCCACTCGCACGTAAAATGAAATTCTAGACCTCACTCTTGAGTTTGTAGAAAGAAGTAGGAGAGGATTATGGTGAACGAAGATATTGTATTGATTAAATAGTTTGTACCAATTCAGAATCTAGAGAGAGAAACACACACTAAAGGTATAAAATCTCTCATTGTTCAAAATTCTTTTCTATGATTCATGAATGTTCTATTTATACTAACAAACTTGGTTCACTAGTTCCTTAATGTGAAGCAGATGCACTTGCTGTCGGCTCCGTCGCAACTGCATCTTTCTGTCTTGGAGATATTTTAGTTTGATTGTCACCTGCGAGTTATCTTTGTTGTTATACTTGCATATCCGATTTTGACCTCTCCTCATCAACGCCAATGGACTAGGGGGCTGGATGAGGTAAGGCTTTTAATCAAAATGATTTGCATTAGATTCGTAGTATCAAATGCTTCGGCTATAACTAAAAACTTGTTTGAAGTTGAATGTGTTTTAGTGGTGTGTGATCAGAATTTGAAATTGGAATCACCTACACATGCAGTATAGTAAAGGGTAAAAGGTATATTTTACTTGTATAATGCAAACATGAAATATATTGGATGTGTATTTTTTAACCTTTAAGTCTATTAACTTCACATAGACCGTCTCAGTCAATAGACTTGGGGGACTTTATGATATACTATGGGTCTTGGATGTGCGGTCACATCCGACCCTGGTCATTAAGTCCTCTCTTTCAAGGTTATCTAATGTATTATGCCAAGTTTGATAGCGTTCATAAGGAAGTGATTATAAGGACGGATGTGCAAGGTCGATAGTCGGATATGCAAGTGCTGACCTAAGTATGTTGGATGCCCTATAAATAGCTGTAATCAGGGCTAGAGCAAGGGTCTTCATCTTCTTTACTTTACACCATTAACTATGTGTTTACTACACTTTCGTCTGTAATCACACTTACATCAATAAAATCATTAGTTTCATCCTTATCTCAATATCTCTCTTACTCTTCTCTATTCCAAAGATTAAATCATCTCCATCTTGTACCTCGTGAGATTATTTGTTTCTTCACTAGTACAGATGAGGGCTGCAAACTTAGAGAAATAATCATAAGTGCAGCTAGCGGGATTACTATCTAGTGTGTTTGGAGTTGCCGCAATAATAAGCAATTTAGGAATGATGGGGCTCCGGTGGGCTGACTTTTGGAGATATCAAGTCCGTTAGTTTTCTTTGGATCTCTTCAAGAATGCGCAAAAGAAATATGGCGTGGGTTCAATGGTGTATTTTGATTTTGAGTTGCGTTTCGATGTCTTTTTGTTTCCTAGACCTTTATTGATGGCACAACCAAGTGGAAATTCAAAATCCAGTCAACTCATAACTTGTTGTGACTTTCAATACTGTCACTCAAATTGATTAATAAGTTTACGGTTAGTTTTAATACATTAAGTTCACTACATTGAAATGAATTTACAAGAAATGGATCGAGTGTTAAAGGTCACTACAAATTTGATTAAAATTAAAACTCACGATAAAGTTTTTTTGGATTATAAAAAATAGTTAGTTTGTGATTCGGTAAAGCGTGAGTTTAAATACACCGAGTTTAATTAAAACTCACTAAACATTAGTGAGTTTTAAACACAATGAATTTTAAACACATGACCGAGTTTTAAGCACATTAATGAAATTAAAAAACTCAACAGTGAAATTATAAAACACAATAGTGAGTTTTAAAGTAAGCAGTTTAGTGAGTATTAAACACAATAATGAAATTATAAAACTCAATAGTGAGTTTTAAACACAAAAGTGAGTTTTAAAACTCACTGTTATTTTAAATTGATGTTCTATAGAACTCACTATTTTTGAAAACTCATTGTAAATTATAAAACTCACTATTTGTTAGTACCTAGTTCCTGATCGTCATGTGAAGTATCGAATACAAGACAAGTCATGGAAGTTTGCTGCTGGCCGAACCCTTGGCGAACTCCAAGTTTGAACTGGCCCGAACTTGTCCGAACCTGAGGTTCGGACCATCGGACTTAGTTCTAGTATATATAGTTTTTCTTTTGTTGTATTTGGTACACTTGTACGTTTGAGTCTTACTTCCTTCAGTGTACTCTGTGGTATTTTCTCTGTGGTCTAATACAAGTTTCCTTGTATTTACTCTCGTGTGATTACTCGTTTTACATTGATTTTGTTACGACTAAGTAGATGATCTACCGCTCACGCACTTTCAAGTGGTATCAGAGCTTTTGGTTTGCTCTACTGGTCGGAAATCATTGTTTTTTCGGAGTGTTGAGTCTACATTTCACGTTTTTTTACGAAAACGAGTATCATTTTTTGAGTTCGTTTGATCATCTCGAGTGTGCTTTATATGAAAAAATTTATCCTATATTGTTTCACTTGAGTATATTTGAGTTTCTGTTGAAAATCTCATCCAAAATCACAGAAAATCGCGAAAATGGAGTCGAGAGTAGTTGGTTTCGTTTGAGGTTCAGACAATTGTGAAATAACCGCCCCGAACTCTAGGTTCGGACAGAGTTCGGCTGTTTTCTAGTTCGGTCAGTGTTCGGATTACTTTCGGTCTAGTTTTGGACCACATTTGCTCGAAGTTCGGACTACGTCTTGTTTGATCATCCGAAAGTGAGGTTCGGAGGGTGTTCGGACAACGTCTGTTTGGCTAAGTTTCGGACCAAATTTGGTAGAAGTTCGGACGAGGTTCGGCACAAGTTCGGTGTGAATAGTGACAGAATTTTTCAAAAATGTCTGATTTTCAAGCGTTCGAATCTATTCAAAATTCGGTTCAAGCAACGATGCAAATGATGATGAACTATGATAATGAAATCGGAACAAGTCAGAAAGTTCCCAAATTGCTCAAATTGGAAGATTATCATACTTGGGTTAAAAGATTTGAAACATACGTTGATACTAATGACATTGATATGTGATTTGCGTTTACTGAGCAATATGTCTATCCTAAGGATGAAACTGGTGAACTCATTCTTCAAAGGAAGATGTCATCTGAACAAAAGAAAGCTTATCAAGCTGAGAAAAAGGCGTACGGTACTTTGATCAATATAAGAAGAGTCGTCAAAAAGTTTTGAAGAAGGAATTTGATAGTATCAAGCATTATCAAAATGAGTCGATTCCAAATCTGATTGCAAGATTCGCTCATTTAATGAGTGAAATGCGTTTTGTGAGTCTTACAAAAGAAGAAGCTGATATGAAAGAAAATATTTTAGAGGCTTAACCAGAGAAGTGGAAGAATTATGTGATAATGATTACTCATGATAAGGAATATTCGGGATTATCATTTAATGATTTGATTCAAATAATTTAAGCCAGGGATATGGAGTTGATGGTGAATAAATCACTTCCTGCACAAGTTCAAAATCCTGCAGTGTATTTTGGTGATAATGATTCAACCATGAATGCTGCACAATCTAATATTCTTAGCTCCACACCTCCTACAGCATTTATTGCAGGTAAATCTGAAACTTCAAGTTTTTCTGCTGGTTGTAATGTTTATGTTCCTAGTTCTTCAAATCAGAATGCTTTGTCTGCTCAAACTACCGATGATGGTATATTCATATTTCGGGGTTATTACTGGTGTTGTTAATAATGCTGAGTTGACAAATGAAGACTACGATCAGATAGATTATGATCATTTGGAAGAGATGGATTTAAACTGGCAATATGCTATGTTAGTTTGAAGAACGAAGAAATTTTTCAATAGAACTGGCAAGAAACGATTGAATCAGGATGGAAAAATTGGATTGGATAAGTCAAAGGTTAAGTGTTATAAGTGTTCTGTTTATGGACATTTTGCACGAGAATGTCCAAGTTCAATTGACAACAAGCTGAAATCTGGTCAACATACTCATTTGGTTGTTCATTCACCAAATGCGACTCCCAAGGTTGAAGAAATCTGTTTCTTTTGATGAAAAATTTACAGACACGTTTTGTCATCCAAATGAGTTTGCATGGAATTCAGATATGAAGCAAAAATGATACATGCTCCATTTACTATTGCATTGACTGCTCGTCATGATGATGATGATAGTATTCTGACTGATTCTGATTCCAGTTCGACAATATCAATGATCAAAGAAGTTAAAGTCGAAGAATCAAAACGTCTTGAATGTATAAAGTTGGGAAAGAAGAATGCGACTCTTATGAAAAATTCTGAGTTATCAACTGAAGTGATTGTTGTGCTCAAGAAAGAATTGGATGTTTTTTAAAAGAAATATTATGAATTGGTCCATGTTCATGAAGACGTCTACAAGAAACGACTAGATAGGCTGAAGAATGTGAGAAAGTCAAAGCTGAAGCTTTAGATGCAGCTCAAGATTTTGAGAATTTATTTGAAAAGAGTTATCCAGTTCAACAAAAGTATGAAAAGGCTAATGCTCTTGTGATTGAATCGGCGACTACTATTGAGAAACTTCAGAATAAGATATCTATGCTTCAAGATGAGAATGTTTTGTATCGAGATAAAAATGAAGTTTTAACAAAAGATATTGAGATTTACAAGAAGAAGAGAGAAAGTGTTCTTGAAGAATTATTTACTGAATGTGAGATTCGGAAGTTACAAACGTATGAATATGATGATCTCAATGCAAAATTCATCAAGTCACAAAAGGAAGTGTTTGATGCTCAAAAAAATATATCTGAATTGAAGTTGGAAATTTTGGAGTTGCAACGGCAAGTAAAGAATTGCAATTTGTCACCGACATTGCTGAATTTCTTATACAAGTAGGATAGGAGTGAGGATAGTTCTAAAAATGATGATATTCACTTGGTTCCTCAACCAGTGGACTTATCTGAAGTTACATCTACCCCGCTTGATCCTAAAGCCGAATTGTATGATAATTCAAAGTTTTCCACTGAATCCAAGAAGAAGAAATCAAAGTCTAAAAAGAAGGAAAAGTCTTTGGGTGAAGCTCCAAAATTTAGCTCAAAGTCTACATTTTTGGAAAATGAAAATATTTTTGATAATATTTCTTTGAGTTCTTCATTTGCAATTGAAGAAGACAAAGTTTTGGTGGAGAAGAACAAACTGAAAGACATAAAAGCCAAGTTCACTAGCGAAGCTAAGGGGAGAGATGCTTCTGGTTCTTCTTCAAGTTCTTCAAAGACCCCATCAAGCACAAAGGATTGGGTTATGAGATGAAGGAAGCATCTTTTCAAGCAAAGAAGCCGGTGAAAGTTGAGAAAGTTTCAAATGTTAAAATTCCAAAGAAATCACCTCATCTGAAGGAACAATCTTTATTCTGGAAGGTCATGATCGTCATGGAGTCCATCTCCTAGGTATGATTCTTCTGATGGTTTCTTTGATACCTTTGATTCTGAACATTCATCTAGTTTTCAAAATTCAAAGAATTTTTCAAATATTTTTCAAGAAATACTTTGTTATGCATGTCATCAACCAGGACATCTTGCTGCTGATTGTCCTACGACTGCATAGATCCACACACTACTAAATTTGTGGATAACAAAGGTCAAATTTTTGATGAACCATGGTCTCCAAAAGTCAAATCAACTCGTAAGTCGTCATGGTCTAAACCAAGTACACCGGTTGAATCTGATTCAGGTTCTGATCAAAAATTGAAAATTTAACAAATCTGGAAACCAAAAGTTGTTTCCGAGGCCAACATTGACTATGTGGAAGACACCGGGCAACCCGACGTTGTTGAATCGGGTCGATCCCAAAGCGACTAATGTTTTATTTGGTGTCGAGCAGGTATTTCAGGAAGACCTTCCGATGATTGGAAAATCGCTGATTGTGAAATATCTGTGATAACTTAAATTGAATTTCTAATCAATCCCGTTTTCAAAATGTTACACGGTAAGTATTCGTGTTGGTTAATCAATTTCTGTTTTGTTTGTTACTCCATCTCATTTTGAGGGGGGAGTTTGTTTTTGAAAAATAAAAAAATTGTGTTCTTTTTCAAAGGTTAAAAAAATGAAAATCTATAAATAGAGTTGTCATTTTTAGGGGGAGAAATTTGAAAAAACAAAAACATTGAAAAATGAAAAAAAATCCAAAAACATTGAAATGAGAAATTGTATCCGACATGATTGGGAAATGATGGTACATTGGCCTACATCATCTTACTCATGGATAAAATAGATGAAAAAGCCATAAGACCAGTTGATCGATTGAAAAAGTGATTCGTCCCGATCTAGTGAATTTGTACACCGAAAATAAGATCGAAAGTTCACCAAAAAGAAGAACACAAAAACGTAAATAATCATTGTTTATAGCCCAAATTGATCAACGATTACATGATTTGAACTCGTTTACAATCTCTAATCATGATCCTAAACATAGAACTCTCTGAAAAAACAAGATCAAAATCTCTCCCCCTTGTAATTTGAATTCACGTAAAACGATTATCCAGAGAGCTATTCTGCACCGAACTCCAAAACCCACTTATATAGGAAGTCCAGTTGTATGCCGAACTTGAGGTTTGGAGACAGTTCGGCGTATGTCCAAACTTTAAATTCGGACCTCATTTGATTGTCTTCAAATCCTGATCTTCAACTTATATCTACGTATCTCATTTATGTGTTTTTACTATAACACAAACAAGACCCTCCACTTTAATAGAATGACACAAACTACCCTATATCATGATTTAACCATTCTAACTAAACCGACTAACAAAACTAACGAGACTAACTAATACACACACGACACACATATTTTGCACCAACAAACTCCCCCTGGACGTGTGCTGTATCAGATCTTCAACCTCATTGAATCTGTTGTTAGTTGATATAGGGTAGGCATGGCAGGAACAAGACTAAGTCAACTGAACCATTTCTGAAAGTAATAACTCTTTGACAGCTTTGCAATCATGCATGAAATCCATTCTGAGATCCGTATCTGAGAAACTTTGATCTTTTCAACCTGCAAACTTCAGGAAGACAGAAATGCGGTTTCTCTTTTCCAAGAATAGCTTTAATCTTGGAAACAAAACTCTCCTTTAGAGAAACCAAGACATTTAGTTTTGAAAATTTGTTGTATCCCATGTCAATCAGATCAAAAACAAAGAAAAAAGAAAATCTTTTTGGATTTTACAAAGTTTATATCAAAACACACTGAATTTTTTTTTAATTTTTCATAAACTGAAACATAAATGCAATATATAGAATTAAACACTATTTTTGTTTTTGGTGATAAAGATCACAACATGAGACCATATTAGACATAACGCATCGTACACACTGCAATTTCAAAATACTAAGCATGCAAACCAAGCTGACTGAGAATACAACCATTTGGTTTATTTCAGCTAAAGCAGGTCATTGTCTATAACTTTCTGATATGAAATTAAGTGTATTTATCGAGCATTGATAATATAGTACCCACACAATCAGGAAAACTGGCAATCTGCTTATTTCATATTTTTGTATTTTTCTTTTATTTAAGTCAAGTTACTCGCAGCAGATTTCTCTTACTAATATTGTAAACTTGCTTTTACAGAATCAAATGCCATAGAGATATCAAGTTCATGGTGTTTCTTGCAAAAAGAAAGCGGAAGCCTCAAATACTTAGCAATCAGGTCAGCCTTGTGAGCACGCAGAGAATGCATAAGTATTGAGAAAATAATTTAAAAGAAATCAAACAAGTTGAAGTTGTATAATCCAACAACATTTAGATCGGTACTCACGTACACGCAGAGAGAGTCCGATGGATTATACGAAACACCAAAGAAAATAAAGCAGAACGTCAAACGAACAACGGTCAGGTCGATCTTTTGATACGCAGAGAAAGTCCGATCGTTTGACAAAATAAAGAAAATCAAACAAGTTGAAATTTTTCAAAATAAAGCAAGCATACACCAGAACATCTCTTTATTCTGTTTTTGGTATTTTCTCATTTTCTTTTGCCAGATATGCACAGTACCCATCATGATTTGTAACGACAATTATCAAGCAAGCGTTATCTTTATATCATACTCGCATATATCAGACTACTCAGCACATTCAATCAAGTCAAGCAAGTACCTACAGCCTTTCTTTCTAATTTATTCATGGCAGATAACGTATGCTATGTACCATCATTTCTCACATGGTTCGATCAATTTCTCTTTTTAAGATTTTTCACCTTTTTTTCTTTTTCAATTTTTCATTTTTTTTATATATTTTTCATAAAGGAAACAAACATCACACTATTTTTGTGTTTTTTAAATATTCTCCCTCTAACATTCAACAAACTCTATTTTTGAATTTCAAAATTTCTCCCCCTAAAGATATGAAAGAAAGTAAAAGGAAAGAAAATAAATTGATCGATCAACATGGATACCTCGCATTTTTAGATTTTGAAAACCATTTTCTAAAAAATTTTGTGAAATGTCAACTCTAATAAGCGCTAACTTAGACAAAATGCTCCACTATCAGCAACTTTGCAATCACTAATAGGTCTTCTTGAAGTACCTGCACACAACCTCAAACAATTTTTAGTTAAATACGGGAACCCAAACCGGCTTGGGTCGTCCCGTATCCTCAAGAAAATCGTTTCCCGCTGAGGTTGCCATTTTCTGTTTCCAAGAACGAAATGGTTTAGATGATTTCGCCCGATGCGAATCATAACCATTGACATACCGTGACAAGTTGGAAACAATATTTAACAACTCACCAACTAACATTTTCTCAGATTTTGGATGACGTTGGTGATGTTGTCTAGGCCCATAGTAAGAAAAATTATTTGAGTAAGGCATTTTAAGCTCATTTTGGAAAAAAAATTTGTTTTGAAAATTGTGGTGACCAATCATCATAATTTGAGGTTTTACCAACAACCGGCTTCTTATAAGCTGGTTTTCGTTGGTTTTTCTGAATTTGTCTAACAAGTACCTCATTGAGAATCATCGAATCGGATGATGGTGATCGATATGAACCACGTGAAAATCTTTTTCGAGTAGCACAATCACGAATCACATCTCCCGTCTTGTTGCAGTAAAAGCAAGCTCTCCTATCAACCGACTTAGGAGATGACATGGATTATGTTGACATTGTAGAATGTTGAGAAGAATCACTCTCTAGACTCTCTAACTTAGAATTCGTGGACAGAAAATCAGCTTCAGGTTCACACAAGATATGATTCTCAAGTGGAATCTCCTTTTCTTTATGAACCTTAATATCCTCCAAAATTTCTTCTATCTCAAGCACATCTTGGAGATCATTTCCAACATTCACGTTCTCGTCTTTGCTTTCATATCCTAGACCACCATTTTTTTAGATTTATCTGGTACCGACTTAGGTTTCTCATGACCTTGTGAAGCAAGTCGAGAAAACTCATCCTTGAAGGCATTTAAATCATCTTTATTGGAAAGCAAAGATTCATCAATCACAATCTCCGAGAATTTGTCGACTTTCACTTTTTTAGGATTGCCGTCAAAAACCTTTTTCTTATCAAGCAATATGGAACTTGAAACAAATTTAGTTCTCTTGTTAGCATCAAAATTCTCTTTATTTTTCTTCTGCGACTTTGACTTTTTCTTCTCAGAAGAATCATCAGCAAACTTTGAATAATCATGAACTTCTTCCGTTGCTTTCAAAGTATTGATAAAATTTTTAATAACCACAGGAGGTGGAACATTTTTCAAAATAGCATCGCCAAAAATCTGTTGAAAATTCTCCTTTTTGCACAAAAAGTTTGTGAAAGACGATGAATTATTGAGATTATGCAACTGTCTTTTGAAATCACACACCTCAATCTTCATATCTGCAATTATCTTTTGCACTTCAGCCAACTCCTTTTGTGTTGTAATAAGGTCTTTAGTTGTTCTCTTCAGAGTAAACTTTTCTCTCCTCAACTGATCATGAGCATCATATGTTTCTTGAACAACCTTTTCCCATCTTTGTTTATAAATCTCAACATTCTGCTTCAAAAGCTTGTTTTCACAAAGCAATTCAGCTTTAGCATCTAACAGCTTCGTGTTGTCCTCTTGATGACTTAATTCTTTAACAGTCAGATCAGCAACTTCCTTTTCTAGACCTTCAAGTTTGATCTTTGATTTTGCAAACAAATCATAAAAAACTGCAGCCATCTCATTTGCTTATTTCTTCCATTTCTCAACTTCCTTTATCAAATCATCATTTGTTTCAGTCAGCTTTGAAACTATTGCAATCAACTCCGCATTCTCATGCTTAAGCTTCAATTCATTCTCAGCAGCTTCACATTTTGAAGAACCATCTTTTTGAACTTCTTCAATTGGAATGTCTTTGGTTTTGTGAACCTGGACATCCTCAAACACTTTTTCTATCTGGATCTTCTCCTTGTCATTTTGAATACCATTGACAAGTCTATCTATTTTATGAAGAATTTTTGTTCTCTTTCAATGCAATCCTTTCAGAGAATGTCAATGATATGTCAAAAGATGACTTTTGAGTTGGAAATATCATTGTTTCTTCCAGAATGACACATTTTATCTTCTCGTTCTTGATCTCAAGCTTGACTTTCAATTCTGACACTTCTTTTGTCAAAGCATGAATTTTCTCTTTGTATAATTTTTCATCATCCAACAATTTTTGGTATGGTGAATTCATGTTCTTCAGATCAGCAAGCGAGTTTATGTTTTGTTCTTGATAACTGTCAAGTTTGGTAGTATATTCAGTACACTTTTTTGTCAGAATCTTATAATTTGCACAAGATTTAGATTCCTCAGTATCAACCTCCTTTCCAGATGCATTCAATTCAGCATATTTCTGTGCAAGAGCATCCCAAAACACTTTAGAATTCTTGCATGTCTTGAATTGTGGTAGTAGTTCTTTTGACAATGCCATTGTGGGAATATCATAAGCTTTTAATTCTCTTTCATAACATTCCATTTGCTCAAATGAAATATCTCTTTGAAATTTAGGAACACCATGCCAATCAGTCGGATATGAATACTTTTTATCAATCGCCTTCCAAAATTCATCAAAGTTAGCGTTGATAAAAACCTCAAAATCCTTTTTCCATTCTTGATAAGCTTCACATTTTAATAACTTGGGAACCACCGAACTTGATTGAAATTTACTCATTGTGATTCCACCAGAAAAATGACAATCTGAACCTTGTAACTTGAACTTTGAATTTTGTGAAATCACCGAACAAAATCCCGAGGCCAAGTTTTTTTTTTAGTATTTTTTTTTTGTAAATTTTATTTAATATTTTCTTTCAAGAAAAACAAACTTTAAAAAACAAAGTTTTTATTGCTTTTGTTTTGTTTTTTATTAAAGAAAAGAAACGAAACAACGGAAAAATAGCAAGGTAAAAAACAATGGAAAAATAACACGGTAAAAACAAAAACAAACACGAACAAGTTTATGTTTGTAAACCGATTCGAGAAACGCAAAAATATTTTGCGTTCACAAAACAATTCAACGAACACAAAAACCTTGTGTTAAATTTTTTTTGATTTGTTGTTTAAAACTTGTAAATATTTGCTAAAAATTGTTTTTTTTTTAAATTTGTATGATGATGTTTTTATTTATAAAAGTCTTTGTGTTTTTTATAAGAAAACTTGTATAAATTGTTTTGTAGAATTTCTAAAACTAGGAGGGGCCAAAATGAAAATTTTACAATGAGACGAAATAGTCGACTTCCCTTCCCTGTTTTGTTTTTCCGGCGAGTGAAGAAATAATCCGGTGAAAATTCCGGCGATTAAAAACCCAAACCACCACAAACTTTGAAAATCTGTAACTTACTCAATTCTTAACCAGAATTCAATCCGAAAGTTGCTACGGATTCGTGAGATCGAGAGGATTCAAACTAGCACCATTGTTGCTAGGTTTTGATGAGCTTAAGGCATCGAACAAGAACACCGAACCAACTCACATTTTTTTCAAGTTTGTGATCTACTCAAATCTGCACCAAAATGAAAAACCGAGTGTTGTAACAGCTTTGTATCATCAAACCGAGTGTGTACGTACCAAATTTACACAAAACGATTGAGTATATCAAAATCCACCATTGACAAACTTAATGAAGAACACATTAACTTTGAAATTTCGAATTCGAACAAATCTCAACTAAAATGAATTCTGTAACTTGCTTTAGGTTCGTGATAACCTTTAGAAACTTCCTAAATCAATTTAAAACACCAAAACACAGTAACTTGTTTCAATTTTCTAAAGAAAAATTACGAAGTTTGACCGCCAAAAGTCAAACTCGATGAATCTTAGCCAAATAACACGATTACGATCCAGAAAATGGTGTAGAATCAAAACCTTGTTGCTCTGATACCACTTGAAAACGCTGGAGCGTATGGATCGGCTTAGTTTGACATCAATTGTGTAATAGACACGAGAACAAACGGTGTAAATAACAATGTTCAATCTCTCATTAATATCGTAACAGATTATAGAGAGAATCAGAACACAAAACACACAATTGCTTAACACTCGCTCAAAAACTCTACTGAAAAACTAGTTACAAAGACAAACTTACAACCTATTTATAAACATCGGCCGTCCGAACTCCTAAGCTTGTCCGAACCTTAGGTTCGGCCAAGGTTCGGCCAGGGTTCGGCCAACAACAAAATAGTTATAATCTTCAAGTCTTCAACACTTTGTCTGATCCAGCACGTTGCCACATAACGTATCAACATCGATGTGCTAGGTAGGCTCAGCAAATCAGAAAGTATTCAAATGTGATATACACTAAATCTGATGCTTGACCTAGTGGACAACATCTTGATGCATATTTCATGATATATCAAGAAAAAGATATTTGAAAATAATATGAGAAGTCGGTATGTATACATTTGTTCATGTTGTAAAGATTTAAACTTGTTTGATTTTCTTTATTTTTGTCAAACGATCGGACTTTCTCTGCGTGCTCACAAGGCCGACCTGATCGTTGTTCGTTTGACATTCTGCTTTATTTTCCTTGGTGTTTCGTATAACTCATTGGACTTTCTCTGCGTGTCCACAAGACCGACCAGATTGCTGTTGAGTTATACACTTTCAACTTGTTTTATTTTCTTATTTTGTTAAATCCGAGGCCTTATATGCGTATCGAAAGATCGACCTTAAGGTAGACGATTTAACGTTCTTATTTCTTTTTGCATCGAACACAGTTGACTATATCATGAATATAATCATTATGTGATTAAATCACAAATAAAATCACAAAGTGTGATAAGCAAAAGCATATCTGAGTATGTCTGATAGTGTGAGGTACACTAGTCAATGCATATAATCAATATGTTAACATATCCAGATGTTATGAGTATGATTTTGACTAAGTTTAAAGTTGGACAAATTATATCTGCAATCGACATGGCTTATGTGCTACAATAATCGAAATTGAAGTGTAGTTCAGCATGTTATGTTCAATATGATTCCAAGTCGTGATCTTTCTCACAAAAGACAAAAATAGCGTATGATTCTGTATTTCATGTACATTTCATATCAGAAAATACCAAAAATATTTTAGGTGTGTTTTCATATAAAGTTTTTTTAAAAAGCCAAAAAGATTTTGTTTCTGATTTTTTTCCGATTGATCAACACGAAATTCAAAATCATTTTCAAAATCAAAATATCTTGGAGAGACGTTTTGCACCAAGATTATTTATGTTGGCAGGTTTCTAAGTGGAAAGAGTACATCACAACTTCAAGTCTTCTGAAGATTGTTGATAAAGAGATTACACACGATGAAATATCAAGTATTCAAGATTGAACTCATCGTCAAAGAAGAGGAAGAGTTTGATTGAAGATACATGATATAAGTTTTTAGCAGAAGGTGATACTGCATATGCCGATGGGGAGTTTGTTAGTACTTAGTTCCTAATCGTCATGTGAAGTATTTAATACAAGACAAGTCATGGAAGTTTGCTGCTGGCCGAACCCTTGGCGAATTCAAAGTTTGGACTGGTCCGAACTTGAGGTTTCGGACCATCGGGCTTAGTTCTAGTATATATAGTTTGTCTTGTGTTGTATTTGGTACACTTGTACGTTTGAGTCTTACTTCCTATCAGTGTACTCTGTGGTGTTTTCTCTGTGGTCTAATACAAGTCTCATTGTATTTACGTTCGTGTAATTATTCGTTTTACATTTATTTTGTTACGACTAAGTAGACGATCTCACTATTTAATTATAAAACTCATTGTTTTTATAAACCTATAAAACTCACTATTGTGTTTAAAACTCGCCGAAAATTATAAAACTCATTATTTGAGTATTAAAACTCATTACAAACTTATATCTAAATTTGAGTTATAAAACTCACTGTTGTGTTTAAAACTCACTGTTTTTTAAATTTACTACAGATTAAAACTCATTGTAAATTATAAAACTCACTATTGAGCTTAAAAGTCATTGTTTTTATAACTCACCATTTTTTTAAACTCACTACAAACTTTAAAAAAATTGATGTTCTATAAAACTCACTGTTTTATAAGTCACCGTTTTTACTCTATTTCATATATTTCATTGAGCATAAATAAATATACTAAAACACCAAACAAGAAACCAGGATTAGTTTGTATCAGCCTTGAATATAGATATAAATTTGAGAAACATGGAAACTTGAATATTTATTATTTAATAAAGGTGATTTGTCTACTCACTCGGACATATTTAATGGAAATGAGACTCCTAACCGAATGCTTTATGGAGTTCCATTCAAGGGCTCCTACAACTAACCGAGTTGCAGAAGATCCCACAGGGATGGATGTCACTGAATTGATACCACAATTTCTGGTTAACCATTGAGAACACGAACACATAATGTGACAAAGTAACACTTATCGTGCCGAGAGGACGGGACATATCACTGACAAAGTAAAACTTAGTTCTAATGTGTTAAAACTCAGTGAGTTTTATCCAAATGAGTTTAGTAAAACTTAGTTCTAATGAGTTAAAACTTAGTAAGTTTTATTCTAATGAGTTTAGTAAAACTTAGTTCTAAAACTCAAGTTCTAATGAGTTTAAACTCAGGGAGTTTTAAATAAAATAGTTACGATGAGTTGTAATGATTTTTATAACTGAGTTATAATTCAGTTAAAACTCATTGAGTTAAAACTAATTGAGTTTTATAACTCAGTTAAAACTCACTGAGTTTTATACTCAGTGAGCTTTATACTTAGTGAGTTTTATAATCAGTGTTTTATTTAAACTCACAGAGTTTTATAATCAGTGAGATTTATACTTAGTGAGTTTTATAATCAATGTTTTTTTATACTTTGTGAGCTCTATAATCAGTGACCCTTTTCGCCTTTAACACACCCAATCCTCCGACTCTTTTTCATCAACGAAGGCAATGTTTGGTAAACAAAAGATTATGAAAATCAATGAAAAGTTCAAATTGCAGAACACGAAGTGTAAACATACATAGATAAATACACATAGCAAAACCTTAGAGATATAGTTACGTGGATGGAGGACCTAATTTACTTTCCTCTAAGGGAATGTCAATTTTTAACTAAATGCAATTGCATTAAGGATGAACATTGTGCATTTTGACTAGAATTATGATTTTCTAGACCAACTGCATTTTACCAGGACGCTTTTCATCAAGTGAGTTTAAACATAAAAAATAGAACTCACTCATCAAGTGAGTTTAAACATCAAAAATAAAACTCACTATAACTGAACATAAAAAACCGTAATTCACATGTCAAATATGATGTTCTTGATTAATTGTAATTTTGAACCTAAACTTTCACATCATGCTATATCAGACCCCTAACAACTTGAATGAATCTGTGATTTTTGGAACTAAAATCAGAACCCCCTTTGCATCATTTTGAAATGGAATTGGTATTAAATTTCAAGTTCTACGAACAAGCTGAACCCTAATGTAACTATCGACGGTCGTTGTTCTGTTGCGGGCTTCACAGGTGAAATCAGACATCAAGAATGAAATAAGACATCAAAAGTGCAATATGCCATCAAAATATACATTTGCAGGTGAAATCAATCATAAAAGAGTGCAACAAAAACTAAAAGAAACTAAATAATAGATATAACCGGAAGAATGAAAGAAAACTTCTACAAACCTAGAAATCGAGAAAGAAAGACGCAAGATTCTAGGGTTTTTGAGATCCGACAGCCAAACAATCGAGAGAGAGAGGACGCAGATTTATGAAGAACACTCATAGCAGTAGGGGAATCAAAGAAATCATCCCAGGAATGGCGGAATCATACCAGATCGATTTGAAGTGGACGGGAATGGAGCGCAGATAACATTATTAATGAAAATGACAAATGACCATCGTACCCCTCCGCATTTTTTAAATTGAAATTCACAATATGATCTAACCCATCAGATTAAAACGATCTAAAGGTTAAAAAGGGTCCGGCTATAGACACCCAGGGCTTTTACTAAAAACACCCAAACCGAACGATCGTTTCAAGTGAAACGACCTCGAAACGATCGTTCTATGTGAAACGAGCCAAGGAAATATTAAAACCGTTATATGGCAATGATTAGGTGATGATTAGGGAATGTTTGTCGGGTCGTTTTGTATAAAACGACCGTTTTCAAATTTTGATTATTTTTGAGGCCGAGAAGTCTTAGATGTTTATTTTTATTTTTTTTAAATAATTTTATTTTTAACTTATTTTTGGAATATAAGTTTTTAAATTTGTATTTTATGTTTTTTATTCATATTTCTTAGTGTTCCAAAAATCCACATAAGTTTTAAAAAAAAACATATTTATTGATAACAGGAAGACAACCCAGATTCGTTACAAACGCAAGAGAATAATAGGAAAAACATTATGACTCCAACACTACAGAATACTTGAAATCTCATAACAGCTAATAAGACCAGTCTGAAGCTGAGTCGGAGTCACTGTCTGATGCCCAGCGGTTTCCAGATTCGACATCCACCTCCTTGGACCTACTATGTTCTTCCGCCCAGTACTCTCGAAGGACCTCCATGTCCTCTTTGTTTGCTTCATTCCAGGCATCTTCATCCTCCTCTTCAACTCCGACGAGGGGACGGGGGGGGTCGAACAACAGTGGGTGGTGGATATGGACGACGATTAACAGGGGGGGCAGGAGGTCGAGGCTGCATAACAGGTGGTGGTGGCGGCTGTTCGACCGGTGGCACAAAACCAGGCGCCGGAAGCATTGCCGGAGGTGGAGTCCATGGTTCAAGGACATCTCTAGGAGGTGTGGACGACATAGCAAGATTGTGAAACTGGTGAAGAACTGAAAGAAAATTTGGATCTTCAGACATGTACAGGGTGGTTCAAGATCAAACAAATGACCCCTATTTATAGGGGAGAAAGTTATAAAATACAACCGTTGGGTATATAGCCGTTATAAAATACAACCGTTGGGTATATAGCCGTTGTGTGTATATAAAAATTCTTTTAAAATTATTTATTAAAAAAAACATAAAATACAAATTTAAAAACTAGCCGTTGGAGAAAACTAGTCGTTGGAGATCTTTTATGTTAATATAACATCATTTATGACTTGTTCATTGTTCAAAACAGAGACGTTTATTTATTTCTGGAAAATTTGCAAATTTTATTTTTTTTTCAAGAATTTTGATGGTTTTATATGACCTTTTTGAGGCATTTTGAATGATTTTTTTTTAGTATTTCTGATTCGCCCCAAAAAAATATATGAATCATGTATTACTTTTGAAGATGCATTGTAATAATTTGGAGGATTTTGTGATTTCAAAGGATGCTATAAGAAACATAGAAGACCAACTACTAGAATTTGCACCTTTGTTATATCACTTGAGGTCTAATTACAATGAGGTAATCGACATGCAACTCGAGAAAAATCTTCGGGCATGTAAGAATCCCATTTATGAATTTATTCTGTGATTTTCATCCATGGGTAATTTGATAGACCCCAAGAGTGAGTCTGCCCTAACACGAATAGGTCAACAAATTGGTTTCTTGGGCTTACAAATCTATGAAAGTGGACGTCTGTATTCAAGAACGTTTTTTGGAGATGTTGTAATCTGTTATGATGGAATTGTGAGAAATGTTTGTAGCAGGCCAAGTTGTACATAGAAAATCATGGAGGGTGATGTCATTTTCATCAATAGGCCACTAACAAACCACAAACATTATTAAAATTATTTAAAAAAAATTAAAAAAAAAAATTACTACAAAACACTTAAAAACCTAGCTAATATAGCATATTTTAGATTAGGAAAAAAATGATGTATTTTTAAAAAATCTAAAAAATTCACAGAACGTTTTTTAGAACTTATAATGCATAAAAAAGTTATTAAAAATAAAAAAAATGTAGCCATTGGGGAAATGTAGCCGTTGGAGAAATCTAACCGTTGGCAAAATGTAGCCGTTGGGAAAAATATAGCCGTTGGAAGGAGTATACGATATATATATATATATATATATATATATATATATATATATCAGTACTGGTACACATAATGTTTACATATCCTCAATGGCCAATCGTCGAAACAGGGCTTCTTATTCCCGTCATCAGGAAAGTGAAGATGATGATCCATACAATATCTCATTAGATGATTTTCTACGTATTATGGAAGAACCAGTTTCGGGTGATGAAATGAATCCCATTGACGTTGATCTCATTCCAGACAATAGCCGTCGTCAACGTGTTAACCCATTTGGCGGTTACCCGCAACCTCGTCCTCCGGTGAATCCACCTCGTCCTCCGGTGAACCCAAATCATCCTTCGGTGAATCCACGCCGTCCTTCGGTGAATCCACACCGTCCTCCTGTTAATCCACCTCGTCCTCAGGTTAACCCACCTTGTCCTCCGGTTAACCCCGCCCCCGAACTCGACTGGGACATCCCTTGGAATCATTAAAATTATCTTTAGGATTATGATGTAATTTCCTGTATTTGTATTCCGGTCAGTGATGTAATTTTCAGAATAATTGTAGCAGATCTTTTATGCTAATATAACATCATTTATGACTTATTCATTGTGAAATTGAATTTCAAAATAGAGACGTTGATTTTTTTTGAGAAATTTCAAATTTTGTTTTATTTCAGGAATTCTCTATGGTTTTATATAGCCTTTATGAGGCCTTTTGAATGAATTTTTTTTTCTTAGTATTTATGATTCGCACCAAATTTTTTTTATGAATCATATATTAATTTTGAAGGCGGATTGTAATAATTTCACTTGAATTTTCCAAAATCATATATTAATTTTTTTTACTACATATCACACATCATCACCACAAAACATAACAAAACCACACATATATAACATATACCACACATCATCACCACAAAACATAAAACCAAAAAACAGTGAATAGTATGTTGTAGCAAACACATAACCACAAAATAAAACATAACAAACCCAAATGAGCCTCATCCTACTCCCCCTCGCCGTCAGTCTCATCGACGTCATCATCATCCATGACCTGGTCGACAACACCATCCGGGTCCACAAACGGCTCTAGTACAGGTGGTGGTCGTAACACCGCACGGCTCCTCGCCGCCAGCTCCGCAAAGGTCTCCGCCGTCCACGCCTGAAACTCGAGCATGTGTCGGAGTATGTGAGTGGTCTCACGTGAATGGCGAATAGACTCTCGCATAAACTCGGGAGTAGGTGCCACCGGTGGGATGATGACACGTGGTGGTCGTGCATCGGCCGCGGCAACCGGTGGTGGTGGTGGTGGTGGAGCATGTCCCTCTGCAGCGCCAGCGGCTGCGGCCTCGGCGGCCTCATCCTCCCCCTGTATCTGCTGAAGATACGCTGTCCGAGCCGCAACGGCATCCTCAGGTCCATGGAAGGCTGTCACGCCTTTATCTGCAAATTGAAACAAACGTTAGTAAACAAACAACAAGTTGTGCCGAGGAGGCGTGTCCTGAAACAAACCTTTAGCAAGCAGGGAGAAGAATACCTGCATAGGGGTATCACCGATCGTTTCTTCGCCTTTAATCTTAGCTAGGATGTTATAGAGCGTCCGCTTACTCGACAGGTTCTTGGGGTTGTTTTTCTTAATTTCCGTCAAGATGTGACGAGGCCGGATCTTTTGGTTTTTCATTTGTCTCACATTACCAACCTCCTCGTCGTTAAACCTCATCGCCCTTGCATGGCCTTCCAGATTTTCCGACGGCTCGTGGTTATGCTCATGGTTGTCCACCTCTAATTTCCAACCGGCTAGAATTTTAATGTACGTACCTTTCAGCAAGAACGGACAGTCACATTTCTTACTGCCCGTCTTTCTCTGCTGAGTACCCTTTGGTACGTATTTGCCACTACGATCACACCATATCGAGATTTTTGTATACTCTCCCGTAAGTGCGTGTGTTGAGCTACGTTTAGTTGATAGAACATAACCCTTTGGCCAAGCTCGTTCAAAGGCCCAGTCAAACAGCTCTTTTTTTTATACGAAGATCTAAAATTATTAAATAAGTATCATAATTGGAAGTGGTGATAATATACACATGGATTCCGATAATATGTATAAATCATAAAAATTAAATGACGAAAAACATGAATAGGTGGTACCTGGTCGGTTTCATAATACTCACGGTTGTTTTCGTCGTCGCCGTTGTTGTTGTTGTTGTTGTCGCCGCCGTTGTTGTTGTTATCGTCGTCGTCGTTATTGTGGTTGTTGTTACTGTTATTGTCGTCGTCGTCGTTGTTGTTGTAATTACCAGAATAATTTCCTGCATAATTACCGACATAACTACCGGCGTCTCCTTCGTAAATTCCTCCGTAATTACCTCCATAATTATCACTTCCATCATAACCGCCGGGGTTGTAGCTATCACCTCCGCTGCCTCCGTTAAATAATTCATCGAACCACGACATCTCTTACGAATCTTATAGATTGAGAAAATGATTGTAGTATGAAACAGTGGACGATCGATCGATAATATGAAAATATACGATCGATCGATCGATATATATACGATTTAAATAGAATAAAACATCACATCCGATGAATTCAAAAGAAATCCAGAAACGATCGTTTCTTATGAAACGGCCTAAGATTGAGGTCGTTTCATGCCAAACGATCGTAGGAATAAACATGATTTGATAGGGTTGCAGCTTTTAATGTCGACGTACAATTCCAAGGGGCCGTTTCAAGTAAAACGATCGTTCTTGGATCGTTTAGAATGAAACGATCGTTTAAAGTGGGTGTCTTTAGTAAAATTGTGGGTGTCTATATAAGGACTCGTTAAAAATGGGGTCTACAGGGTCTACCATTTTTAAGGGGTCTACAATGAACCTTTAACTATATATATATAGGTGAAAGTTCATATACAAAGGGTTTTTTTTCGTGAGAAATGTAGGAAGTCATTTCAGCCATCGATCTAAGAAATCAATGGTTTAGATTTAGTCCAGATCTAATTAAAAAATAAGAAAAGAACTTAAAGCGTGAAAAGAGGAGGAGATGTAAAATTGGTATAGCCTACAATTGTTGATTTTTTTCAAGTTCCCCTAGTTTTTTAAACGTCCATAACTTTTTAATATGACATTATTTTTTTACAAAAATTTCACCATAAAATCGGGCATTTTATCCTCTTTAATTCGAGTATAGTATTGCTATACTTTTTCTAAAGAAAAAAACTTTTTCTTAAAGTTCGTTTATGTACTTTCGTATAACTGGCGTGATTATAAATATAACTTGCTTGATTATAAAATATAACTTGCGTGATTATTGAATGTAGCTTGCGTGATTATCATCAAACGGGGCAGACAATTTTACCCCCTTCGCACGCAAATTTCCCTTTGTACAATAACTTTTTCATATATATATATATATATATATATATCTATACTACTATATAATACATATTGATCTAAATGGCATTTTTGTAATATAGGCGTCTTAAAATTAAGACACGTATAGCTCATCAAGCATAATGTACAACACTATACTGCACTAAACCCTTCTTGACTTGTTCTCTTTGAACCGGCAACTTGAATTCACGATTTTGAACCGGCAGCCAGTTTTGAAGCGGCGACCTAAAGTCCAAAAATTTCTTGCTTTTGCACAGGTGCCTTCCTCTTCAGGATATCACTGTGTATCAATCCATGATTTCTGATTGATCTACTTCTCCATCGGTGCATACAATTTACTTTTGCTTTTGACCTTAAGCGACGACCTTTCTAATTCATCTTCTTTTGCAGACGATCTCTTTAGCCATCTCTTTCAACCATCTGCTTTTGCAGAGTTGAATCTCCCTTTTGAGGGTGATTTCACTACCCTTTCACACAAGCCTGAAGTGTCAGACATCCTTTCTTCAATTCTTTGTGTAATCGGCGATATAGACAACAGAGATCAGAAAAATCATGGAAAACCACCAGCCAGCAATCGTACACGACAAGAAAGGTAAATCGATTTGAAATTTGAATCTCTCTCAAATTCCAAAATCTTCTCACTCTCTCTCAAATTTCAAAATCTCTTCACTCTCTCTCGATGATTTCACTGAATATCGAACGGAACATGAGTCGATGGATTCATTGAAGCTTACATGGAGTTTAATGGTCGCGGATTTGTTCTAGAAGGTAACGTTTGTGGATTTGTTTAACTTTATGATATAGTCATTGACTAATGAGATCATCTTTCTGTGGAAAATATATGCTTCAATCAGGGTGATTGAGACTAAATCTCATGTGGTGATCAGCAATGGCTTACATATCGATTTTTGTATTCTACGATTACTCTCTTCAAGCTAACATTTGCTAATCTTATTGAATGGTAAAGTAGTATAGATATTGTGAAGATTATCTTTATAATTCATAAGGTCTACTTTATTATGATTGCTCATGCATATGTGTATGTATTGCAGGTGCAAGTTCAGTGCTCTTCAAAAGATATGCAAGGATTTGGATAAAGAAATCACAGATATTGAACTGGATATAGCCAAAAGCCAACAGGAAGTAAATGTTTATTTGCAAACTCCATGCAAGTTTGATGTAATTGGGTGATTCTGTTATGAGTGACTTTTACAATTACTTCTTTACCGTTGTTTAAGTCTCATTTTCTTTTGATTTGATTTCTTTGGTTTGTGTATTCATTATGATTATATTGTTTAATTTTATTTGCCTTTCTTCTTTCATTATAGGTTTTGGGTGATTCAGATTTTGGAATAGTTGTTCATGGGGTGTTGTTTAGATTTTGGACTTGATTTTCTGATTTTGTTCTGATGGTAATTTGTTTTGGGTATGATTGCAGACTTGGAGTAATGCAATTGGGATTTGGGATATTGATGCAATGTGAGATGGGCTATGTTGACCAGTAGTAGTTGGACACAAAACCTTATGGTTTGAATACTGTCAGTTTTCTAGATTACTACCTCATTATATAAATCCTCATGTAATCAAGGTTGTGAGTTTGCTTTACTTGCAGCTTTATACTCAACTAATCATAGAAAACACAGGTCAATACACAACTTTATAGTTCAAATGCACCATAAAAAATACACATGCTTAATATTCCCATTCACTAATGTCAAAAAAGGATAGCATTTGTCCCTTAGCTTACTAATGCGGACATGGCAAGGTAATTGAGTATGAGTATTTATATATTACCCCTTTTAATAAGATGTGTTTCTTAAATTTAGTAACCTTTTGGTGTATTTTTAGGTACTTTGGGTTATCTTGATGACATCCATAGGTTCCTACAACGATCTTTATTGTGTATTGGGGAACGGCTTCATAATCACTCAGTTCTTTACAACATTACTGGTATGCATTCTGAGGGTATTTAAGATTGTTCACCTATGCTTATTGTTAACTCACCTATTACAAATGAATTAACAGGAAAGGAATGGCAATATTTTTAAATTTTAAATACTGAAATAACTCTTTCTACATGAGACCAGGTAAGTTATCAAATGGGTCAAACTGGGTAAATATATTTAGGTTGAAACAGGTTGGATTTGGTATTTCAGGTTGTTTGACCAGGTATACATGTTTTTCAAATTTATTCCAACTGAGTTATATACAAATACGATATTGGATTCGTTTTGAAAGTTATAAGGAATTTATAATTTGGCAAACTATCTTCCTTAACCATCAAATTGAATTCTTACTGTTGTGATTGAGCAATAATCAGGGTAGGGTAACATATGTGTGTGTTTGATGTTATGAAAAAAAGTCTTTTTTTGTTCCAACTTAGAGCAGGAGTAGTAATTTTGGTATTAAACAACAATTTCCAGCTAGGAGTGGTTTTTTTTGTTTGATGTTGGTAATATGATGCATTTTTTTTTATCACGATCAGCAGCAGGATTAAAGATGGGGGAAGACATTCATAAGTTTGGTTGGTTTGGACCCATGATGCATGATCTTGCATTTGCATCAATGGGCTTAGGAAATTGATTTCTCCGCATATTTACTTAATATTTCCAGCCAAGACATCTAATTGGAATTGTAAGTTTCAATCATTTTTATTGATTTGATCATATTGGTTTACTCCAAGCTCCAAAGGTATATCTTCGATGACTGATATGTAGGTTGTGGCTTCACAAAGCTGAATTTGTAGGGTGGGGATTTCAACTTACTTTTATAACATACAAGCTGAGAGGGTCGTGTCTTGTTTCCATGATTTATGTACATATACATAGGTATGTTTTGGTGTTGTAGATTAAGTTTGATGACATTTTTGTGGACTTTTATTTCATAGAAAATATAGTTTTATACAGATGGTAGAATTTAAATCTGGTAAAAGAAGTTTAAATCAAGTACATCAGTAAATACACACCACTAGTTAGCCTAGTGGCAAAGGTGTATGACCCCTTAAGTGGAGGTCTTGGGTTCAAGTCCCACTTGTAACAAAAATAATAAAAATAGGGGTTACAAGTTGGGCCAGGGGGTTTTCTCACGAGTGGTGAGTTTCCTCCTGATGGGGATTGGAGATGATCAGGTGGGTGGTGTAATGTCCCCGTCAGTGATCCAAATTTGCCGTTCAAAAAAAAAAGTACATCAGTAAATACATTGTGTCACTCTCAGCCCGTTTGACCCACTTTACTTTTATCAATTATTTTAACGGTTCGAGAAAAGGTCAACAACCCACTTTAAATGTGATCATGCGAAAATACATTGAAATATAGAAAACAATCTTAGAATGTTTGTGCTAGAAAACAATCTTGAATGTTTGTGCCGAATTGTAGAAAACAATCTAGAATGTGGTCACTACATATAAAATTAATAAACATGCCTACATCAATTCTTAAATATATCAAAACCTTATATAGGTATTCTTTATTGTAAGGATCGAAATAACCCAAACACGATATCACAACCTCTAGTGAATGTGCGGAATCCAAACACTAGAGTGATTCAAGATAAATCAAGAAAAATACGTAAAAGCAATAACAAAACAAGTAAGAGCACAAACCGATTGAAGAGAACACTTTACTATTAATCACCAGTTGCTTACACACTTAGTCGAAATTCTCAAAGAGAATTTCGAGATTACCAAAAACCACAAACACCTTAGGAGCAACCAACCCTAATCTTCTAATTGAACCATCCTTATATAGGAGGAGATTAGCTTGGAAAACAAGCTAATCTATCTTTGGTAACCCTAAATAACATAAAATTCCCGTATTTGACTTTAATGGCCCATAAAACTCCACCTAAACTCATTCTAAATGAGCCCAAACATGTCTAAATTGGCCCAATGACCCAATATACCCATAACCCAACTCATTTTCACCTATTCTAACACATAGGCCTTCAGAATACTCCGCCAAGTGATGATTTAATACACAAGCCACAAATTATTCCCTTACAATCTTCCCCTTGGCTTGTGCTATTAAATATCTTCTACTTTCAATCTTCAGACTTCAGTCTTCTCCTTGGCTTGAACATGGGTTGGTGAAGATTCTTTTCTTGAACGATCTTCATTGGGCAGCAACGGTCGAGATCTGGGAGTTTTCTCTCAATCAACATCAGCTTGAACTTCAAATGACAAACAAATAATGAGAGGAGGATTCTCAAATACTTGCTTCTTCTTGAAACATGACGAGTCCTTGCTAAACCATCAGTAACTGTCTTGACTTGTATGAGACTTCAGAGGATAAATTTTGAAAACCTCTGTCTTGGCATTTGTGACTACTCTGCATCTTTTCTTCAATTAGCTTCCCCTAAACCTGAGAACGGTGTCTTTGGACGCTTTACTTGAACAACCAACAAACTTCCCCTGAGCATAGGGTAAGTCCTTTTCCGGCTGGTTCTTCAACACAAACAGTAGCAACACTCATTAACTTTTCTTCTCCATGACATCTCATTTAACCTGTCATGCACAACATGGAACAAACACTAACCAGACATGATGACTGGTTATCGGGTTAGCATTATTTAACCAAACAACTTCCCCTGAACCCGAGGGGGAGGTCACACCTTCTTGCACAAAACCCAAAAAGAACTTATTAAAACCTTTAAATTAACCTGGCCATGGTTGAAACATAAACAATAAAAACAAACTTATGATAACCCAAAAGAAAAATAAAAATAAAAATAAAATCAAACATACCAAATTACTAAACGAGAAGGTTTTATTTTGGGATCAAACCGTCTTTGTCTGAACTGAGGAACCCTTTTCAGCATCTGTTACTCGAACACGTCCAGGTGATTGCCAGTATATTGGTCCTTCTTAAACCCTTGTTCCTCATTTTCCCGGCTGTTTGTCACTTATTTATCTTTTAGGTGCATTAATTATGAACATCCGACAGTCACACACAAATCCAAGGTAATTAATATGTGTAGTCTATCAAGCTTAATCATTCCCTACCACATATTTTCACATTCCCATATCCAGAGTTTTGAATCTTTTAAAGAGACTTGGTTGAGAAGAGAAAGAACAGATCATAAAAGAGATAGGGATAATATACAAAGACTTGTATGATTTCAACTCAGAGGCGTTTATCAGTCAGGTGGTAACCTTTCATCAAACACATAAGCCTAGTCACAAAGTCAGGGCTAAAGGGTTTTGGACGCTAGAGGGTCTCTTTTGTTGTGCACATTGGCATCTTTTGGGGTGTAAATTATATACAGTGATCTGCAAGCACGTTAATACAGACTAACCAGGTCTTTGCTCACGCAAAACAGAGGAAAGTCTGATTAACACGTCAACCATTCTACACCAGGTCATTGCTCACGCAAAGCAGAGGCAAGACTTGACTGACGGCTTTGACATCCCCAGATCTTTGCTCACACAAAACAAAGGGGACGCCGACTTTTTGAGATTTTTGATTCAACACTTTGGAGTCCGGCGTGTGTATCGGGAACAATTTCGCAGTCAAATAGAACAAGCACTTAACCTAAGTGTGTGTTTCCCGTCAAATGACATACTTTATCTTTAAGTGTTGTGACCCATACCTTTATTTTTGGAACTGAGCCTACCGAGCACATCACCTTGGATCATGTCTTTCACTTTTGCCTTGCGTGTGTCAGTCATTTTGAGAACGGAAATATTTCACTTCCCACCTTCTAAAGGAAACAAAAGATTAAAAATTAAAAAGCACAATTTAATTTTGAGGGGTCAACAATTTCATCGTTTCTATTCTTCCCCTTGCTTTTTGATTTTTAATAACAACACACATTTTTTTTTTTTAACACTCACTGACACAATACTTAATATGTACTAAAAACTGGCCAAGCTAACCTTCAAAGTTTATCTTTTGAAACTTTTCAGAAATGGGTTTTGTTTCATGCACAACCATACTTCACATCAAATCAGCCAAGAAATAAACAATTCAGACAGTGTTACCTTTACTGCTGATTTTCTCAGATTTACCTCTCACAAGGAAACATACCCTCCATTGAAATCTTCATGTCATGTGGTAGAGAGATGCCTCCTATCCAGTGCCTGGAACAATCACTATCACAAACAAACAAGGTTAATGAAAGTCCTCCTTGACTGTTCCTGCACAAGGTGAGAGATCAGTTAGCCATAAGTACCCAGGCCATTGTGGTTCTGGGTATACCTGAAGAGTCAGTGAAAGAAATTTCTTTTAAAAACATTCCCTTGGTAACATCAGGGATTGGGGGTGTGGCTGCCTTGGTTGGACTGAGAATGTCCTTTTTGTTGACATCTCTGGGTTTGTGATTTTCTTTCCCAAAAACCTGTGGTTTTCTCGGTGGATTCTTATTAGAATTTTGAACTCTTACTTCTTGAAATTGTTTGGAGTGTTTCTTGTACACTCCAGTAGGCTTGAAAGACAAGTTCACAACTTTTGAAACATTCCACCTGTCATCCTTCCTCCAACCATTTGATTTAGCTGAACCAACTGGATTTGGATGGATGGGTGATTTTGAAACAGTTTTGAAAACAGGTTTTGGGGATTCAACAGATTTTGGTCTCCAAGCTGTTTTGACAGATTTCTGAGATGTTTTGTTTTCTTTAAAAATGGTCTTTGGCCGTTGCTTAGGAGCCTTGGGTTTCTGCTGAACTTTGTGACTCTGAGGTGCTTGTTTCTGCACCTTGGGTTTTGATTGACCGGGCCTTGGAGTTGGGTCACTTTGTTTCTGGGTCCTTGGACTGGGTCTCTGATGAACCCTTTTGGGATAATAGGGTTCATAAGGCCGGTATAAACAGTTTCTTGCCACGTGTCCTGGTCTACCACAGACATGGCAAGATTGTTTCTTTGGGTAAACGGGAGCCTGTGGTTGGTTACGCCCAGTGGAAATCCAAGTTGGTTTTGAACAATTTTTATGGATCCAATGGGTTTTACCGTGGGGCTTTGTGGTTAAAATGTACTCCCGCTGAACTGGCTTAAGCTGGTCATATGCAGAATTGATTTCTGGGTACGGGACAAAATCATGAGGTCTAAGGTCCCGCACTTTCTGCACATTTTGATCATGACAATCATTCTTATTTTCTGTAGGTTTCCCACCCAACACCCCACCATTTGTGAGTTTGGGACCAGCAACCTGTGGTCCCTTATCCCTTCTTAAAATTTTAACAGTTTTTAAGGGTTTCACAGGTTTAGCATCACATTTCCCAAAGTTAAACACACTACTAGTAACAGATTCATCAAACACAGTTGACTTGGGAAATGCTGACTCAGACTCAAAACTTTTTGAAGCAAAATTATCAGTTTTAAAAACTGGAAACTTTTGACTCTCAACACAAACACTTTTTCCCTTTGAACCTGCTTCTTCATTTACTTTATCTGCACAAGAAGTAGAAGTGTTAGTAATGTTAGAAACAGGAGCAGAAATTTTAATAGGACAAGCTGCCAATTTCTTTTCGATCTCAGCTTTAGCATCCAAGTTAGTCTTGGAACAGTCATAATCTGAGATCATTTCATGCATCAGGGGCATCGGTACTGTATGAGTGGATTTTTTATCTTTTATTTCAGTACCGAGTCCCAAACCAGAGTTGGCTTTTAGATGACGCATACGAACGTCTGTGTTATAGAAAAGTGAGCTAGCCTTCATCATTTCAGACACAATCTTATCATTTCGCTCAACTTTGGTTTGTGATGTTTCTAATTGCCCTTTAAGTTGCTCAAGTTCAGTTTTTAATGTGGCAATTTCTTCATTAGCAACTGTCAGATATGTGTTTTTGTTACTCAAGTCCCTTTGAAGATTTTTTATGTCAATTTTAGCAGCTTCAAGTTTCTCACTCAAGTTTTTACTTCTACCCTTATATTCCCTCAAATCTCTATCAACAAATTCACGATTTAGGGTTTCATTGAAAAACTTATTTTGCCATTCTTGAGATTCATTGAGTATAGTTTGACATTTAGGGTTAAGACATACCTCAGAGCTGCTGGCAGATACAGAATTACCTGGAAGAAAGGATGCCATGAATGTCTTTGATTGAACTTCTGGATTATTGAAAAGTGGGTTTTTTGATCGGAAAGTGGGTTTTCGGTTGAAAGTGGCTTGATCGAAAAGTAGATCGAAAAGGGTTTTCTGCCGAAAAAGCTTGATCGAACAGTGGTTTACGGCTGAAACGAGCTGATCGAAAAGTACTTTTCGATCGGGATGAAGCGGGTCGAAAAGTCTGATCCGATCGAAAAGTGAGGGCTGGATCGAAAAGTCTCAAAGGGGACTTTTCGATCAAGAAGCACAATGGATCGAAAAGTCACAGGGGACTTTTCGATCAATGGAGGCTGATCGAGAAGTCACAAGGGGACTTCTCGATTGAGAGGGTCGGATCGAAAAGTCTCTGAGGGGACTTTTCGATCGGTGAAACAGATCGAGAAGTCACAAAAGGGTACTTCTCGATTGGGCAGGCTGGTCGAAAAGTCACTTAGGGGACTTTTCGAGCAAGATCAATGGATCGAAAAGCCACAAAGGGGGCTTCTCGATCGATTTAGGCGGCTGAGGAGGGCTTTTCGACCAGAAAACCTGATCGAAGAGTGCTAAGTAGGATCGAAAAGTCTCAAAAGCACACGCACAGCCTTCCGAACCTTCTGTCACGTGTTGTAACCTGCACAAAACACCTCCGAAAGTGCTAAAAGCTGAAAATCACCAACAAAACTCAAACGGTTAGTTGACAAAAACTTGAATCGGATATCGCGAGAGCCTCGAAACTTGCGTTTCTTGGCTCTGATACCAATTGTAAGGATCGAAATAACCCAAACACGATATCACAACCTCTAGTGAATGTGCGGAATCCAAACACTAGAGTGATTCAAGATAAATCAAGAAAAATACGTAAAAGCAATAACAAAACAAGTAAGAGCACAAACCGATTGAAGAGAACACTTTACTATTAATCACCAGTTGCTTACACACTTAGTCGAAATTCTCAAAGAGAATTTCGAGATTACCCAAAAACCACAAACACCTTAGGAGCAACCAACCCTAATCTTCTAATTAAACCATCCTTATATAGGAGGAGATTAGCTTGGAAAACAAGCTAATCTATCTTTGGTAACCCTAAATAACATAAAATTCCCGTATTTGACTTTAATGGCCCATAAAACTCCACCTAAACTCATTCTAAATGAGCCCAAACATGTCTAAATTGGCCCAATGACCCAATATACCCATAACCCAACTCATTTTCACCTATTCTAACACATAGGCCTTCAGAATACTCCGCCAAGTGATGATTTAATACACAAGCCACAAATTATTCCCTTACATTTATTATTTAATTAATATTTCAAGGCAAGATAGATTACATCGATGTTACGAATAAGACGAAATAATGTATTTGTTGTCGCTACTAAACGTGCATGTACAGTATTCGTGGTTTTCTATTTGTTACGAGTCTTGTAAATTATTGTCGCCGCTAAATGCGCATGTACTGCATTATAAATTTGTGTTCCGCCATAACGTGAGAACAAACCGACGAATAACGCGCTATAAATTGTAGTTGCCACAACGAATACCGCGTTGTAAATTGTCGTCGCCAAAATGAGCGAACAAATGACGAATAACGCGTTGTAGTTTGTTATGCCGCTGCAAAGCGCGAACAGAAGACGAATAACACGCTATACACTGTCGCCGTCGCAACGCGCGGGCACACGGCTAGTATATATATATATATATATATATATATATATATATGTATATATACATATATATATATGGCAAAACTTGCGAAGGCATCTCAGCCGCGTGTTCGATAGATCTGACGGATACGAATAAACACACACCATGATAATAAAAGGATTCACGTGTTTTTTCTCTAAAAGAGTATCTTTGTATTTTTCTAAAAGAGGAATAACGCATAAAAATAACGCATCATACAAATACGATAAAAATATTCCCCTATAACATGGAACAAATGAAAACAAAAAAACGTAACCACAAAAAACGTCACGTAACTCTCTAAAGAGGTAACCAAATCACGCACACATAGAAGAAAAAACGCATCAATTTTAAAGGAGTAAAATATCACACACAACACAACAAAATCACACAACTATCTAAAAATCAAGGCTACCTAAAACCAGTACCCCAAATCACGCACACACAACAAAAATCACGCAACTATCTAAAAGTCAAAGCAAAAACTAAAACCAGTTACCAAATCACGCACACACAAAAAAATCATGAAACTATCTAAAAATCAAGGCAAAAAAAAAAACAAAGATAAAATGCCTAAAGCTCCTTGAACTCTTCCAAGACGGCAGCTTTGTCCCTTGACTTCTTTATGGCGCTGTCCAGAACGTCTCGCCACCATGATGGATCTGCTCCTTCAAAGTAAGTTCACTACGTCAAAAAGTGGCTTTAGCCATGGTTTTTTCGAAAACACCTAGCCATGGTTTTAAAAAAAAACGTGGCTAAAGGTAAGAAACACTAGTTTTAGCCATACATATTTTGTACCCGTGGTCAAATATATAGCCTTTGGACCCTTTTAGCCACATATTTTTTTGTTTATGTGACAACAACAATCAGGTGCAGTGGCTTTAGCCACTATTTTACAAAGACATATGAGACTTATTTGTCACACTTAAAAAAGAGTGGCGAAATGCACCATACGGCCAAGAAATTTTTATGATTTTTTATTCATGTGACCAAATAGGAATGTATGGCCACGCTTAAGTAATGTTGTGTGACGGAAGAGTAGATATTACTTAGTAAGTTTAAAAAACACAAAACTATGAAGTATATATTATGTGTGGATAAATGTGAGCAATGACCACTGTTTTTACTTAGTTATGTGGCTAAAAGCTAGTACATATGGCCACTGTTATTAGGTTGTGTGACTAAATAGTAGGCTGCGAGTGACAAAGATCTATTACCTATGGCCACATATATTAACCGTGACTGAATGGTAGGTTGTGAGTGACAAAAATCTATTTTATGTTCACGGTAAAATAATAAACGCGTGGCAAAAAGAGACGATTTGTTTCCCTCTAAAACGCGCTTTTTTCGTATACACCAATTCGCGCGTGTTCAAATCTGCTACCCTATATATATACATCATCATTGTTATTTTCCTTTACTATCATCCCTTTCTTGATCTGAAATTCTCTACACCAATTCGCGCGCATCAAATGACCGATAATCAACGCTCCCTTCATTACTGGTATGTGAAGAATAATCGTATTTTTTTTTTGTTTATAGTAACAGGAGAAGAAGATCCTTCAAGTCCAACAAATCTGTTATTAAAAACATCGATGAGACCATCCTGAGGCAACTCTATGCGCAGAAGATTCCTGATTGTTTTGCCTACTCTGTTGAGGTAACAAAATTATTCTGTTTCCTTGATACAAAATTCAATGAATTTGTATCCGAAGAAGATGAAGAAGATGAAACCGATGAAGACGAAGTTATCCAATCTTGAGAGTATTTAAGTTCTACTAACCAGATTGAAGTGAAATACATGAACAGAGAAGAGAGTAAAATTTTTTCTGTGGATGAAATTGTGGGATCTTATGATATGAACTTTCTAAAAAAATTGAGTGAAATTCCCTGATTAACAAAGATGGGAATGATTCCGGGAATGACATTCAACAAAAGGTGAATGATACAATGGCCGACTGGGTTCAAGATCCTGCAAACAGTGGTCGGATTGAAGAAGGACGTGATGTTGATGATGATAATGATGATGACGATGCAAGTTCAGGATACATATCCGAAGATTGCAGTGATCCGGATTATTAATTAATTGATGTATATGTTTATGATTAAATTAAAAATATTTTATATGTTTATTTTGTTATGATATTAGTAGTTAGAATTGAATATATGATGGTTATATATGTTTATCATGTTTGATTATCTTGTGATATGGCTACTCATATTAAACATTGTTTGCGTGACAAATTTTGAGAAATGGTCAAGGTATATTAGTTTTGGGTGGCTAAAAAAAGACCAATAGTCGACGACGCTTGTAATCATTACTATTTCATTTACTTTTTCATTTACTTTATCTTTCTAATCTCCATCTACCACCCCCTCCCCCTCGAGTATCGATATATACTTATCTCTGTATCGGTTTTCAACATCAACTCGACCATGCGCCTTTTCTCCCATTCTCTCTCTTTGTTTTTCGTCCATCATCGCCGGCAATAAATGTGGAATTGGCATCATCCGTATGTGGAAGACGGTAAGTTATCATCTTCACCACTGAAATTCGATTGAAATTTGCGTCTCAGATTTGGTAATTTTTTCTTGTGCAGGGAAAGATTGCACTATGTATCTTCCGGGAGCATATTTTAAGTTATTGTGGAAACCAAGAAGACGATGAGTTGCTAATGGTTCATACAAATGCTTTACTAAGAGTAGATTTTAAGTTATTGTATACTTTTATAACAATCAGTAGTAAGGTCACATGATGAGGTTTGCAGCACTTGTATTCTTCAGGTGCTTCTCTCCCTTTTGGCCCCATTAACGTGATTTTTCTTCAGCCGCTTCTTCTCCATTTTGATCAGAAGCAAGTGCTTGTGAGAAAGAAAAGATGGATTAACTTGTCACATCTTTTGGCCCCACGGACCTGATTTTTCTTCAGCCGCTTCTTCTCCCTTTTAAGTTAGTATTTTTTAAGTTGTAATTTTATATATGAATGTATTAATGGAATCATACCTTTTGGATTAAATATGTAATTGTGTTTGTTAAAGCAGCAGTTAATTTTGTTTGTTTATCTTTGACTTTTATTGACTCTGGTTTGGTAAAAAAAACCAAATATTGTTGAGACTATAATTTTCCAAAATTCAAAAACATTAGAATGATCAATTAATCAATATTACGTAATATCATTCCAGTACAGCCAGCTCTATGGTAAAAATTGTCACATGGATCTACGGGAGGCAATACATTATCGTTGTGAGGAAACACTACCGTACTAAAATCCTCATTGGCATCGTCTTCATAAATATTCCTGTAATTTCTGGGTGGTGTCATAAAGACAATATGCAGTTTTTTTATCCAGCTGGTCTTTGACGGAAAACAATTGTCGTGCGTGTGACGCGAAAATGAACGGGTCCTCCTTGTGACCTAGTCTTTTAAGGTTAACCAAAGTGTAACCAAGACTATCTTTTTTGACCCCATGTGTATTCTCAACCCAGTCGCACATAAATATAGGGATGCTTTTAATATGGTATTCTAGTAGCCATATCTCTTTTAGAACCCCATAGTAAGGTTATTGTCCATAGGTTAATACCTCGTTAGAGATGTGCATGTCATTTACCTCTACAACAACCCCACTGTTCTGGTAAACCCTACGTCCTGATATTTTGTACGAGATGAATAGCTATTGATGTTATATACTTCATATTTCTTCACGCTTCTGTGTGGACCATGTGAAATCCACCTAATGGTCTCTGATATAGTTTCTAGGGACTCTACCATCTCCTTTTCAACCTGAAAATCATATTAGGTTCATCAGGAGAGTTCATTAGGAATAGGAAGGTTATAGTTCTTCCGAAAATCAAATAAAGATGTTCCGGACAACTCAGGCCAGTTGTTCCGTAAAGTTATAGTTCATCCGGAATTAAAACAATAAGAAAATAGTTTCAGTGCACCAGGAAGGTTATAGTTCATTCGGATAGAAAATAGAGTTATTCCGGACAACTCAGGTTAGTTGTTCATGAAAGTTACAGTTCATCCGGAATTAAAACAATAAGAATATAGTTTTAGTTCACCAGGAAGGTTATAGTTCATTCGGATAGAAAATAGAGTTGTTTCGGACAACTCAGGTCAGTTGTTCAGGATTGTTACAGTTCATACGGAATTAAAACAATAAGAAAATAGTTTCAGTTCACCAGGAAGGTTATAGTTCACTCGGATAGAAAGTAGAGTTGTTCCGGACAACTCAGGTCAGTTGTTAGGAAAGTTTCAGTTAATCCAGAATTAAAACAATAAGCAAATTTAGCTGACCTTGTTGCGTAACCATTTACCAAATGTTGTGCTCTGCTTCTTTATCAGCTCATTTAGTCTACTACCAGGATGTTCCTTTTCCATAAATTTCATGTGTTCTCTGCAATTACATGTATTGAAATTATCTATAAAAGTTTATAATTAATTAAACAGATAAAAAAAGGTTAATAATCTAAATTACTTACTCGATTAATGCTCAATTTCAGGCGTATTTAACAACACAAATAAATGCGCATTCGATAGGAGCTCTGGAGAGACTTCAACTGATCTACCACCTGACCCAGACTTCCATCCGTACTGCTATGCTTATTTGTTGGAACGCCAATAGTTGTGATATTTTTTGGTATTCGCTGAGAAACTCAATCGTTTCTTCTACAATGTTCTTCTCAGCAATGCACCCTTTTGGATAAGTTTTGTTTCTCTCGTGCCCCTTAATTACCTTCATACACCTTTAAAATGGATACATCCATCGAAAGCATATTGGGCCACATAATTTTACCTCCCTAGTAAGGTGCACCGCCAAATGGAGCATAACATCAAAAAATGATGGCGGGAAATATTTCTCAACCAGGCATAGTGTGTCAGAAAGATCCGCTTGCAATTTTATCTAGTTCTTCGACGTTGATCACTTTGCTGCATATAGATTTGAAAAAAAAAATAGACCCTGATAATAGCATGTCTTGTCGGTTCAGGCATGACTGACCGAATTGCAGATGGCAGAAACTGTTGCATCAGCATATGATAGTCATGTGACTTGAGCCCCACAAGTTTCTTGTCCTTTAGACTAACCAAACTAGAAAAGTGAGAACAATAGCCTTGTGGAACCTTCAAGTTATACAACATGTCACAAAACTTTTCCTTTTCATCTTTTTGTAATGCGTAACACGCTGCAGGAAGTACTATGTTGTTCTTGTTTTGCTTAGGCTGTAACTCTTGTCTTAACTGCAAAAGTTCAGATCCTTTCTAGCATTCAGTCCATCCTTTGTCTTTCTGGGAAGGTTGAGCAGAGTTCCAAAGAGACTCTCAACCACATTCTTTTCAATATGCATGAAATGAATACAATATTGGACACTATTATGCCTCCAATATCTAAGTCTTTGAAACCATATATTGACTTTCTTCTAATATGGCGACTTCTATTTTTTCTTTCTTTTTCTCTTATCAATCTTCCCCCCTCTTCCGGTTGAAGTCTCTGGGATTTCTGAATCAGTACACCTTAATCCCTTTCCCCATTTATTCCTGATATGTCGAACTTAGTTGTATATTTGTTCCCCGGTCATAGGATCCGCAACATCTACCAACTATTGTTTACCTTCGAAGGCCTCTGTTTGCTTTCGGAAGGCATGCGTATGTGGTAGATATTTTCAGTGACCAGCATAACACTGCTTGGTTGAGAAAGGAAGCCTAATGCATTTAGTTTGTTCCCGATATACCACACAACCATTGAATCCACTGTACGGGCAACCACAAAGTGTACCAAGTGCAGGGTAATCATTAATCGTCCATAAAACAACTGCACGCATAGTAAATTGTTCTTACGCATACACATCATATGTTTTCACACCTGCCTCAAATAACAGCTCTAAGTCATCAATCAATGGTTCCAAAAACACATCAATATCGTTTCCAGGCGTTCCCGATATTAATAACGTAAGCATGATGATCTTTTTTTTCATACACAACCATGGTGGAAGGTTGTAAATGATAGATAGAACCGACCACACACTGTGATTTCTGTTTCCTCTATTCACGTCGACCCCATTAGTTGAAAATGCCAAGACAAAGACTTCTAGGAACGTTAGCGATTTCAGGATATTTGTCATCTATGGCTTTCCATGCCGGTGAATCGGATGGGTGGCGTAAAACACCAGGTATTTTGGAACTGGTGGCATGCCATCTTAGATCTTCCACTGTGGTTTTCACTTGAAACAGTTGTTTCAATCTTGGAATGATGGGGAAATACCACATTACCTTTGCAGGAGTATTGTTGTATAGTTTCTTAGTCCTCTCATCCACATTCCACCTGGACTCACCACAAGTTGGACATACAGTTAGGTCCTTGTTCTCCTTCCTATAAAGAATACAATCATTGATACACACATGTATCTTGGTGTACCCCGCACCCATTGAATTCACAATCTTCTTGGCCTCATATGTAGTTTTCACAATTTATCTTCTTGGCATATGTTTCAGCAAAAGTAAAAGTTCATTAAAAAACTTATCTAATACTCCATTCTTAGTCTTCAAGTTCAGTACTTGAACCAAGGCAGATAACTTGTGAAGGTAAGACATCCTTCATACAGGGGCTTCTCAACATCCATGAGTCATTCTTGAACCTTCTCATGGTCCTCAGTGAAATTTTCTTCAGTAGCTCTGACCATTTCTATTGTTTCGGATGCATCGAATGGCATTCTGGAATTGAAAATGATTCCGTGTGAAGTTCCTCTCCTGCGGGCTCGTGTTTCTCTCCTTGTTTAGTCCACATTGTATAGGTAAGATCAAATCCCTTTGAAAACAAATGATATTCTACCTCATCAATAGGATAAGAGTAATGGTTAACATAGGGACATGGAATTTCCTTCTTTTTCAAATTGGTAACTGCAATCTTTAAGAATGATTTAACTCCAGCGCTATATGATTTCGTGGTTTTACTGGTTATCATCCACGACTTATCCATGTTGTTTTTGCTAAAAGATACAACAAAAAAGATTATTAAAAATGATTAATACTTAAAACCCTTTTCAATATTCTTTATTGTGAACCTGTTTATTAGAGAAGTAATAGGACGCAGGGAAAATTGTAAGGATCAAACTAACCCTCACGCGATATCAAAGACCAGCAAAACCGTGCGGAATCCAGTTTAGCTAGGTGATTCAAGTATGAACAATATAAGCAATAATCGAATAATATGAAAACACAACTAATGAACACAAACCAATGAGTAAACTTGAGAAGCCTTGAATATCGATTGACAAACACCAAAACCGATCACCAAAGAGGTTCAGTTATACACACAATCCGCAAAAAGCAAGCTAATAATGAGGGGAGGGCTTCCCTTATATAGGGATTCTCCATCTTGGAGAACAAGTCACCCTAAAACCCTAAATAACACCTAATTTCCGGATTTGTCTTTAAAGGCCCACTAAACATCCCCTAAACACTTTCTAAATGAGCCCAAACATGCTTAAACTGGCCCAATGACCCAATATAACCATATCCCAACTATTTTACACCTATTCTATCACACAGGCCTTCAAAATAGTCCGCCAATAGGTGATTTAATACACAAGCCACAAATTATTCCCTTACAATCTTCCCCTTGGCTTGTGATATTAAATGTCTTCTACTTTCAATCTTCAGACTGACAGTCTTCTCCTTGGCTTGAGCATGGGTTGATGAAGATTCTTCTCTTTAACAATCTTCAATGGGCAGCATATGGGATGTTAGATGGATCTCTCTCTTTATCAGCATCAGCGTGAACTTCAAATGTTAAACTCGTAATGAGAGGAGGATTCTCAAATACTTGCTTCTTCTTGAAAACCGTTGAGTCCTTGCTGAATCATCAGTAACTGTCTTGACTTGCCATTAACTTCAGAGGTTAAATTTTGAAAACCTCTATCTTGGCATTCTTGATTGTAGATCTTTGAACTGACGGAATTTAGCTTCCCCTCAACTCGTGAACAGTGTCTTTTGAGTCTTTGGAAGCTTTTCTTGAACAACCAACAAACTTCCCCTAAGCATAAGGTAAGTCCTTTTCCGACTGGTTCTTCAACTTGATCAGCAACTGAGTTCTTGCTTTGATCAACTGAGTCCTTGATTTTTTTTTCATGAGTTTTTTTTTCACTTAACCTGTCAAGTACAACATGGAACAAACACTAACCAGACAATGATGACTGGTTATCGGGTTAGCATTACTTAACCAAACAACTTTCCCTGAACCCGAGGACTCTTTTTATTATCTCCCCCTGAGGTTCTAAGGGCGGGTCAAACTTTCTTGCATAAAACCCATAAAAAGTTTATTTAAACTTCTCAAATCAACCTGGCCAATTCATAAACTTAAGATAACACAAAAGAAAAATAAAATTAAAAACAAACATACCAAATTTCTAAACGAGAAGGTTTTATTTTGGGATCAAACCGTCTTTGTCTGAACTGAGGAACCCTTTTCAGCATCTGTTACTTGAACACGTCCAGGTGATTGCCAGTATATTGGTCCTTCTTAAACCCATGTTCCTCATTTTCCCGGCTATTTGTCACTTATTTATCTTTTAGGTGCATTAATTATGAACATCCGACAGTCACACACAAATCCTAGGTAATTAATATGTGCAGTCTATCAAGCTTGATCATTCCCTACCACATATTTTCACATTCCCATATCCAGAGTTTTGAATCTTTTCTCGAGACTTGGTTGAGAAGAGAAAGAACAGATCATAAAAGAGATAGGGATAATATACAAAGACTTGTATGATTTCAACTCAGAGGCGTTTATCAGTCAGGTGGTAACCTTTCATCAAACACATAAGCCTAGTCACAAAGTCAGGGCTAAAAGGGTTTTGGACGCTAGAGGGTCTCTTTTGTTGTGCACATTGGCATCTTTTGGAGTGTAAATTATATACAGTGATCTGCAAGCACGTTAATCCAGACTAACCAGGTCTTTGCTCACGCAAAACAGAGGAAAATCTGATTAACACGTCAACCATTCTACACCAGGTCATTGCTCACGCAAAGCAGAGGCAAGACTTGACTGACGGATTTGACATCCCCAGATCTTTGCTCACACAAAACAGAGGGGACGCCGACTTTTTGAGAATTCCGATTCAACACTTTGGAGGCCGGCGTGTGTATCGGGAACAATTTCGCAGTCAAATAGAACAAGCACTTAACCTAAGTGTGTGTAACCCGTCAAATGACATAATTTATCTTTAAGTGTTGTGACCCATACCTTTGTTTTTGGAACTGAGCCTACCGAGCACATCACCTTGGATCATGTCTTTCACTTTTTCCTTACGCGTGTCAGTCATTCTGAGAACGGAAATATTTCACTTCCCTCCTTCTCAAACGCACAAACAAAAGATTAAAAATTAAAAAGCACAATTTTTGAGGGGTCTACTATTTCATCTTTTCCTATTCTTCCCCTTGCTTTTTGATTTTTAATAACAACACACATTTTTTTTAACACACACTGACACAATACTAAATATGTACTAAAACTGGCCAAGCTAACTTTCAAAGTTTATCTTTTGAAAAAATTCAGAAACGGGTTTTGTTTAATGCACTACCAGACTTCACATCAAATTAGCCAAGAAACAGACAATGTTACCTTTTCTGCTGATCTTTTCAGATTTACCTTTCACAAGGAAACATACCCTCCATTGAAATCTTCATGTCATGTAGTAGAGGAATGCCTCCTATCATGTGCCTGGAACAATCACTATCACAAACAAACAAGGTTAATGAAAGTTCTCCTTGACTGTTCCTGCACATGGTGAGAGATCAGTTAGCCATAAGTACCCAGGCCACTGTGGTTCTGGGTATTCCTGAAGCATCAATAAATGAAACTTCTTTTAAAAACATCCCCTTTGTGTCATCAGGAATTGGGGGTATGGTTGCCTTGGTTGGACTGAGAATGTCCTTTTTGTTGACATCTCTGGGTTTGTGATTTTCTTTCCCAAAAACCCGTGGTTTTCTCGGTGGATTCTTATTGGAATTTTGAACTCTTATTTCTTGAAATTGTTTGGAGTGTTTCTTGTACACTCCAGTAGGCTTGAAAGTCAAGTTCACAACTTTTGATACATTCCACCTGTCGTCCTTCCTCCAACCATTCGATTTAGCTGAACCAACTGGATTTGGATGGATGGGTGATTTTGAAACAGTTTTGAAAACAGATCTTAAAAATGGTGTTGGGGATTCAACAGATTTTGGTCTCCAAGCTGTTTTGACAGATTTCTGAGATGCTTTGTTTTCTTTAAAAATGGTCTTTGGCCGTTGCTTAGGAGCCTTGGGTTTCTGCTGAACTTTGTGACTCTGAGGTGCTTGTTTCTGCACCTTGGGTTTTGATGGACCGGGCCTTGGAGTTGGGTCACTTTGTTTTTAGGTCCTTGGACTGGGTCTCTGATGAACCCTTTTGGGATAATAGGGTTCATAAGGCCGGTATAAACAGTTTCTTGCCACGTGTCCTGGTCTACCACAGACATGGCAAGATTGTTTCTTTGGGTATGCGGGAGCCTGTGGTTGGTTACGCCCAGTGGAAATCCAAGTTGGTTTTGAACAATTTTTGTGGATCCAATGGGTTTTACCGTGGGGCTTTGTGGTTAAAATGTACTCCCGCTGAACCGGCTTAAACTGGTCATATGCAGAATTGATTTCTGGGTACGGGACAAAATCATGAGGTCTAAAGTCCCGCACTTCCTGCACATTTTGATTATGACAATCATTCTTATTTTCTGTAGGTTTCCCACCCAACACCCCACCATTTGTGAGTTTGGGACCAGCAACCTGTGGTCCCTTATCCCTTCTTAAAATTTTAACAGTTTTTAAGGGTTTCACAGGTTTCGCATCACATTTCCCAAAGTTAAACACACTACAAGTAACAGATTCATCAAATACAGTTGACTTGGGAAATGTTGACTCATACTCAAAAATTTTTGAAGCGAAATTATCAGTTTTAAAAATTGGAAACTTTTGACTCTCAAAGCAAACACTTTTTCCCTTTGAACCTGCTTCTTCATTTACTTTATCTGCACAAGAAGTAGAAGTGTTAGTAATGTTAGAAACAGGAGCAGAAATTTTAATGGGGCAAGCAACAAGTTTCTTTTCTATCTCGGCCTTAGCTTCTAAGGAGGTCTTAGAACACTCATAATCTGAGATCATTTCATGCATCAAGGGCATCGGTACTGTATGAGTGGATTTTTCATCTTTTACCTCAGTACCGAGACCCAAACCAGAGTTGGCTTTTAGATGTTGCATTCGGGCATCTGTGTTATAGAAAAGAGAACTAGCTTTCATCATTTCTGACACAATTTTATCATTTCGCTCAACTTTGGTTTGTGATGTTTCTAATTTGCCCTTAAGTTGTTCAACTTCCGATTTTAATGTGACAATTTCTTCATTAGCAATTTTAAGATATGTGGTTTTGTCACTCAATTCCCTTTGAAGGTTTTTTATATCAACTTTGGCAGCTTCTAGTTTCTCACTTAATGATTTAGTCCTACCTTTGTATTCTCTCAAGTCTTTATCAGATAGTTCATGATTTAATGTTTCATTAAAGAACTTACGTTGCCAGTCTTGAGATTCATTAAATGTAATTTGGCATTTAGGGTTAGAACATACCTCATTGCTGCTGATGCATGAAGTGGTACCTGGTAGAATGGATGCCATGAACTTCTTTGGATGGAACTTCTGGATCAAATACGAACTGAAAGACTTGAACGGATTGAAAAGGAGATGGATCGAAAAGTGGGTTTTCGATCGGAAAGTGGGTTTTCGGTCGGAAAAGGGTTGGATCGAAAAGTACTTTTCGATCGGACAGGGGATCGGTCGAAAAGCAGACTTCTCGATCGAAAAGTGTCAGCGGATCGAAAAGTCTCAGTGGGGACTTTCCGATCGAAAAGAGAAGCTGATCGAAAAGTTACAGGGGGACTTTCCGATCGAAATTCTCTGATCGAAAAGTCACAGGGGGACTTTCCGATCGAAATGGGCTGATCGAAAAGTCACAAGGGGGACTTTTCGATCGAAATGGGCTGATCGAAAAATCACAAGGGGACTTTCCGATCGAAATGGGCTGATCGAAAAGTCACAAGGGGGACTTTTCGATCGAAATGGGCTGATCGAAAAGTCACAAGGGGGGCTTTTCGATCGACAGATGGCTGATCGAAAAGTCACAAGGGGACTTTCCGATCAAAATGGCGCGACAGAAAAGGGTTTTCGATCAGCCCGGCTGATCGAAAAGTCTCTGGCTGGGTCGAAAAGTCTCAAAAACACGAGCAGTTGGTCATGAACACTTCTGTCTTTATCCGAAACCTGCAAAAAAAATATTTCCAAACCTTGCTAATGCGAAAATCACCACAAAACTCAAACGGTTAGTTGTCAAAAACTTGAATCGGATATCGCGAGAGCCTCGAAACTTGCGTTTCTTGGCTCTGATACCAATTGTAAGGATCAAACTAACCCTCACGCGATATCAAAGAACAGCAAAACCGTGCGGAATCCGGTTTAGCTAGGTGATTCAAGTATGAACAATATAAGCAATAATCGAATAATATGAAAACACAAATAATGAACACAAACCGATGAGTAAACTTGAGAAGCCTTGAATATCAATTGACAAACACCAAAACCGATCACCAAAGAGGTTCGGTTATACACACAATCCGCAAAAAGCAAGCTAATAATGAGGGGAGGGCTTCCCTTATATAGGGATTCTCCATCTTGGAGAACAAGTCACCCTAAAACCCTAAATAACACCTAATTTCCGGATTTGTCTTTAAAGGCCCACTAAACATCCCCTAAACACTTTCTAAATGAGCCCAAACATGCTTAAACTGGCCCAATGACCCAATATAACCATATCCCAACTATTTTACACCTATTCTATCACATAGGCCTTCAAAATAGTCCGCCAATAGGTGATTTAATACACAAGCCACAAATTATTCCCTTACAAAAATTATATCTATTAATGAGCAATGGAGAAATAGGGAGCGGGGAATTGGGGAAATCGAGAGTGATATGTGAAAATTTTAATTGAATTCACTCATTAATTTACCCCACCTCTTTTAGAATTTAGCGGGCCCAATTATAATCATATTTAAATAAATTATAATGAAAAGTAGCTTCTAACTCAGGGTGCTGCTCAGGTGGTAGAAGCGCTTTTGATTAACATACCATGTTCCATGTTCAAGTCGTTATCGCGTTACTTTTTTACCGTTTATTTTAAAAATTTTAAAAACCCGAACAGGTGATGTAACTAGTATCGGCTAATTGCACTTTTCCATTGTTATTTTGAAATTTGAAAACCTTCAACCACTTTATATAAACAAGTTAATCAATTAACCATTAAATTAGACCACCACTTTCACACACTCTTCTTTCTCCCCATCCAATTTATACTCTTCGATCAAGATGGCAGAAGAATATACCCAGCAGGAAGAACTGGCGGTGTACCGAGCCTGGTTGCGCATAAAGTATAGGGACTATATATTGCCTACAACCCCTCCCTTACTTAGTACGTTTCTTTTCTTTATACCAATCATTTGATTATAAATTTGATCAGTTATACATTTTCATATATATTGATTAATTAAGTTGATGTTTACCGATAAATTAGGTGATCCTAACGACGAAGACACGATTCTCTTTGGCTGGATGTCAACATAAATTTAATAATGCCATGGAGCGTTACGACAAGTACCGTGACACAAACTTCGTAAGATCGAAATGGGTAGACATGGACCAGAAACTTAAAACATTCAACAGGATATGCAAAGAGAATGAAGAGGAGAACCAAACCAAGGAAGACATGTTGTTGACTGCGTTCAAACATTACTTACATGAAACCGCAGAAGATTTCAAGCTTCTACTGGTATGGTAAATGATTAACCTATTTAGGGTTCCAGATTGAAGAGTAAATTGATTTTTAATTTACAAGCTTAAAAGAGGGTTGTGACTTGTAATGGTCAAGTGTTTAAACCAAATATTTGGTTTTATTTTGATTATGTAATATATTTAACTTTTATATTAATTTCACTTAAAGTCAATTCATCCGTTTCTGTTCATCTTCTCTCAGTCCGGATGAACTCTTCTTCTTGAGGAATTCTAGTTCTTCCAGTTTTGTTCTTCTCCGAAACATTAATATTTTAAGAACGTGTGAAAGTAATTTCGGATAATTTTGGATCGTGTGATTAAAATTTTAGTGGTTTTTTTATAATGTGTAGAACTTTCAGTTTAACTTGGAGAACGTGTGAAAGTAATTATAATGTGCGGTGTTCCATAAAAATCAGAGCTTTGGTATACTCTAGTGATTAGACATCTGACCTTAGGCATACTCAAGTGACTTGCACTTATAACCATGTTGTAGGATCGGTGTTAAATAGACTTTAACTTAATAAGAAACCATCTACTTGTAAATATAACCCTGTGGAATGAAGTTATATTTCACTTTACCTAAGCATTTCATAAGTTCTCTTGTACAATGTAAGTGTTTGATTGCATAAAGATAGTAACAACGAAGTATAAAATACTCAACACTATTTGCATTAACTCAAAGTTACACTATTACAAGTTGACCAAGAACTGTGTCTAAACAAAGAGTTAACTAAGATATATATAGTGCTAATGAGATCAATGACAACCATTGATATCAAACGATTTAATCTAAACCGTTAATCATAAAGTCAAATACAACTACCAAAAGAATAAACTTCGACAGATGGCATATCTTGCGCGTGATCAGGAACAATCTACTTTGGGAGAGCGGCTTTGATATATTTGGAAGCAACTAAGAAGCTTTTACGGGATTGGACGGCTGAAAAAACTTCTCCGGAAAAATCCGGTTGAACTCATTATCTGGTGGATAATCGAGTTCACCCGGAATATTCGCTATAAGACAAAACTTGCTTCTTCCGGTTGAACTGCATGTTCCGCTTGAACTTGAGACTTCCGCTCGAACTTCAACTTCAGCCGAAACTACTCGAAATTGGCTTTCAGCTGGAAATCTTCAAAAAGATATTCCTTACAATCTCCCCTAGGCTGATGCTATCAAATTTATTTCCATCTTCGAAGCTATTTCCAAAAATTGACTTGTTCAAAAGATTCTCCTCCTTAACCTACTTGTTGAAGGGTCTGATGCTGGCATACAAACTTTGAGAGAGCTCATTTGAGCTTGTTTTGGTCACCTTCACATATTTGAATGTCTCCTAATCTATTTCACTCCATTCACTCTGAACTGAGATGGATTCATGGGCAGTGAAGGTGCCATTAGATCTATGCACATAAAACAGCTTCTCATCTTCTTCCCAAATAATGAACTTTATCTCATTGACGGGCTCTTCTTCTTCTACAGGATCAACATCTAATTGAGTTATAAAAATAATTTCACATTCGAGCACTGTTGGTTCGATGCAAATCCTTAACAGGTGCTCTGCTCTTGTTGGACTCAGAATTTCTCTAAGCTTTAGAATGATGTCTGTCATTTGGAGTGCAGTAAGAAGTTTAGTAGCCTTGTGAGCATTCACTACTTTGGATGTGTAATGTGTGGTTTGAAAACTGATTTTTATTGTAATTAATTCATGCGTTTTAGTTATTTTATGTATTTGGATAGTATTACGTTGTGTACTTGAGGATTTTGTAGGTTTTGATGCATAAAGTGGCAAAAACGGATCTTATCTAGAGTCTAGGATTATGTGTAGAAGTGAATGGATGAAACAGGTTTGGAGACTTGAGCTTAGAGTGTTACTGTTGACTTAGATTATGCAAGAGAGTTAATGAAGTGCTAGGAGCAAGGGAAGACAAGTTTGGATGTTCAAGATGGCTTGTGAGTGAAATAAATGAAGAAACCAGAAGGTGGATCCACATAGGGCGCTCCTAGCGGCCTTATTGGCGCTTCAAGCGGTGGTTAACTCAACAGGGGCGCTCCTAGCGGTTTTAAACATTCTCCAAGGGTAGCTTTCAGTATCAACAGCGCTCCTAGCGGCCTTATAGGCGCTCCAAGTGCTAGTCTTGTGTCTCAGATAGAAATAAACGCTCCCAGCGGCCAGAGAAGCGTTCCGAGGTGTTACAAGCGCTGTTGTCAGGTATCAAGACCGCTCCTAGCGGCAAAGGGGGCGCTCTAAGCGTCGAGGCCCGTGTTTGGTGTATTTTTCCGACATTGACCCATATATATATATATATATATATATATATATATATATATATAGGGTGAAGAACTATTAATAACCCTTGTTTGGAGCAATAACCAAATAACCCATTTAAACCACCAAAATTATGACAAGTGTCTCTCTCCCTCCTTTTCCAGAAAGGGTATTTTAGTCATTTAACTCAACCAATAAAGTACCCCCTCCATTTTAAAACGGCTATAACTTTTTTATCGGATGTCGGTTTTTTATAAAAAAAATACCGTAGGACTCGTCGTATTTTTATCTTTAATTCAGATGTGGTCCGGACATTTTTTGACACTTTTTTCCAAATGTCTGTACCGACATGTAATGTTACGAAAAGTAGCACTGATGCATTTTTTGGGTAGCACCGGTGCCTTTTTTCTGTAGCATTGATGTTAATAAGGACGTTTGAAAAAAAACCTTCGAAAAAAAGTCAGGACCACATCCGAATTAAAGATAAAATAACGACGAGTCCAATGGTATAATTTTTATAAAAAAACGACTTCGGATAAAAAAGTTATAAGCGTTTTAAAAATTAGAGGGGTACTTTTTTCTTTTGGGTAAAATACCCTTATACCCTTTCTATTAAAAAAAAGAAAAAAAAAGGAGTGCCACATGTCACTAATCCATAGCACCTGTTTTTTCATCAAGCCACTAGGATGTGGTTATTTGGTTAATCCTCTAAGGATGGGTTAATAATTGTTCCCTTTATATATATATATATATATATATATATATATATATATATATATTTAAAATCATTAGGGTTTTTTATCTCTCGAACATGGACGGCAGGAACGAGGGGAGGCGATTGTGAGATCTCGAACATCATCAGATCATCATTCCAACATCAAAATCTTGTAGTCGAATCACGGTTCATTCTTGTGATTTAGTTTTTTCTTTAATTATGAGTAGCTAAATTTCTTGTAACTGACTTCGGGTGAATAGTCCATTGACATGTGCGTATGATTGATTTTCAACTGTGATGAAGGACTCATTTTATGTAATCTGAATCCTTGCAATTAATCGAATTAAAATATTAATTGAATTATGACTTGTGTTGATTTCATCAATTGAATAGATTATCTATTGGGTGACCTATTGATTGATCTTGATGCATAGTGCAGTATTCATAATTAGGTATTCATATAGTCATTGGTCCAACAACAACGAAGTGAATATCACTTTGATTAATTATATGCCGAATAGTGTTTGACATTATTTTCATCTACGTTGTTAATTGGTTCACACATGTTGATAGACTAGATCCCGGAGTTGGTTATTTTCTTTTTAATTGTTAACTACATCAACCTATCACTCATTTTTGCATAGGCAACGCAAGCCACTGTTCATTTACTTTTACTTTTTAAACTGATATCAACCATTGTTCCCTGTGTTCGATCCCTCTTCTTTATACTACAATTAATTGCTAGATTAGGGTTATTACAAATGTTTTTGGTAGACCTTGACACCGCTATCAAAATGGCGCCGTTGCCGGGGAACAATTGTGCTTAGTATTAGTTTAAATTTTGTTGCTTGTTTATTGCATTTTATTTTATTTTATTTTATTTTCCAGATTTACCGGGTATTTTGTTCTTTGTGTGCGTAGGTGACAGGTCTTGTGCATGCATACACGAAGACCAGGCAGAACACCGCCATTGAAATTCGATCCGGAAATTGAGAAGACTGCAAGAAAGAATAATCAAATCCGTGCACAGACAAAGATAGAAAGAAAAATGAGTAATCCTGAGGATGTTAATGATTCGAGTATAGAGAAGAGACCGACTGGGTATGATGATGAACCAATCCGTTCTCACCACTACACGAAGGAACCGAAAAAACCAAAGCCGGGGTACATCCTTACACGTCATCTTCTCAACAACAGTCGACTATGTTTGACGGCCCTTTCTTTTAAGGGAAGCCTCGGAGGAAAGAACCGATTATTAAAGACAGACAACCTGATGCTGTTCCTAAACCACAAGCAACCAAGTTTCAACCTGCAACTCAAGATAGAACTCAAGGTAGACAGAACGTAAGGGTTGGAGATTTTGGGAATTATGGTAAGTATCCGGGGTATCCAGGAGATGAAGAGGTTGAACCCTTTTTAAATTTTTTGAATAACATAATGGTGATTCTGACGATCATGAGGAAGAACTAGAGTATGATTTTGCTAGGGAACCGGTGCACCGGACACCGGTCAATCGAGAAAGATCTCAAAACCGTCAAAATCGAGCTCCGGTGAATGATAGAAATCAAGTACCGCGAGGGGTACCCCACTCTAATAATCCAAGTGGTCCACGCATGAGGTATGTTGATGGTGTAGCCGTAGTCCAGGAACGAGCCCAACCACAAGGGGTAGATAGTCACTTCCGACCTATGGTGGTACCAAACTCTTCTGCAATTATACCTCCCACTTCAACTAGAGGAAGACAGTTTGAAGTGAGGCCTCAATATTTGAGGCATGTACCTAATTTTTATGGTAAACGAACGAAGGAACCATATTTACACATCTCAACATTCGACTCCATTTGTTGTACCATTGGTGCACCTGGGTTTTCATCGGTAGATGTTAAGTTGATGTTGTTCCAGTTTACATTGAAAGACAAGGCGAGGAGTTGGTTCGCCACTTTGCCACCGGGGTCGATTGATACATGGCAAGAGATGCAAGAGGTATTTTTGGAGGAATACTACCCGAACAAAAGACAAGTGAAGCCAGAAATGCGATCATAAACTTTCAACAACACTCAGGTGAGGAGTTTCATGAGACCTTCACTCGGTTTAAGGAGTTGCTAAGATAGTGTCCACATCATGAGATAGCAACTTGGGAACTAATCAAATGTTTATATGATGGGTTACTGCCAGAAGATCAAAGAAACTTGAAGTCAATGAGTGGGGGGACCATCTTGTCTAACATTGAAGCTACTGACTGGGGCTATTTTGAGCAGTTAAGTGCCAGTTCTAAAAGGCAAGCACAGTCAGGTAGGAGATCGAGTGCGAGACCGACGGCAATGAGAGCAGTAGACACCACCACAGAAGAAAAGATTGAGAAGCTCAAACAGAAGAATCTACAGCTTGAAAAGCAAATCGCCAAAATGAGCCTAGGTAAGAAAAGTGAGGTAAAAGTGACTAACTCGAACGCACCAGAAACAATTTCAACTCCAACACTTACAATCCAAATCTTCGCAATCACCCTAACTTTAGGTACGGTAATCCAGATAACCAATTAAACCCTAACTTTCATGGTACTGATGTGCAGGCAAGGAATCAAAACACTCAAAACAACCAAGGTGGTCAGCAATAGTACCAAAACTATCAAGGTGAGTACAATCAAGGGGGTTATCAGCGAAATACTTACAACCAAGGAAATCAAGGGTACAAACAGAAAAACTACCAAAAGCCACAAACTCAAGATGAAGGAAAAGACCCAATGACGGAAATGCTAGAGGAAATGAGAGCAATGAGGAAAGACATCAAGGGTATAATTCAAGGTAAAGAGGTGAGAGACAAGACTGTTGCATCCTTGTCAAAGCAGGTAGGACAATTGGCCTCAGATTTTGCAAGACGAGAACCGGGTAAGCTTCTGAGTGACACCAACACCAATCCATAACATTTGCAGTCATCCTCTGGTGTTGCAAAGAATGGTACCTTCCATCAGGTAAGTGTTGTAACCTCTCTTTGGAATGGTAAGATTTATGATAACAAGGTTGGGAATTCATCATCACCTTGGGGGGGTTGATGGTGAAATTGAGGATTTAACCAATAGAGAGGAGAGTGAGGATGAGCAGGAAGTGGTTAAAATTAATAAGCAACCACCAAGTTTAAAACCAAAAGAACCAAAAAGTTTTGAATGTGGGAACGATAAAACGACTGAAAAGGTGGTGGTGAATACCAGGGTCCCCTTCCCTTCGGCTTTGTTAGACCCGAAAAAGAAAAAGGTTGTAAATAAAAGGGGCCCGCAATTTGATGAAATGTGGGAAGTGTTTAAACAAGTGAAAATAAACATACCTCTTTTAGATGCAATTAAATGGATTCCTGCTTACGCTAAGTACGTGAAAGAGATGTGCACTTAAAAACGGAATCATAAAATTCCGAAGGAATTAGCAATGCAGTTCGATGTGAGTGCCATAATTTCAGGTACTCTTCCTCAAAAGTTGCAAGATCCAGGGGTACCAATTATTTCCATAAAAGTTGGTGATTTTCAAATGACTCGTGCTCTCCTGGATCTTGGGGCTAGTGTGAGTATTTTACCGGGTAGCTTGTATGATCAGTATGATTTTGGGCCACTTAAGAAGGTGGAGACCACTGTGATTTTGGCTGATTTGACACCTTAATTACCAAGAGGAATTTTGACTAATGTAATTGTAAAAATCAATGAGTTTTATTATCCGGTTGATTTCTTGGTACTTGATTATGTATCTGTTGATAAAACCAAGCAACCAATTGTGATATTGGGTCGTCCATTTTTAGCCACTTCGGACTCACAAATTAATTGCAGGTCAGGAACGGTGGACATGACATTTAGAAATCGGAAGCTGTGAATGAGTGTTTTTGGTCATGTGTCTAACTCGCAGGTTACTGATGAATGTTTTATGACTGAGATTATTACAGGAAACATGCCTCCTATTGATTCCAACCAATGATGAGGATGGCACCTTTGAGGAGATTGCATTGTTTGGTAAGTCTTATGCAGGTATAGTGAAGAGTTTGGAGGAGGTTGATCTGGTGACTGAGGTGATGGCAGTGCAACAAGGACCACATTCATGGGCATATCAGTTTGAACCATTACCGGATCATATCGACACAAAGCTAAAACCGTCCTTGGAATCACCTACACCACTTGAGCTCAAAGAGCTTCCAAAACACCTTAAATATGCATTTGTAGGTGAAAATAACACTTTTCCTGTTATTATTGCTGCAGGTTTGACTAATAAACAGGAAAAGAGCTTGATGGCGGTGTTCGTAGCTAACAGGGTAGCTATAGGATGGACGATTGCAGATCTGAAAGGAATTAGTCCGGCCATTGTGATGCATAAAATCATCACTGAAGAAGGAGTGAAGCCATCACGAGATGCTCAAAGGCGGTTAAACCCGAACATGAAGGAAGTGATGAAGAAAGAGGTACTGAAATGGCTAGACGCAGGTACCATTTATCCCATATATGATAGTGCGTGGGTTAGCCCTACTCAGACGGTACCTAAGAAAGCCGGAATACAAATTATCCGGAATGAGGAGGGAGAGGAGACAGCCACCCGACCGGTGACAGGGTGGCGAATTTGTGTTGATTACAAAAAGCTGAACGCCGCGACTTCAAAAGACCACTTTCCACTGCCGTTCATTGATCAAATAGTTGAAAAACTGTCAGGTCCAAAATTTTACTGCTTTCTAGATGGTTACTCCAGGTACAGTCAAATAGCTATCCACCCGGAAGACCAACAAAAGACCACCTTTACATGCCCGTATGGTACTTTTGCATATAGGAGAATGCCATTCGGGTTGTGTAATGCCCCAGCCACCTTTCAAAGGTGTATGATGAGTATCTTCTCAGATATGATTGGGGACTCACTAGGAATTTTTATGGACGATTTTTCTATCTTTGGGACTTCATTCGAAACATGTTTGCAACAACTGACAAAAGTTTTAAAACGTTGTGTCGAAACAAATTTGATTCTAAGTTGGGAAAAGAGTCACTTTATGGTGAGTGAGGGTATTGTGTTAGGTCATGTTGTGTCTGAACGTGGGATGGAGGTTGATCGAGCAAAAATTCAAGTCATATCCACTCTACCTCCTCCCACGAATGTCAAAGGGGTAAGATAGTTTTCTGGGACACGCGGGATTTTATAGGCGGTTTATAAATGGGTTTAGTACTATAACAAAACCATTGTGCAAACTTTTGTTGAAAGATGAAGCGTTTGTGTTTGATGAGGAGTGTGTCAAGGCTTTTAATAATTTAAAGGAACAACTTGTGGGAGCCCCAATACTGCAAGCACCAGACTGGTCAAAACCTTTTGAAATTATGTGCGACGTAAGTGACTATAGTAGGAGCTGTTTTGGGGCAACGAGTCGATAAGAAACCGGTTGCGATATATTATGCCAGTAAAACTTTGGATTGTGCTCAATTAAATTATACAACTACTGAAAAGGAATTGCTTGCAGTTGTATTTTCTCTTGACAAATTCAGGTCTTACATATGGGGAAGCAAAGTGATTGTGTACTCAGATCACACTACTGTCCGGTATCTGCTGGAGAAGAAAGACGCGAAACCACGATTGATTTGTTGGGTTTTGTTGTTACAGGAGTTTGATTTAGAGATACGAGACAAGAAAGGGACGGAGAATGTGGTAGCAGATCATTTGTCACAGTTACCACATATTGAGCCTGACAAGTCGAATGATATTAAGGAGATTTTCCCTGATGAGTTCCTGTTAGAGGTATCTACAGAGGTATCTACAGTTTCATGGTATGCTAATATTGTTAATTTCTTGGTTGCAGGTACATTCCCCAAGCATTGGAATAAACAAAGGAAAAACGGTTGAGTGAACAAGCCAAACGGTATATTTGGGACGAACCAGATTTATTCAAAGTAGGTGAAGATCAACTGATCAGAAGATGCATCCCGAAAGAAGAGGTTAGGGGTGTGTTGGATTTGGCTCATATGTCGGCATGTGGAGGACATTTTAGCGGTCAGAAGACGGGTCACAAAGTGCTTCAGAGTGGTCTTTATTGGCCATCATTGTTCAAAGATGCAGCAGAATTTGCGAAACATTGCACATGGTGCCTGTTGGTACCGGATTTCAGGATAGGCCGAGCAGCTCGCGGGCACTTCACTATAAGGATCCTGAAACTTATTTCTAACTAACAATTATATCCTCTTTGTTTATTTTTTGCAGATTATCTCCGATATAATTCACGTGTCCTAAAGACCCGGTCAACTAACAAGAAACGTGGACCAGATGGACCTTAACGGCTAGTGGGAAGACGTGGAGTTAGTTGCTAGTTTTTAGGAAGATTAGTTGCGATGTAATCTTTATATATTGAGCTCTAGGCTTACACACTACACACGATACTTGCTATCAGGATTCTCTGTAACACATAGAGCTCGTGCTCACTTTATTTGTACTAGAACACTTTCTGTTTATATAAAAGTTTCAGGCAGCAGGCACTTTAAGCCGGCTCCCGAGGTTTTTTGCTAGGCTCCTTGAGGATACTCAAGGATTCCTGGATTTTCCCTCGTTGCATCCTCGTGTTGATCTCCAAATTTACATTTTCATCTCTATTTCCATCAAACACTCTACCTCACTTACAAAGTTTGATCAACTGATTACTTAGGCATGTTTTCACCAAAACAATTTGGCGCCCACAGTGGGGCAAACGGTGTTTGATTTCAATTAAGAGCCTTTATCTTCTTCCTATAACCGATTCTTGAAAATGTGTAGCCAACCGAAGAGTACTTCGACTTCTATTTCATCCACTAAACCACTTGTTAGCACCGGTCTTCCTCCAATGCCAAAGAAAACGGTTAACGCCGATGCTAAGAAAATGGAATATCCCACTTTTACTGGGTCACAAGGTATGTCTACTGACCCTGCTATTTCTAATAACGATTTGTATGTTTTGATCGGGAAAATGAAGACTCATGTGGATGAGCAAGCCAAAACCAACGAGAAAATGATGAAGGAGATCACGGAATTAAAGAAATCAAAGAGACCAGTGGAGGAAATTAGTCCCTTAATGCCCAAAGCATTCGTCTTTGACTCTCCTGAAATATTGGAGCAGCCAAAACAGAATCCAAGGTCCTCTGCTGCCTCAAAGTCCGGATTCTACTCCAAGGAGCCCCCAAAATCCTACTTCAGAGACTTCGAAAGCGAGCAGCCACCCAGATCTCAGTCTCAGCAGTTCGCAATGCATAACTCTCAAGATCCTTGGGGTCAACAGCCAGGAGCACGCATTACTCACGCAGACCAAGGATCTTCGACCCAGACGTTTCCAGATTTTTCAAGCCGCTACCGAGCCGCTCGGGATCCCCAAGGATCCTTATTTTCTAATCCCTCTATCTCTGCAGGTGTATTTCCAAATTCATCTCAGGAGATGCATGAAGGAGACTTCATCCCTATGCAAGTGGAGACCACAACTGAGCCGACCATCCTTAGAAACGTTGGATATGGATCCCGGATCCATCCTCAAAACCTCCATACTAGTAACAACTTTGATAGTTCATATGCTAACCCTAACCATGAAGTTATGCAGCATGTAGGTATCGACCCGACTATAGCCATGGAACTCCAAAAGCTGAAAGACATGATCTCAAGTGTCCCTGGTGTTATCCGTCCAAGTCCTGAAGTGCCTGCAGGTAGCCACAGAGTTTCCAGATTTGCATGGCCCATTTGTGACGTGGAAATCCCAAAAAGATTCCAGACTCCCAACATGAAACTCTACGATGGAACCACAGATCCTGAGGAGCACGTGGCACAATACAGGGAGCGGATGGAAATCAACCCTATTCCAGTCAACATCAAGGAAGCTTGCCTTTGCAAAGGATTCGGCTCAACCCTAACAGGACCAGCCTTAAAATGGCTGCTCAGTATTCCCCCTAATACTATCACTTCATTTCCACATTTAGTTAACATGTTTAATAATCAGTTTTCTTGCAGCAGAAGCTTTGAGAAGCTCACAGGTGACTTATACAGAATAGTCCAGAAGCCTGACGAATCCCTAAGGGATTATGTGGCCAGATTTGGTCGAGAAGCTCTAGATATCCCCAACTTAGATAATGCAGCTTCCGTAGAGGCTTTCAAGATAGGACTTAGAAGTGACTCTCGCTTTTATGATGACCTTGTTATGACCCCATGCAGGAATCTAGACGAAGTCAGAACAAGAGCATTGAGATTCATCAAACTAGAAGATGACAAGAAAATTCAAAAAAGAAATGAAGTGCCAAGATCTGAATCCTCGAGCAAAAGAACGGAATCTCCTGGAAAACAACATCGGTCTAAACCATATTATCAAAATGATAACCAAAGAATCAATGCTATTGAAGATGAAGAAGACGAAGAAGATTTCCCAAAGGTATCTGATTATTGTTTTTCGGTTGACGTAAGTGGCTTGTTATGTGCCTTGCAGGATCTAGGTGATAAAGCCAGATGGCCAAGGAAGTCTGAGAAGCAAGGATCCTGGAAAGATAAGTCTAAATGGTGTGCCTACCATGAAGACTTTGGGCACTTAACGGATGACTGCATAGCTCTTCGCAAAGAAATCAGTTACCTGCTCAGCAAGGGGCACCTCAAAGAGCTATTTGGCAGAAAGAAAAGAAAGACTCAAGATGCTGCTGAGCTACCCAAAAGAGTGCCATCACCACCAGCAGATGCCAAAGTGATAAACTTCATATCGG
>JBCNJP010000003.1:83635529-83754010 GCA_039602395.1 Deinandra increscens subsp. villosa | reverse complement strand
ATTGAAGCTGAAGCATTTGTTCAAGTTAGAGAAAAGGAGGTGATCTCCTTCATTAAAAGGAATGTCCTAAAAAGATTTGGAATCCCATCAGAAATAGTATGCGACAATGGGTCTCAGTTTATCGGCAGGAGAACAACTGGTTTTTGCGAGGCATGGGGGATCAAGATGGTGACTTCAACTCTTGTACATCCACAAGCTAATGGTCAAGCAGAATCAAGTAATAAGATTATCATCAACAACCTTAAGAAGAAGCTAGGAGCTAAGAAAGGAAATTGGGCTGAAGAGCTCCCATTCGTATTATGGGCTGATAGAACAACTTCCAAAAGTGCCACTGGGCGGACACCATTGTCCTTGGTATTTGGTTCGGAAGCTGTGATCCCTACTGAAATGGTGATGCCAACTGCTAGAACAAGCTGCCAAGATCCTGAGATTAATAATTAAAAGCTCCTCGAAGATCTTGAAACGGTTGACGAGATCAGAGATATTGCTAAGTTCAGAATGGCGGCATACCAACAAAGGATAACTAAGTCTTACAATAAGAATCTCAGAATTAGAAGGTTTCAAGTAGGAGACTTGGTACTAAGAAAAGCTTTTCAGAATACTACCAATCCGGCTGATGGGAAACTTGCACCTAAGTGGGAGGGTCCTTACTTGATTAATTCAGAAGCTAGAAAGGGGGCATATAGATTGGCTACTATGGAAGGTGAGCTGCTCCCAAGAGCCTGGAACGCAATTCATCTAAAAGCATATTTTATGTAAGTGCCCTTTGGATCCTCTAAGCATCTCCAAGAATCCTTGTTTAAGCTTCGAAAACCTCAGGTATGACTTTGATTCTTATTTTGATTTCATATTATTATTTTTGTGGAATGATTTCTGACTTAGGCATCCGAGGGGTGTTAGCCAAGCTAACACCCACCCCTCACCAAGCCTTGAGTGTTTTGCAGAAGTTCCAAGCATCCTGTCATAAGCTAGAGGCTGATCACCTCTTCTAAGTCTAAAGCATTCTGAATGCGATCAAAGGTTTAAGAGGTTTTCACCTTCTCGTTCACTTAATGGGAATCGCCTGGAGCGCAAGACCCTCGCTAGGAGCGCACGGTGGTCGCCTATGGTTCAAGGTGGTACGACCAGTACATCCACGGGTGGCTGATAATTTCATCACTGTTGGCCATAGAGTGCATCTCAAAAAATGGGTGGCAGACGTGTCATCCCAAAAAGATCCTAAGGTTTTTGGCATTTTCATGTCAACTAAGGTTGAGGCACTTTCGTGTCTCTTAAGTTTATGGGCTTGACCCCAGTTGACTTAGTCCCAAGTATTTTTTGAGCTTGACCTCAGTTTAACAAAGGTTTTTAATGTTTCCACATTAACTAAGGTTTAGGCACTTTCGTGTCTCTCAAATTTTAAGGGCTTGACCCCAGTTGGCTTAGACCCAAGACTTATTAGGCATTTTATACCTCAAAGGACTAAGATGGGCTTGACCCCTGTTTAATTCGTTCCTAAGTACACGAGATTTATTCTCAGTTTTATCAGGATTTCACCAAGTCTATCTTAAGGATTCTTAAAGGATCCTCAAGGATCTTGACTATCTCAATGGTTGGAATATTCTAAAACAGGTGACATTGGTAATGCATATATTATATGTTTTTATTACTAAATGAGTATTAACTAGCATCATGGTTTGATAATTTTGGCAAATCTTATAAACTTTTAAGTTTTTAAACTAAAGTATGCTATTGAGCATCCTACATGATCCTCATTAAAATATATTTTTTGGAATTTACTACAAGACCAAAATACGCACAACACACCATGATGATCAAAATACTGTTAGATTATATATATGCAGGTAATTAAAGAAGTTGACCTTAGGCTTCGTCTTGGAACCCAAGATCCCTCCACCTGAGGCCAACCATATTGTCTAAGGAGCTTGGACTTCGCCTTGAAACTCAAGGTCCCTCCATCCAAGCTCCCAAAAGTTAAGGTATCATTGTTTCACCACGACCATTGTCTTAAAAACATCAACCACCAAACAGAACAACCAAAAAATATGGGCTCTGACCTAGTCAAGATTGCCTTCATCGCCCACTTCCATCGGAAACAATTAACTAAGAATAAAAAACTTTTTTTATGGAACAACCATATCAATATGCGTGGATAATACCTTTTCTTCCACTTCCAGTTCCTATGTTAATAGGGTTGGGACTTCTTCTTTTTCCGACGGCAACAAAATGTCTTCGTCGTATGTGGGCTTTTCAGAGCGTCAGCTCCACCTCCGTGCCCTTGCCCTTGTCCTTCTCGCCACCAGCTTCCCTATCCGCCACTTGACCGGCTCAGTCTCCTTAGCCACCTTCCCAGAAGCTACATCCCTCTTAGCCATCAGCCTTTTAAAGCTCTCCTCCCAATCTTTGACTGGCCAGCTCTCTGGGGTGAAACCTTCAGTCTGCGCACTTTTGTCCATCTCGATCATGCACTCAAGCACGCTGATGGCAGCTGAGGACTTGGCATTTTGATTGGCCAGGAACAGGGCTTCGGCAGCAGCAGCCTCTTGTTCCTTGAGCTGCTTCTCATGGTAGGGATTCTTGCTGGCAGTTATCTTACCCATCTGCTCGATGCGGAGCAAGGCTTCATCAAGTTTAAGCTCAAAGGACTCAAGCTTCTGCTCAGCTGCTTCCAGTTTGCCTTCGAGTTCGATGACTTCATGGCTCAGCTTTTCAATACCCTGCATCAAATCAAAGTGGATCAGAACCAATCAGGGGAGTATTTTATCTTTTCTAACATACTTCTCCGTTATTTGTATGCACTTACAATGTTCACCACAGCTTGTAGTGAGAGCAGCTTGTTGGCTGCTGCAACAGGAGGAAGGCCGTCGAAACTGTCCACATTGATGGTGGTGTCCGAAGCCTTGCGCTTCTTGGTAGAAGAAGTCTTGGATCGATTACTGGGAGGCCGGAATTTGGGAGCTGAAACATCTTGAGGGGTTTTGCTACTTGTTTCCTCAGTCTTTTCCTTCTTGGCAATGTGGAGCTTAAGGTCATGGGAAGAGAAGTTGGAGGCTGAACCTGGAGCTTCATCAGAGATAATAAGAGATTAGTTTCCAGAGACAACAAGATATAGCTAGAAAAAAAATAGAAACAAGTTCCTACAAGTACCTGCAGACATGGTCCTAGATGGGCTTAGGGATTGCTGAGAAGTGGTCCGAGCACTTGCCACGCCTTCAGGAAGGTAGCTTCTTTCTGAGGCTGGGATGCTGTAAAGATCTTTGAGCTTCTTGGTGGAATCCTGGGAAGGTTTGATCAATCCTTCAAACTTGGGAGCTGTAGATATATGAAATACAAAAATTAGTGAAAGAAGTAAAAGAAATTACAGAGTTGAAATAGTTCAGAAAACTCTTCCTACCCCTGACAACCCATTGGGTAGGAAGGTTCTTGCAACCGGATAGACTTTCCCTTTTGACAAAGAAGAACTGACGTCTCCAATCATGATCGTTGTGAGAAGCCCTGGGAATCATCTGGGATTCTCCGGTTCTGGTTTTCAGAACAAATCGACTGTTTCCATGGGTGCCAAGCCGATACACCTTGCAGATTTCAGCGACCCCGATGTTCAAATCACGGGTTTGGTTCAAGTGGTGAAGAGAGAAAAGAATTCGCCAAATCATTGGCATGACTTGAGAATAAGCTAAGCGAGTGACTGAAAAGAACTCATTCACCAAAGGAGGAAAAGGGAATGTCATGCCGATGAGGAAAGGGTAGTAAAGGAAACAAACCCAGTCGGAAGAGATATGATCGGCTTTTAGACGAGCATCGTAAGAATGGAATTCAGTTCCGTCAGGGAAGCACGAGGATCGCTGCAACATCTCGATACAGCGATCGTCGAAGTTGCAGGTCTCCTCCTCCGTTGTCGGAAGAAGGCCCTGATTAGTGAAACCCTTCGCCACATTGTCGGAGACAGTGGCGCTGGAGCGAAGGTTTTCTTGCTCATCGTTAAAGGAAAACTCAAAAAGTAGGGAGGAGAAACTGACCTGTGGAAGATCGGAGGAGCTCTAGGGTTTCCGAAAAAAGAGTTGTGCGAAAATATGAAGAAGAGAGGGGGTTTTAAGGCTAAATATGCTGACGAGAACTTCGCCTCGGAAGTTGGGCCGAACTAACTTATCTCAGATTATGATTACTTAGCGATAAGATCAAAATTCAAATTCTTGACAGCTGGCTTGCATGCGCCATCCGTAAAAAAATTGGGGGCAATTGTTGGTACCAGATTTCAAGATAGGCCGAGCAGCTCGCGAGCACTTCACTGTAAGGATCCTGAAACTTATTTCTAACTAACAATTATATCCTCTTTGTTTAATTTTGCAGATTATCTCCGATATAATTCACATGTCCTAAAGACCCGGTCAACTAACAAGAAACGTGGACCAGATGGACCTTAACGGCTAGTGGGAAGACGTGGAGTTAGTTGCTAGTTTTTAGGAAGATTAGTTGTGATGTAATCTTTATATATTGAGCTCTAGGCTTACACACTACACACGATACTTGCAATCAGGATTCTCTGTAACACATAGAACTCGAGCTCACTTTAGTTGTACTAGAACACTTTCTGTTTATATAAAAGTTTCAGGCAGCATGCACTTTAAGCCGGCTCCCAAGGTTTTTTGCTAGGCTACTTGAGGATACTCAAGGATTCCTGGATTTTTCCCTCGTTACATCCTCGTGTCGATCTCCAAATTTACATTTTCATCTCTATTTCCATCAAACACTCTACCTCACTTACAAAGTTTGATCAACTAATTGCTTAGGCAGTTTTTGACCAAAACAGTGCCAACGAATGGGGAGTGTTCATATGAGAGATGAAATGCCCATGCAACCGATTCAAGCAATCGAGATCTTCGCTATATGGGGCATCGACTTTATGTGATCATTTCCAAATTCGGGGGGGGGGGGGGTAATCTATATATATTAGTGGCGGTGCACTACATCTCAAAGTGGATTGAGGTGGTCGCCACTAAGACTAATGAACATAAAGTGGTTTGCAAATTTGTGCTTGAAAACATTTTCTCTCGATTCGGAAAATCCCCCGAGTGATCATAAGTGATGGGGGATCGCACTTTAAAAATCATTTTTTTGCTAAATTACTTAAACGCTATGGGGTAGATCACTGAATCGCTACCCCATACCACCCACAAACCAATGGTCAAGTAGAGGTTTCTAATAGGCAGATAAAAGAGATTTTGCAAAAGACCGTGCGAACCGACTGGAAGGACTGGTCAAGTAAGTTGAATGACGCCTTGTGGGCGTACCGCACGAATTACAAAACTGCCATTGGAACCACCCCGTATCGCTTGGTTTACGAGAAGGGTTGTCATTTAACAATTAAAATCGGTCATCATGCTTTATGGGCCATTAAGAACATTAAATTTGATTATGACAATGCAGGTAAAATCAGAAAGCTGAACATCACCGATGTGGAGGAATTGAGAAATGAAGCATTCGAGAGTCAGGAAGCGTATAAGGAAAAGACGAAAAAGGTGCATGACGCAAAGATCAAGAAGAAAGTCTTTGAGGTTGGTCAATGGGTCTGGTTATACAACTCCCATCTCAAGATTTTTCCAGGTAAGTTAAAGAGCAAATAGGTTGGACCCTATCAAATTACAAGAATCGGTAATCATGGGGATATCGAGATTGAAGATTTTGAGGATCATTTGAAACAAGTGGTGAACGGTCATCGATTAAAACCATATTTGCATCTGAATGAGATCAACGGGCCTGGAAAAGAAATGGAAGCATTGACAGTGGAGTTGGTACCACACGACGAGAATTGAAAGGACGCAGGGTTACGTCTAGCTAAAGACGCGTAAACTTAGCACTTACGGGAGGCAACCCGCAGTTGTAAGTTTTTCTTGTATACGAGTCAATTTATTTTAATATTTTTCAGATGTGTGCGCTACGACACAATGTAGCTCGTCAGTGTTGGATGCATGCCAAATGTGAAAAAACCAGCATGTTCAGCAGTGTTCAGGTATGTTTAATGATTAAAGGTGCATTCGGGACAATGCACAAGTCTTTTGGTTTGGGGGGAGAGTTGAGAACGCGTGTAAGGCTGAAAAGAACGCTTGGAGCGGTACTTAGCACGTAAAAGGGTCACTTACGTCAAAAAATGCTTTAAGCGTTGAAATTTACAATCCAAGCGGCCCCATCACGTTGATTTTAAGTTTTTACGTCAAAAAACGCTAAGAGCGGCATTGGGGGCGCTCCAAGCATCGAGTACAGAGCAAGAGACACTCCTAGCGGTCTCTACAGCGCTCCAAGCGCTGGTTAACTCAACCAACATGTACAACAAGCGTAGGTGGGACGCTCCAAGCGCTAGCCGGGCCGCTCCAAGCGATAGCCGGGACGCTCCAAGCGGTTCTGGGGGACACTCCAAGCGTCGGGGGGCCTTGTTCGAAGTAGGTTGCATCGCGACATATGTGGGGCTGTTGGATGTAATTGTTTCAAGTCTTAAGTGGTACTTTTGTAACTTTAAAATAAAATAAAAACATCACAGGGAATCCCAGTCACCTTCATCACAGCTTTTACCCTAATCTGTTCTCCATCTTCTCCGTCTTCTTCCTCAAGAAATTCACATTCTCCAATATCACAAAACACTCAATTCTTCGCCAAATCTCAAGTGTGAATACTCTATCTTGAGTGTTTTCGCGTGAGGAACACAACCTTGGTCTTGATTTTGCATATTAACCACCCGTTTGAGGGCTGGTTTGAACCTAGGGTTTCGAGATTTTTGGGGGTTTTTTTTTCGAAAACTTTAATTTTTCAAATCTTGCAGCGTATTAAGTTTCTAAGCATCATCTAAGTATGTATCTACACTTGTTTCAGTTTACATTTATTACATTGATGCATTCTTGTTGATGTTTAGTTGACGTTATGTGGGTTTATGGGTTTTGAATAAAATTGTTGAATTGATGCATGTTGTTGCTTGATTAACGTGTAATGAGGCTATTAGAAGCTAGTTGAACAACATGGGGAGGTTAATTTGTGTGTAAGGGGTTGACTTTTATAAGTCAACTATGTCAAGAATTTTGGATGAACTTAAATTGAAACAAGGTGTTAACACTTGGGATGTGATTTGGAAATTGAATAATGGTTGAACTCAAGTGTGGGGATACACTTGACTTAGAATTGAAAAGATTTTTTGTTTGGTTGTGTTGGTGAACGTAAATTGCTACAAATCTAATAAGCAGTTGTTGATTGTAGGAAAATGCCGCCAAGGACACTTAATCTCGGAAAGGCCAAAGCTGCGCAAGCAGAAGAAACGAATAAAAGAAGTCAAGCAAAGAAAAAGGCGAGAGTGGCCGGAAGAAAGCGAGAGTGAGGAGGAAAGTGAGCAAAACAGCGATGATAGTGATGGTGAGAGTGATAAGGACCCTGATTATGATATAGGTGAGGATAGGTTGCCTATATGGGAAGAATAAAAGTTTGATTAGATACCGATGAAGTTCTAGAAACAAATGTATATGAAGAAGATGAAGGCCCACATACACGACAACCTCAGATTATTTCTGGGGGAGCGAAAGGTTTTAAGGATGATTTTGCAAGGTCTGGAATGGTTGATTTGTTCAAAAGATTGGGCTGGGAAGCACTGTTGGATTTTCGCAGGATTGATAATTCTGAAGTGTATGTGGAGGAAACCCTTTAGTGGATGGCGGGTGCTGAGATAGAAGGAAACAACTCGAATACGACTAAGATTTCAGCAAAAGTGAACAAGAAAACTGTTGAGATGTGTTTCAAATCTCTCAAGTCATTGGGTAACTTTGACAGTGGGTCTTCCATGGGTCCATATGTATATCCAACAAATAAACAGTTAGGGGGGATAAAAATTCTGCGAAATGGAAGGCGATGATGACAGAGTTGTTTATGGTCCCTAATTGGGTTAAAGATTTCACAAAGTGGCCTCTAGAAAAGTAGAGCCTGAAGCCTATGCCTCTGTTGCAGTTAAATTTTATGAATTCAAATTTGATGCCTAGAAACAGCGATCCCACTAAGGTACGGGATCCAGAGGTGATTGTGTTATATGCGTTGATGACGGGACAACCCGTCCTTTCATGTAGGCACTTGATTATGAAACAAGTTTGGTTGGATAGAATTCAAAAGAAAAGGACGACTACTCCATTTGCTCGCTTGATTTCAGCCATGTTGAAGAAACAGGGTGCCATCGTGCAGGGAAGACGGGGGTAGTCTCTACCTCATACCTAGTGGGATTTTAAGACCATTCAGAAGGGTAAGATGTTTAGGTATGAGAAGACTAAAACGAAGCATAGAATCATTGTGGAGAAGACTAAGGAAGCAATTGAAGTGCTGAGAGAGGGTGTGGGTCCAAATGCAATGGATGATGATGTTCCGATGGGGGATTTAGTTTGGGGTAGTGAGGATGACGTGATGCATACCCGGGTGGTGAGCATGAGACCACCTGAATACGAGGGCTGGGATGCATACCAGAGATTCCAACATGATAAGTCTAACCGGCAGCACTTAGAGGTTTTAGATGCAACTCAGAAGGGGTTCAGGTCGTTACATATAGCTCATGAGATGGAGGTAAATCTGAGGACGCGGGATGAGAACTAGTTGCGTATGCACCAGGATTGGATTAACAGAGTTCCGGTGGTGCGTAACCCGCCATATGTTGATTACGCCTCTTTACCCACCCGAGGACCTGATGAGGCTGCCCTACCTACTCCTTGGGTGCATCAGTCGATGTGGCTCCTCGATCCATACACAGCACCACATTACCAGAGCACGCCTTTCCAGCGACCACCATATCAGTTCCCGCCACAGCAGAATCAAGGTGGTGAGGGTTCGAGCAGCAGCACTGATGCGTTTGACATGAGCGCGTGGTACGAGCGGATGAATGGTTTTTTCGGTGGGCCACCGGGCCCCGCATTCAGATGAGCATGAGGTTGCATCCAGGTTTTTCTGTTGTTGTATATTTCGCTCTTTATTTTTAGTTTTTTTTCGAATTCACTAGAACTTTGTGGGTGTTGTTCACTACAAACCCTCATGAGACACAACTCGTCCACCCGAGCTATCGGGGGGTTTAACGGCTTGTTGCATATGCTAAATGCAACCGTGATTCTTACGAAAGTGAGTTAGGTATTTTATGTTTCTTGTGAGTTTTTGATTTTTGCAGATTTTGATTAGCAACGAATGGGAGGTGCATTTGACTCGAGCTTTGAAAACTGAAGATGCTTAATCGGGTGATGTATTCTCTTCCTAACTTTAGTTATCGTTGTTTGATCACGAGAATAAATGGTGAAATTTTGGGTGGTTGGGAAGTGTTGAGATTCCAAGGGTCGGTTAAGTTAGAAAAATCACGCATCGGTTTAAAAGGAATGTTTGGAGGATTCATTTGAGACTGTTTTATTTACCTTTTGTGAAAAACCCATACATTGGGGACAATGTATCCCAAGTGTGGGGATGGGGAAGCACATTTGGAGAGTTTGGAGAAATGATACAAATTGCAAAAAATTTAAGAATTTGAAAAAATTTGAAAATTTTAAAATTTTTCTCCAAAATGGTTGAACGGTTGGATGGTTGAATCCTGGGGTTAAAAATTGATCTCTTAGAGTGGCTGTAAATAGTTTTTTAGTGACTTTTGGGTTGGTGGTACGTTTGAAGGAATGCCTAAATAGGGTGAGTCTAAACCTTAGGTTAGCAAACTTGCATAATCATGTCAGTAACCCCTAATTCCACCGTTTTCATGAGTACATATTGAGCCTTATTTGTTATAAATGATTAGATATGTTGAGGGAACCTTGGGGTAGCATATTCTTGTAGAACTTGTGTCACGTATACTCGTCGAGATCATGAACCGGAATTTGCACAAAAAATGATTGAGGCATTAGGATTAACCCCTTTACTGTTTTTAGCCTTTCTTTTTGTTTTATTCCCTACCCTACATTATCCCTTAGATGCCCCGTTGAGCCTTAGCCGTTTTATTTGTTTACCCATTTCAGCCCATATCCCTATCTCTGTTTAGCCTTTGTTATTATTGTTAAACCGTGTGATGAAATCTAAGCTCGATTACATTGTTTATCTCAGTCTCTGTTTTAGAGCAATTATAGCTCAGTTTAGTAGGAATCAGAACTTCACTTGAGTTCGTTGCTGTTGCTTTACTGAAAATAAAAAAAATAATAACAAAAAAATAAAAAAAATAAAAATAAAAATTAAAAATTAAAAGAAAAAGAAAAGAAACTTCAGAAAATACTAATTAATTAGGTCAAGTTCGACCAAATTATGAGGTGCCAAAAAATTGATAGTAGTTGTTAACGGGTCAATCCAACCCATTGTGCTTAGTTAGTGAATAAATGATAGCTTGGTCGGTTCAGATTTCATTCACCTTAGCCACTTAAAAATCCCTAATCCCTACCTTAACCCCAAGCCTGACATTACAACCCATTAAAGTCCTCTTGATTTGTGTATTGTTTCGTGTTAGTTGGTGGAGACTTGACCATGATACAAGCTTATGCTAAGATTGTTGCACCAACGGTTGAGTGATCACAAAATATAGCACATTATTTGCTATTCCAGATACAACTGAGAGGAGTGTGCATTGTGAGGGGCATGTGTTGTGCAAGAGAGCAGCCATAGGTTTAGTAAACTTTATTTGGGCATTGCGGGTTTGTGATATGAATGGTTGAAAAGTTACTCAATTGGTAAAATTCTATTAAAGTGTAAATCTTTATTAAGATTGGGTATAACCTCGAATTGGATTTGTGGGATGGATTTGTGGGATGGATTTGGTGGTTGTGTGCTTTGTTTTAAAATAGATTTTAAATTGAAAAACAGTCTCACTTGAGGGCAAGTGAGAGGCAAGTGTGGGGATGTGATGTGTGGGTTGAAAAACGATTTTATTGTGATTAGTTCATTCGTTTTAGTTACTTTATGTATTTGTATAGTATTACGTTGTGTACTTGAGGATTTTGTAGGTTTTGATGCATAAAGTGGCGAAAACGAATCTTATCTAGAGTCCGAGATGATGTGTAGAAGTGAATGGATGAAACGGGTTTGGAGACTTGAGCTTAGAGCGTTACTGTTGACTTAGAGTATGCAAGAGAGTTAATGAAGTGCTAGGAGCAAGGGAAAACAAGTTTGGATGTTCAAGATGGCTTGTGAGTGAAATAAATGAAGAAACCAGAAGGTGGACCCACATAGGGCGCTCCTAGCGGCCTTATTGGCGCTTCAAGCGCTGGTTAACTCAACAGGGGCGCTCCTAGCGGTTTTAAACAATCTCCAAGCGTAGCTTTCAGTATCAACAGCACTCCTAGCGGCCTTATAGGCGCTCCAAGCGCTAGTCTTGTGTCTTAGATAGAAATAAACGCTCCCAGCGGCAAGAGAAGCGTTATGAGGTGTTACAAGCGCTGTTGTCAGGTATCAAGACCGCTCCTAGCGGCAGAGGGGGCGCTCTAAGCGTCACGGCCCGTGTTTGGTGGATTTTTCCGACGTTGAACCATATATATATATTTAAAATCATTAGGTTTTTTTTATCTCTCGAACGTGGACGGCAGAAATGAGGGGAGGTGATTGTGAGATCTCGAACATCATCAGATCATCATTCCAACATCAAAACCTTGTAGTCGAATCATGGTTCATTCTTGTGATTTAGTTTTTTCTTTAGTTATGAGTAGCTAAATTTCTTGTAACTGACTTCGGGTGAATAGTCCATTGACATGTGCGTATGATTGATTTTCAACTGTGATGAAGGACTCATTTTATGTAATCTGAATCCTTGCAATTAATCGAATTAAAATATTTATTGAATTATGAATTGTGTTGATTTCATCAATTGAATAGATTATCTATTGGGTGACCTATTGATTGATCTTGATGCATAGTGCAGTATTCATAAGTAGGTATTCATATAGTCATTGGTCCAACAACAACGAAGTGAATATCACTTTGATTAATTATATGCCGAATAGTGTTTGACATTATTTTCATCTACGTTGTTAATTGGCTCGCACATGTTGATAGACTAGGATCCCGGAGTTGATTATTTTCTTTTTAATTGTTAACTACATCAACCTATCACTCATTTTTGCATAGGCAACGCAAGTTACAAAAACATTTTCCACGTAAGTTACAAAGCAATTTTTTTCCCGTTTAAAGTTCACCCGGAGAATTTCAAAAGTTCTTTTTCTCACAGGTTGAACCGGAACTTGAAGTGAAAAACTAAGACACGTGATTTTTGAAAATTTGTGTTAATTTTTCATAGTTTGACAGCAGTTACTGACTATAAACTGAAATTGTTACTAATTAACATAGAGATTTTTCATTTTCTTTTTCTTTTTGTATCAAGAGATAGGCTCTTAGACACAAATGGCGCTTTTATTAAAGTTGTGAAAAGTTGTGTTAACCAAAGTTCATCATCCCAATGGCTGTGTTGAGGTAGAAAAATCTTGCCTCATCAAAAGCTTTGGTAAACAAATCAGCCAGTTGATGATCAGTATGAACTTTGAATAACTTGATCAGATTCTTTTTTGCACAATCTCTAATAAAATGATACCTGATATCAATATGCTTTGTTTTAGAGTGCTTGACTGGATTATTGATGATGGAGATGGCACTACTGTTGTCTGCAAAAATTGGAGTTTCCAGGAAGGTGATTCCATAATCAAGCATCTGATTTTGGATCCAAAGAACTTGACTGTAGCAGCTTGAGGCAGCAATGTATTCAACCTCAACAGTTGATGTAGAAACACAAGTTTGTTTCTTGCACTGCCAGTAGACAAGTCTTTCACCCAAGAATTGACATCCTCCTGATGTTGATTTCTTGTCTATATCATATCCTCCATAGTCAGTATCAGTGGATGCTCTAAAAGAAAAGTCAGAATTTTTAGGATACCACAAACCCAGTTTTGGTTGACCCTTCAAATATTTGAAAATTCTCTTAACATCTCGCACATAAGCAAACACTGAACATGATGTCAGGTCTACTTGCAGTAAAATACATCAGTGATCCTATCATCGCCATGTATATCCACTGGCTTGCCACTTAAGTCACTGGTTAACTTGTGGGAAGTGGAAATAGGAATTTTTGCACTTGAACATGCCAGCATGTCAAATCTCTTCAGCATATCTTGAATGTACTTTGACTGGTTTAGAAAAATCCCAATTGTAGTTTGCTTCACTTGTAATCCCAAGAAGAATGTTAATTCTCCCATGGAACTCATTTCAAATTTTGACTGCATCAAAGTTTCAAATTCCTTGCACAAAACAGTATTAGATGAACCAAAAATAATATCATCTACATAAATTTGTACCATCAACATATCCTTACCAACACATTTGACAAAAAGTGTTTTTTCAATGGCTCCTCTCCTGTAGCCATTCTCTAGAAGATAGTTTGAAAGAGTTTTATACCAGGTTCTAGGTGCTTGTTTGAGACCATACAACGCTTTGATCAGCTTACACACCCTGTTTGGATGGTGAGGGTCTTCAAAGCCAGGAGGTTGATGAACATACACTTCTTGTTCCAGCAAGCCATACAGGAAGGCACTTTTAACATTCATCTAAAATACTTGGAAGTCTTTGAAGGCAGTATAGGCTAGAAAAATTCTGATTGCTTCTAATCTTGCCACAGGTGCAAACACTTCATCATAATCTATGCCCTCTACCTAGACATTTCCGTGCACAACTAGTCTTGCATTGTTTTTAATCACAATTCCCCTGTCATCTTTCTTGTTTCTGAACACCCACTTAGTGCCAATTGGTTCTGCTCCATCAGGCAGATCTACCAATTCCCAAACTTTTTGCTTGTTGATTTGAAATAACTCCTCTTGCATTACCTCTACCCAGCTGTTATCCTTCAAAACATCAGCTACCTTGTTAGGTACTTCCTGAGACAAAAATGCAGCATCCAAACAGATGTTTGCATCAGCAAGTTTACTTCTTGTCAATACTGGTGCTAACACATCTCCAATAACTTTATCCAACAAATGATTCTTGTTGATTCTTCTGTCTAGAAGCATAGGGAATTCGTGGCTTCTTCCATTTGAAGGTATATTGAGCCGAGGAAGTATGTGATGAAGCTCAACATTACCAAAGTGTGACACATGATCTGAAACTTCAACTATCTCGAAATTAAGCTCATTTAATGTAGCATCATTTGAATTTTCTGGTTCATTTGACCCTGAATCAGTGTTCTCGATAGTTTCTGAAATGGAGTTTTCCGGTTGAACTTGAACCGGAGAAACAGGTTCCGCTTGGACTTTAACCAGAACTTCTTTAGTGTCAGTTTGAATTATTTCAGACGGTTTCTTTCCATTGCCTAGCAAGATAGGTTTGATGCTCATTGAAGAGAAAAATATTGGCTTCTTATTTGTTCCAGCATGGTTGCTCTTCCAATGTTCATCAGCTGACATGTAAAGATTCTGTTTTTGCACTGAAGAACTCACAGGCTTCTCAACAGTTATGTTGAAAGCAGTAGTTAGTGCATCAATATCAAATAACCAAGTAGGTTGAGACTCAAAATTGTTAGATAATTTTTCATTAAAAGACACTTTTATTGTTTCTTTAACAATTTTGGTTCTCTTGTTGTATACTCTATATGCTTTAGATACACCAGAATATCAAACAAAATATCCCTCATTTGCCTTTTCTACAAATTTGGGTAATAGCTCATTGGTTATCAATATTGTAACAGGACATCCAAATGGCTTAATGAAATAAATGTTGGGCTTTCTTTTTCTCCAAAGCTCATAGGGTGTCTAGTTCTTGCCTTTGACAATCAAAATCATGTTTTGGACATAACAGGCAGTGTTCACTGCTTCTGCCCAAAAGATCACAAGGAGTTTAGAATCTACTAACATTGACCTAGCAGCTTCAATTGGTGTCTTATTCCTCCTTTCAGCAACACCATTCTGTTGTGGAGTTCTAGGAGCACTAAATTGTCTAACAATTCCCTTTTCTTCACAAAATGAATTCAAAACATGATTTTTAAATTCAGTGCCATTGTCACATCTGATTGTTTTCACTTTAAGGTTGGATTGATTTTCTAAATTGATCAAAAGAGTTTTCAACAATTCAACAGTTTCATCTTTTGTTTTAAGAAAGAAAACCCAAGTGTACCTAGAAAAATGATAAATTATAACAAAACAGTATGACTTTTTCCCTAAACTCATCACTCTAGTTGGACCAAAGAGATCCATGTGCAGCAGCTCTAGAGGTTGTGAAATAAAAGATTCAACTTTTGGCTTAAAAGAGGTTTTGTGTTGCTTTCCCTTGAGACATGGTACACAGTGTTCAGAACATGTAAACTGCTTGTTAGGAAGACCCTTAACCAAGCCAAGATTGACAATTTGGTTCATGTTCTTGTAATTTACATGTCCTAACCTCCTATGCCACACATAAGACTCATCACATGAGGCTTTGGATATGAAACAAGTAATGCCACATGAGGGTGCAATGACTGACATATCCAAGATGTATAGTCTATCTCTCCTGGGTGCTTTAAGCATGATTAGATCATCAGGAATTTTAACACCAGGTTTGAGAACTATGGCCTCTCTCTCATTAAACATTAAAGTTAAATTCTTGTCACACATTTGTGAGACACTGAGAAGATTAAAATTCAATGTATCAACAAACTTAACTCTATCAAAGCTTACCAGTCCATTACTCACATCTCCTTGTGCTGAGATATGCCCTTTTGTGCTTCCAAAGGCAACTGGCCCTCCTTTGATTCTTTTTGTATTTTCCAGTATTTGCTTATTCCCTGTCATATGGCAAGTGCATCCACTGTCTACTACCCATAGGCTTTGTTGGCCTTTATTATGCACCTGCACATATCAGAATTGATCAATTTCTATAGGGGACCCAAGCCTTAGTGGTCTTGGGTCTGCCATAAGCATCACTATACTTGTACTCCTTGAGTACTAGAGTATTTAACACTGGAGCTTCAGTGAGCAGATCATCAGTATCAAAATTCAAGTTCTCAAATTGAGAGCTTGTTTGACTAAATCTTTCACTTTTGCTGTTTTTTCTTTCAGCAATTTTTCTTTCCCTGTATTCCTTGAATTTTCTTTGTTTGTTGGTTCCTTTCTTACGCATTTCACCAGTTGAATTGTGAGATTGGTTGACTAACCTAGTTCTCTCAGGTGATTTTGAAAATCTTTGTGAAAAATAATTGGATTGTTTTATCTTTTCATCCTAAAGTGGAATAGAGTGACTTCCACTTGAACTAGCAAAAAAATTTTGGTTGGTTAGATTTTATGCTTTTTGAAAAACTTTCCTTAGAGGTGATCTTTCCTCGTGAGGGGTTTCTTCTTCCTTGAGTTTCAAAATGCTCACACCCATCAGCAAAATGCACATTTGGTCTCTGCTTGGGAGCAGTAGCTGATCTGCATTGATTTCTATTTTTCGGTTGAACTTGAGTTTGAGCGGAAAATTGTTCCACTTGGGCTTCAGCCGGAAACCCATTTTGTTTCAAAATAGTAAAACTTCCATTTCTTTCATTTCCAATTAAAATTCTATTAGACTCAGACCCAAAATAGTTCATTGTTTGACTTTTCATAGGTGAGGTTCTACCTTTCTTTTGAAAATCAAGTCTTGGTTTTTGAACAAGTTTTGGTTTTCAAAAAGGTTTGACTTAACTCAAGGGATTAAACTGACACATGGCAGCTAGGTGTCCTTGTTCACCACAAAACATACATTCAAGAACTCTGGTTTTGTACAACTCATTTTTCCTGGGGGACTCAAGTTTGGTTACTTGTTGGTAGGTAAGTTGACCAAGACTTTGAGTTTGACTTCCCTTGGATTGTTCAGGTTGTTTTCCTCCAACTTTTGAATCCTTTGATTCATAGAAAATTGGGGGTGGTACAACAATTGATGATTTTAAAATCCTCGATTGGTCAGCTGATGCAGATGTGCTTGCATCAGTGACTTCAGGTTTCTTTGAATCAACAGGTTTTTCAGAACTTGACTAAGATGAGGTGTCATCAACAGTGAGACTGACTTTGCAGTCCTATTTTAAAGCTTCAATTTGTTCAATTGCATGTGAGTACTCAATTGGTGGTTCAACATTGTTGTAACCAACACCAGCTTTACCATACATCCCTCCCAACCATAACTTTTCAGCCTTTTTGTTTGCAGTTTGAAACTTGTCACAAGTGAACAAGGCATCTTTTAGTTTGATTTGAAGAATATCAACCTCAGCCTTAGCATCTTTGGTTTCCTTTCTTGACTTTTCAAGTTTAGACAGTAAATCATCAAGCTGTGTTTCAAGAGTTGAGTTGGTTTCTTTTAACTGTTCAAATTCTTTGCTTAAATTTTCAATCTTAGTAATGTAAGATGACTCGGTTTTCCTAAAACATTCTTTTAACTCATTCAAGTTTGAAACTTCATCAATTAGATCAGTGTTGTGATTTCTGTACTTTGCTAATTGTTCAATGCAAGCAGGGCTACATAAGTTCTCTAAAACCTTTTCAAGAATAGGATTTACCTGATATGAATAGGAGTCTTGTTTGGCCATGAAAGCATGATCAATTGGCTCAAATTTAGTTGTGACGTCTTCCCATTCAACACATTCAGTTTGATTTTTTACAGCAACAACAACATTCTGGTGGTTTTGACTTCCAATTGGTTTTGGTGGAGTAGTTTGCTGACCCGAAATGTGAGCAGAGTTTTTGAAATGTTTTGAGTTGTTTCCACCATGACTCTTCATTGGACATGACCTTGGTTCTGACCTTCTCTTCTTGATTGTGAGCATTCTCTTGCAAAGTGTCCAAGTTGGTGACAGTTGTAACATTTCACCTTGATTTTGTCTAAGCCAATGTGAGCACCTTTTTCTCCTTTGTAGGTCCTACCTGTTCTTTTGTAAAATCCTTGGGCTCTAGCAGACACCATAGCAAGTTGAGTTAAAATGTCCATTTCTTCTAAGTCATCAGCACCTATACACTCTAGGTCTTCACGAATGAAGCCTTGGTATGATTCAGTTGTTATATGAGCATTGTGAGAGTTGTCAAACATGTTTGAAGAACTCTCTTCACACCTTAGTGTCTCAGGGAAGCTGACTATAGGTGACTGATAAGAAGATGAATTTGAAGATCTTTGAAAACAGTAGTCACTATGGCAGTTGAGAACAACTGAGTTGATTCAGAAAGTGAGTTTTGCTTAAGATTTTGTTCCATTTTATATGCACTGAGTACACCATGAAGTTCACTAAGCTTCATCTTTTTCAGATCTTTACATTCTCTGATGCTAACAGTGTAAACTGTCCACATACAAGGCAGAGAAAGTAGAAACTTTCTGTTTACATCAACTTGATCTAGTTTTACATCTACTTTTTGCAGTCCATCAAGTAAAGAAAAAAATCTCAAGTACTGGTTAGTCATAGATTCACCAGATTTGTAAGTAAAGTTTTTATATTTCTGTTTCAAAACATCTTTCTTGTTTTCATTAACTTCCCCGGTTCCTTCATATATTTCACTCAAAGAATTCCACAGGCTATGTGTAGTTTTATATCCCTTAAACCTACTTAAGATGGAGATGGGAAGTGCAGCCTGTAGAGTCCAATATGCTTTGTAGTCAAATTCAAGAGCAGCGTAGTCAGATTCAACATACTTATCTATAGGATTTTGGTATTTTGACATCAGCATCATCAGCTGATTGAACCATAGGAGAGTAGGGACCTTCAGTCAAGGACTTCCATATACGACAATCTAAGCTCCTAACAAAACCTTCCATCCTGAGTTTCCAGGTACCAAAGTCATCAGGAGTGAACATTGGTGGTTTGTTAGCGCTACCGTTTGAAGATCTTTAACTGAGTTCACTCATTTTGAAAAACTTTTAAAAGACAAAAACAACAAAGCTTGTAAAGTAAAAAAGTAGAGTATCAATTTTGAAGCACTAGAAGTCTTCAAAGTGGGAGCCTAAGCTCTGATACCACTTGTATGATCAGTGTTAAATAGACTTTAACTTAACAAGAAACCCTCTACTTGTAAATATAACCTTGCGGAATGAAGTTATATTTCACTTTACCTAAGCATGTTTTAGTTCTCTTGTACAATGTAAGTGTTTGATTGAATAAAGATAGTAACAACAAAGTATAAAATACTCGGCACTATTTGCATTATCTCAAAGTTACACTATTACAAGTTGATCAAGAACTGTGTCTAAACAAAGAGCTAACTAAGCTATATATATAGTACTGATGAGATCAATGACAGTCATGGGTCTCAAACGATTTAATCTAAACCGTTAAACATAAAGTCAAATACAACTACCAAAAGAATAAACTTCGACAGATGGGATATCTTGCGTGTGATCAGCAACAATCTACTTTGTGAGAGCAGCTTTGATAGATTTGGAAGCAACCAAGAAGCTTTTACAGGATTGGAAGGCTGAAAAAACTTCTCAGAAAAAGTCCGGTTAAACTCATTATCTGGTGGATAATCTAGTTCACCCGGAATATTCGTTAAAAGACAAAACTTGCTTCTTCCAGTTGAACTGCCTGTTCCACTTGAACTTGAGACTTCCGCTCGAACTTCAACTTCAGCCGGAACTACTCAAAATTGGCTTTCAGCTAGAAATCTTCAAAACGATATTCTTTACACATGCCACTTGATCAGTGATCAGACCTTCTCACCGTCATTATCAAACCCTTCTCAAAATCCTTATCAAACCCTTTCTCAAAATCCTTATCAAATCCTTCTCAAAATGGGAAAACTGAAAGAACTAGTTGAAAATAATTTGCAGACAAAGATTATTGCTACCCTAGGCCGGTATGGGGTGATTATCACGGCAGAGAGACACTATATTATAAGGGTTGGCCCTGCTCAACCAAGTACTTACAGAGCCACCAAGTCCATCAAGATACCAGATAGCAACTTTTCTGGTAGAAGAGATACATGTCTCCAATGCCAGGCTTCAAATGTTGGTTTAACAGAGGCAAGAAGCTATGAGTAGGCATTTGGAGTTGATGGAGGAGATGGAATTTAGGTTCCCGTGAACGTCAATCCACAACTGCTCTGTCTTTTGTTTTTTTAGGAATGAAGATGTAAATTAGGAAACAATTTTGTGTATGGAATTGGAATCAGTAGTATGAAATCCACTTTTTGATATATACTTGTTTGTCTAATTTTTTTAGGAAATCAATCTGTTAAAAAACCCTAATCCTCGAAAACAGATACGATTAACAATTGAAATCCGACGAACAACTAATGCATACTTTTATGTAAATATGTAATCTGTTCGTACAATCTCCATTCCGTTAAACAAAATCCCTAAACACACAAAAAAAAAACAGAACGGATCAACAAAAACCTTAAATTTTGGGGAATTATAATTCAAAATAAATTAATATCTTAAAGAATTAAGATAAAAAAGAATGGGTCAACTTCGGGTCAAATGGGTCAATTTGATGTGTTTAGGACCAATGATGACCCAATAAGGCGTGTTAAGGGGAAATGAGGGTCAGTTTGGACCAATGAGTCCCAATAAGGTGTGTATATAACCAATAAGTTGTGTTTAGGACAAATGATGGCCCAATAAGGTGTGTTTAGGGGCAATAACGGTCCATATGGACCAATGAGTCCCAATAGGGTGTGTATATACCAATAACGTGTACATAGGACCAATAAGGTGTGTTTAGGGGCATTGAGGGTCAGTTGGGACTAATGAGTCCCAATAAGGTGTGTATATAACGAATAAGGTGTACATAGGACCAATAAGGTGTGTTTAGGGGCAATGAGGGTCAGTTAGGACCAATGAGTCCCAATAAGGTGTGTATATAACCAATAAGGTGTACATAGTACCAATAAGGTGTGTTTAAGGGCAATAAGCGTCATTTGGGACCAATGAGTCCTAATAAGGTGTGTATATAACCAATATGGTGTACATAGGACCAATGATGGCCCAATAAGGTGTGTTTAGGGGGAAAGAGGGCCAGTTGGGACCAATGAGTCCCAATAACGTGTGTATATAACCAATAAGGTGTACATATGACCACTGATGGCCTAATAAGATGTGTTTAGGGGAAATGATGGTCAGTTGGGACCATGAGTCCCAATAAGGTGTGTATATAACCAATAAGGTGTATATAGGACCAATAAGGTGTGTTTAGGGGCAATGAGGGTCAGTTGGGACCAATGAGTCCCAATAAGGTGTGTATATAACCAATAATGTGTACTTAGGACCAATAAGGTGTGTTTAGGGGTAATGAGGGTCAGTTTAGACCAATGAATCCCAATAAGGTGTGTATATAACCAATAAGTTGTGTTTACGACCAATGATGGCCCAATAAGGTGTGTTTAGGGCAAATGAGGGTCAGTTTGGACCAATGAGTCCTAATAAGTTATGTTTAGGGAAAATGAGGGTCAGTTAGGACCAATGAGTCCCAATAAGGTGTGTATATAACCAATAAGATGTACATAGAACCAATAAGGTGTGTTTAGGGGAAATGAGGGTCAATTGGGACTAATGAGTACCAATAAGGTGTGTATATAACCAATAAGTTGTGTTTAGAACCAATGATGGCCTAATAAGGTGTGTTTAGGGGCAATGAGGGTCACTTAGGACTAATGAGTCCCAATAAGGTGTGTATATAACCAATAATGTGTACATAAAACCAATAATGTGTGTTTAGGGGAAATGGGGGTTAGTTGGGACCAATGATGCCCCAATAAGGTGCAGATATATATCTATATCTATATATATATATATATATATATATATAGGGTAAGGATCAATGGATAACTTCACCTTTTTGGAATACCTAGAAAGCCTATCTTACACCATTGATTAGTTAATCTATGGTTGAAAATGAAAGTGTAATTTTTGAAAATAATTTGAAATCTATTTAATGCCCAAGGGCATAATAGACACACCATATTTTTATTAATAAATGTTTAAATCAATTTTCTATTTCTCATCTCCTCTTTCCTAAACTCTCTCTCTCCTTTAATTTCAAAATTTCGGGCCAAATTTTAGAAAAAAAAAACAAATCTAATTTACAAAAGAAAAAAAATCGTTGATCATTAGTTCATCAGAAGTGTAACGATTGTTACATCGTTGTAACAATAATTTTAGGTTTTTTTTCTTTAAGAAAACAAACGATGGTTACATAGGTGTAACAATTCAGAAAAGTTTGTAAATTGTATTCGTGGTTCTATTGTTTCTAGATCTGATTACACGTATGTAATACTTTTATTTCACATGTTTTTAATTGATGTTACACGAATGTAACACCATGTATTTTCTTTCTAGAACGTTATGAAATTGTTTCACGTGATTACGCATATGTTAGTTATTACATAAATGTAAGTAGTTATTACACGTATGTAACACTTTTATTTCACATGTTTTTAATTGATGTTACACGAATGTAACACCATGTATTTTCTTTCTAGAACGTTATGAAATTGTTTCACGTGATTACGCATATGATAGTTGTATGTAATTATTTCACCTGAAGAATGATGTTGATCGGCTAAACATGTTATCTAGGAAGAATAGAAGGCCCGAGATAAGTTACCTCGGGAGAATAGACTGCCCGAGATAACTTACAGTTACCTCGGAAGATCATTTTACCTCGGAAGCCTATTTTACCACGGGAGCATAGTTTTATCTCGGACAATGGATACGCCCAAGATAACTCAAGTTACCTCGGTAAGGAGAGTTATCTCGGACATCAACTTGACCTGCTCCACTTGTCTCTGACATATCTGATCCAGTTTCCCGCCATTCTTCTGACATGAAGCTGACCCGATTATCTTCTAGACTAGTTTAATATTATTCTAGTTCATGTATCTTTACTCGACGTTATAGATGATCGTTAGAGGAATCAAGGGTTCTCCTGATTCCTTAGGGCACTATATATAGACACTTGTAACTATGCTTTAAACAAGAAAGTTTTAATCACTCTATAATGTACTTCGAATCTGCAAGTTATAATACGGTGGTCGGTTTTATTCATATTATTGTTATACTTGTCTTGTACACGATTTCATATTACTTTACTTTAAACAGAGCATAAGAATTAACTTGTTTCCGCCTGGTTAATTTTAAGTAAAACCTTGTGATTGGTTCAACTCTGTAACCAGAATTCTGTCACACCCCCCTCCGCCGCCCCCTGCCAGGTGCGGGGGAGGGTGTGGGACCGACTGTCCGTATCAGTTCACTAGGCACCAACAACATAATAAAACATGGAACAAACACGGATGTCCAGTCCTCACAGAGAAACCTTAGATCGACTCTGACTGAGGATGCACTCAGCACCTCATAGCCGACCTAATGGAATCGGTAGCCCCGGATAGACCCAGGACTGAACAAACAAATGATACATATTGTTTTGGTCAAAAATTCACAAAGGAATTTCGTATTCCAAACTTAGAATGTGAGGTAGTGTGCTTGTCAATATGCTAGAAATGTAAAGTTGAACACAAGGATGTAACGAGGGAAAAATCCAGGATCCTTCGAGTTGCCTCTAGGAATCCTAGCAAAAAAAACCTCGGGAGCCGGCCTGAAGAGCCTGCTTCCTCACAATATTATTGCATGAAAAAGATTGATTACAAGGTTGAGCAAGTGTGATCGATCGTCTAGGTATTACAGAGATTGTTTCTAACTGCTAGTGTGAGTATGAGAGCTCGTGTGTGGTATCTCGTCCCTATCATCGATCACAAAGCCGGTTTATATAGTTACAAAGTAATAACAAGAAGTGCTAAAAATAAGGGATTCTTCCACCAAGTCCTTATGAACGTTAGGATTCAGTTATGGCCCGTTCTTTAATGCTTGACCTGGTCTTTAGCCTTCATTTACACGTCCCTTTAAGCCTGCAATTAATTAGGACACGTGGACAATTGAAACGGTTAGTCAATAACTGCATTTCAGGATATTGAACCACTATTGAGCTTCCGGTAAGGATCCTGAAATAAAACAACCAACTGTCCTATATTTCAGGGATTCTCCCCATTAAGTCAATATAAACGTTGTGGACCACTTAGTCCACGTTCTATAGTATTTTTCTGAGTCTTTAGGCTTGTTCCACACGTTTTCTTTACCTGCAAGCAAATAAATACGAGGAACAACATTTTAGTTAGTCGATAACTGTTATTCATGATTCCCAAACCTGTCAGGATTCTCAACCCGTCTGAGGATACTGGACCACTTGAGCTTCCGCCAAGGATTCCGAGATATCAGCCAAACAATTGCCCCTGAATTTTGACAGTTGTCGACCATGAAGACGGCTGTGAAAATTCAAACTCTTGAAATAATTATGGAGGTGACTCGTTAGCTCCTGATTTGTTAGCGACGCAACTTCTCATGAGACTTCTCCATAAATAACCCTGGGTTACCATCGGAACCTTCTCGATTTCTCTTTTTGTCCAGGTCAGCTCCCTCCCTTTTCTTTTTGATTTTCTTCCGCGATCAAGGCCAATGAAGAAGATGCTGAAGTCTTCACTGCTAAGGCTTGGATACAGCTACCTGGAAAGGAACTCTAGAGAAGCTTGGGGGTGCTAAGAGCTGGGGTTGCCCCTTTTATATTTCCTGCATGGTTAATACTAGTATCCGACTATCTTTATCATGGTGTGTTTACTCCTTGTTTTGATTTTGTTCATGAAACATTTTGAAATATTTAACTGAGAATCCCATTAGGCTCCTCAGGAATATTAAGGTAGTAAAAATGCTTTAAGTTAAGTATGTAAGTTGACAAACCATGACACAAGTCAGCATGATAAAATGTAATAATTTGAAAGTACATTACCTTGAATAGTCCCTTAAGTAGGTTTTACCTTGGGTGCATTTAGATAGATTCTGGAATCCTCTTTCAGCATCCTTGAGGATACCTGTGGTAAAAGCATAGTAGTTTCGAAATAGAGTTAAACTGGGGACAAGCCCGGGATGCTTGGGACTAAGCCAATTCTGGGGACAAGCCCAATAAACTTGGGACTAAGCCAATTATGGGGACAAGCCCGATAAACTTGGGACTAAGCCAATTCTGGGGACAAGCCCGATAAACTTGGGACTAAGCCAATTCTGGGGACAAGCCCGTGCATTTCTGGGGACAAGCCCGTGCATTTCTGGGGACAAGCCCGTGCAAACGTGGGACTAAGCCAATTCTGGGGACAAGCCCGTGCATTTCTGGGGACAAGCCCGTGCAAACGTGGGACTAAGCCAATTCTGGGGACAAGCCCATACGTAAGTGACATGAAAATGCCAAAACCTTAGATAATACATTGGTGTTATAAACCTTAGATAATTCGTGAGGATAGCACGTCTGCTGTTACTTGAGGATCCGCCCAATGGCGAATAACGAGCGCTCCTGGCGATTCTTAGAAAAGGTGAAGACCTTTTAAGCCTTAGTTAACACGTGAGTGTTAAAAACCTTGAGAATCCTCCCAGCAGCCTCCAGTGACAAGATTGTCAGCCACCCCTGGAGTGGATTGGTCCGGCCACCTTGAGCATACTGGTGGACAACGTGCGCTCCTGGCGAGGGTCGTGCGCTACTGGCGATTACCCAAACGTAAAAGAGGTGAAATCCTCTTAAACCTTAGAAGGTATGCAGGATACCTTAAACGGAGGAGAGGTGATCAGCCTCTAACTGGGGATATACCCAAATTACTTTAGTTAGGATTCTGAGAATCTGCAAAACACTCAACACTTGGTGAGGGGTGGGTGTTAGCTTAACTAACACGACTCCGATTCTTAAGTCAGTATAGTGTAATAAAGATAATAATATCAGTATTGAAATCGGATTAGTATACGTACCTTATAGTATTTTGGCAGTGAGGATCCTTAGGATTCCGAGAGGATTCCAGTGGGATTCTCACATAAAATAAGCTTTGAGATGGATGGAATTCCAAGCTCTGGCAGAGGTTTTCCTTCCATATTTACCAAACGGTATGCTCCCTTTCCTTCTTCAGAATCTATGAGGTAAGGGCCTTCCCACTTGGGTGCTAACTTCCCATCGGCAGGATTGGTAGTATTCTGAAAAGCCTTCCGTAAGACCAAGTCACCTACTTGGAATCTTCTTAGCCTGGTATTCTTGTTGTAGGATTTTGCTATCCGCCGCTGGTAAGATGCCATCCGGATTCTGGCCATATCTCTGAGCTCCTCAACTGTTTCGAGATCCTGAAGCAGATTCTGGCTGTTGGTTTCAGGATTCTGGCAGTCGACTCTGGCTGTTGGGAGTACCATCTCTGTAGGGATCACAGCTTCTGCCCCAAACACTAATGAGAATGGTGTTTGGCCAGTAGCATTCTTAGGCGTGGTTCTGTCTACCCAAAGGACAAATGGCAGCTCCTCAGCCCATTTTCCTTTCTTGGAGCCCAGCTTCTTCTTAGGTTGTTGATGATGATCTTATTGCTGGATTCCTCCTGTCCATTAGCCTGAGGGTGTACAGGTGTCAAAGTGATCATCTTGATCCCCAGCGTTCACAAAAGCTTGTGGTTCTTCTGCCTATAAACTCGGAGCCATTGTCGCATATGATTTCTGCCGGAATCCCAAATCTGGTGAGGATGTTCCTTTTGATGAAGGATATCACTTCTTTCTCTCTCACTTGAACATAGGCTTCTGCTTCAATCCACTTGGAGAAGTAATCCGTCATGGCAGGCATAAACATCTTTCCTCCAGGAGGCTTTGGCAGCTTACCCACAATATCCATGCCCCACTTCATGAATGGCCATGGGGATACTATAGGATCCAGATGCTCAGCAGGTTGGTGGAGGATATTGCCAAGCCTTTGACAAGCATCGCATTTCTGAGAGAAGCTCACGGCATCCTTCTTCATAGTCGGCCAATAATATCCGAATCTGAGAACTTTAGAGAACAGTGCCGTGCCCCCGGTATGGTTCCCACAATCTCCACTGTGGATGTCTTCAAGCACCTCAAGAGCTTCTGACTTCTCTAGGCACCTTAAGTAGACACCTGCAAGAGATCTTCTATATAGGATATTGTCAATAATAGTATAGGGTACTACCTTTGTGCGAAAAGCCCTGGGGTTTTCGACCTTGGGAATCTCCCCATCTTTGAGATACTTCTTGATTGGGTTAGTCCAGGATTCCTGAGCATCTTCAGGATTCTCAACATCTGCGCCTGCATTATTGTCAATAGCCTGAGCTTCCTGTAGAGCTATCGCTGGCGTCAGGATGTGAGTTATTGGAATCTGGACATCCTCAGGGATCCTGAGCGATGAAGCCAAGTTTGCCAAGGCATCGGCTTCTGCATTATCTTCTCTTGGTACCTGCGAAATGTTAAAATTTTCGAAAAATAGAGATAACTTTTTAACAATTTCGAGATATTTGATCAGATTTTCTCCTCTCACTGCATAAGAGCCATTAAATTGGTTAGTCAATAAGAGAGACTTAACAAACACTTTTATGGACAGGATTCCCATATCCATAGCCAGCTGTAATCCAGCAATTAAAGCTTCATATTCAGCTTCATTGTTGGTAGCCTGGAATTCACAGGATATGGATAGAGGTATTATGTCCCCCTGTGGCGATTTTAGCAGGATTACCAGCCCTGTTCCTCTGACATTTGAGGAGCCCTCAGTATAGAGGATCCAGTCTTCCTTGAGCTTCTCAAGCTGCTGGACTTCCTTTTCAACTTCTGGTTCTATGTCACTGCTGAAATCCGCCACAAAGTCAGCTAATGCTTGGGACTTAATTGTTGTTCTTGGTTCGTATTTGATGTCATAGGCACTCAGCTTGACTGCCCACTTAGCCATCCTTCCTGACCTTTCCGGCTTCCTGAGGACTGCCTTGATAGGATAGTTAGATTTTACAATTATAGCGTGAGTTTCAAAATAATGTCTAAGTTTAGTGGACGCCATTATAAGAGCTAGAATTAATTTTTCAAGGTGAGAATACCTGGATTCTGCGTCTAGCAGAGTTTTACTTACATAATATACCGGATGTTGCTGACCTTGATGGTCTTTTACCAGGACTGCACTGATTGAGCTTCCAGAAACAGCGAGATATAAACATAGTTGCTCTCCATCTTCTGGTTTCATTAGCAACGGGGCTGCTGACAGGTAGTCTTTCAGGCACTTCAGGGCTTCTTCATGCTTCTCAGTCCACTCGAATTTCTTATTTTTCCTCAGGATATCATAGAAATCCTTACATTTTTCTGAGGATCTTGAAATGAACCTGTTCAGTGCCGCGATTCTGCCTGTCAACCTTTGTACTTCTTTTACGTTTGATGGGGACTTCAAATTTATGATTGCTTTGATCTGCTTTGGACTTGCTTCGATCCCTGTTGCGGTAACCATGTATCCTAAGAATTTTCCAGCTCGCACTCCAAAGTGGCATTTGGAGGGATTGAGCTTCATATTATACTGATCAAGGATGTCGAAGGCAGTTTGAAGATCCCTGACGTGATCTTCAGCTTTCTTGGATTTCACCACCATGTCATCTATGTAGACCTCCATCGTGTCCCCCAGTTGCTTTTTGAACATCATATTGACGAGCCTCTGGTAGGTGGCACCTGGATTTCTTAAACCAAAGGGCATAGCAGTGTAACAATATATACATGTTGGAGTCATAAATGTTGTATGCTCCTGATCGCATTGTTCCATTTGAATTTGTTGGAATCCTGCTGAAGCATCCATGAAGGTGAGCATCTCGTGACCAGCCGTGGCATCCACCATAGCATCAATATAGGGAAGTGGAAAAGGATCCTTAGGACAGGCTTTATTCAAGTCTGTGTAATCGACACAAACTCTATATTTTCCATTCTTCTTCTGGACCACCACCACGTTTGCTAGCCACCTAGGATATTTGACTTCTCTGATCATCTTGGTTTTGAGAAGCTTGTCGACTTCCTCCTGGATGATTATATTCTTCTCTGGAGCGAACTTCCTCCTTTTTTGCTGTATAGGCCTGAAAGAAGGATCTAGAGCAAGTTTATGAGTAATTACATGTTCAGGGATACCTGTCATATCTTCATGCTTCTAGGCGAAAGTTGAAGTTCTGGCTTTGAGAAGCTGAAGTAATTCCTGCTCAACATTTGCTGGGATACTCGTTCCCATGAGGACCTTGATTTCAGGATTTCCAGGGTCTAGAGGCACTTCTTTGACATCCAGCTCCCTGTCTTCCTGTACTTCAAGTGCTCTTTTCTGTAATTGCTATCCCTTCGTCACCTTAGTGGTGTTCTTCATCGATGTTGAATAGCAGTTCTTGGCTTCCTGCTGGTCACTTTCAATCCTCACAACTCCCCAGGGTGTAGGAAGCTTGATACACTGGTGATAAGTTGAAAGGACTGGCTTCATCTCGTGAATCCATGGCCTGCCAAGAATAATATAGCAACAAGAGAGAGAATCTATGACACAAAAATTTTGCATAGAGTTTACCCCCTCTATATATACCGGCAACCTGATATCCCCAACGGTGCTTTTAGTTTCACCGCTGAAGCCAACCAGGACTGAGGATCTCGCAACTATTTCAGTTTCTGGGATCCCCATCTTCTTGACCACATCAAGACGGATTATGTTTACTGAGCTTCCATTATCGATCAGGATCCTGCGAACAAAATGGTTAGCAATATATAAAGTAACCACAAGACTATTATGATGAGGATCTTGAACATGAGAACGGTCACTCTCATCAAAAGATATGAGTTTGTCTTGAGTTAGAGTGGACGTCCGGACAGGTCTGTCACCCTGTTCAGATTTGGATTCCTTAGCATGCTTTTTGGCTGAGGAATACGAAGTGCCGCAGATGTATGAGTCTCCTGAGATGAAGTTGATTATCTGGGCATCCTGTGGTGGAGAAGCTGCTCTCTGAGGCACCTTGTCGGCTTCCTGAGTCTTGACCTTCTTTATGCCTATTAATTCTTTAAGATACCCCTTGCTGAGTAGATAGCTGATTTCCTTTCGGAGTGGTATACATTCGTCTGTTAGGTGGCCAAAATCTTCATGAAAGGCACACCACTTGGACTTGTTTTTCCAGGATCCTTGCTTGGTATCCTTCCTGGGCCATCTTGCCTTTTCACCTAGGTCCTGCATAGCACACATCAAACCACGAATATCAACTGAAAAACAGTATTCAGATACCTTAGGATACTCCTCATCATCATCGTCTTGGTCAACAGCAATGACTTTGTGATTCTCCGGTTTGGAGTATGGACGAGATCTATACGGCTTCCCGGGGGATTCCGCCTTCTTGCTGTTAGGATCATATTTAGGGACCTCTAGTCTTTGGTGTATTCTCTTGTCGTCCTCCAAACGAATAAATCTCAAGGCTCTACTGCGAACTTCGTCGAGATTCCTGCAAGGAGTCATAACAAGGTCATCATAAAAACGTGAATCTTTGGAGAGCCCCATTTTAAAGGCTTCTACGGCTGCCGCCATATCCACATTAGGAATCTCAAGGGATTCTCGTCTGAATCTGGCGATGTATTCTCTGAGCGGCTCATCTGGCTTCTGAACTATTCGATACAAATCACCTGTGAGCTTCTCAAAGGTTCTGCTGCAAAAAAATTGATTGTTAAACAGGTTAACTAAATGAGAAAATGATGTAATAGTGTTAGGAGGAATGCTCAGTAGCCATTTCATGGCTGGTCCCGTTAAGGTTGATCCGAAGCCTTTGCATAGACAGGCTTCTTTGATTTCTGTTGGAATAGGATTGATCTCCATACCAATGTTTTAAAACCCGGGTCGAACCGGCCGGTTCAACCGGTTCGACCGGGGACCGGCCATCTTTCCGGTTTTTTAATGTCCGGTTTTTTGGGTTGAACCGACCCGCTTCGAACCGGCCGGTTTTCCGGTTTTTTTCCGGTTCAACCGGTTTTTTCCGGTTCAACCGGTTTTCTGATTTTTTATTTTTTTTTATTTTTTTTAACTTTTTTTTTATTTTTTATTATTTTTTAAAGTTTAAAACTTATATTTTCTTATGAAATACATATTTGATATTATTTTTGAGTGGATTATAATTGTATTTTAACTACTTTTGTTGGGGTGTACAAGTTTATTAGCATTTTTATAAAAAAATATATATAAATCCCCTAACCGGTTCAATCAGCCGGTCTAACCGGTCCGACCGGTTGAACCAGTCCCGGAAGGTTTTCCGGTTCAACTAAAAAACCGGTTTTTAAAACATTGCTCCATACGCTCCCGGTAATGTGCTACGTGTTCTTCAGGATCTGTGGTTCCATCGTAAAGCTTCATACTTGGAGTTTGGAAGCGTTTCGGGATCTCCACTTGGGATATTGGCCAAGTAAATCTAGAGATCTTGTGGCTTTCCAAAGGAACCTCTGGAATAGGTTTCAGGATCCCTGGAACATTTGATATCATTTCTTTCAACTTCTGGAGCTCCCTAGCGATACTTGGATGAATACCTGCATCATAAGGAGCACCCTGGTTAGAAACGATAGGAATTGAATTGGACACATTACCTGGGCCAGGATTCTGGAATGGGATCCTGGGATTATATCCATAGCCCGCTGGGATGCTCGGCTCTGTAGTAGCTGCTGTTTACATGGCGATGACGTCACCATCATGCACTTCTGAGGAGCTGGTCTTGAAGATCCCTACAGAAACAGAAGGGTTAGAGTATGGATATCCCTGGGGATTCTGGCTTGGATTCCTAACAGAAAAAGGATATCCTTGAGACGGCAAGGCTGAGGTCTCCAACAATGGTGGAATCCAAGGACCCTTGTAGCGTGACTGTGAGGATTCTGGTGGGACAGCTCCTGAGAATCCAACAGTACTCTCTGCATATCCAGCGGCCTGAGAAGTCATTGTAGGGGCTGTATTGAAGCCTGGAGCTGATTTGTAATTGTAACGAGCCGGATCTGAGGATCCTGAAGCATTGAAGTCAAGGAGCCTGGGAAATAGAGGACTTTGTTCCTCCACAGGTTTCTTAGACTTCTTAAGCTCTTCAATCACCTTCATCATCGTTTGATTGGTCTTTTCTTGCTGATCCATTTGACTTTTCACCTGCCTGATCAAAGCAAACAAATCATTGTTAGTAATAACCGGATCAACAGATTGAACCTGGGATCCTGTGAAAACAGGATAGTCAGTTTTTCTCGGCTGCTCGTCCACTTTCTTCTGACGGTCATTAGTCTTCTTCTAGCTTCCAGGAATGGAAGGAAGAGGAGGAATGGAGGACGATGTAGAGGCCGAAACAGTTTTCTGTTGGTTTGACATTTTTGAGATTGGAGATCGAATGAAGTGAATGAGATATGGGATTTTGATAAGATTAAGCACCACTTGCCCCACGGTGGGCGCCAAACTGTTTTGGTCAAAAATTCACAAAGGAATTTCGTATTCCAAACTTAGAATGTGAGGTAGTGTGCTTGTTAATATGCTAGAAATGTAAAGTTAACACAAGGATGTAACGAGGGAAAAATCCAGGATCCTTTGAGTTGTCTCTAGGAATCCTAGCAAAAAAACCTCGGGAGCCGGCCTGAAGAGCCTGCTTCCTCACAATATTATTGCACGAAAAAGATTGATTACAAGGTTGAGCAAGTATGATCGATCGTCTAGGTGTTACAGAGATTGTTTCTAACTGCTAGTGTGAGTATGAGAGCTTATGTGTGGTATCTCGTCCCTATCATCGATCACAAATCCGGTTTATATAGTTACAAAGTAATAACAAGAAGTGCTAAAAATAAGGGATTCTTCCACCAAGTCCTTGTGAACGTTAGGAGTCAGTTATGGCACGTTCTTTAATGCTTGACCTGGTCTTTAGCCTTCATTTACACGTCCCTTTAAGCCTGCAATTAATTAGGACACGTGGACAATTGAAACGGTTAGTCAATAACTGCATTTCAGGATACTAAACCACTATTGAGCTTCCGGCAAGGATCCTGAAATAAAACAACCAACTGTCCTATATTTTAGGGATTCTCCCCATTAAGTCAATATGAACGTTGTGGACCACTTAGTCCACGTTCTATAGTTTTTTTCCGAGTCTTTAGGCTTGTTCCACACGTTTTCTTTACCTGCAAGCTAATAAATACGAGGAACAACATTTTAGTTAATCGATAACTGTTATTCAGGATTACCAAACCTGTCAGGATTCTCAACCGATACTGGACCACTTGAGCTTCCGCCGAGGATCCCGAGATATCAGCCCAAACACATATACCAAGGAATTGTAGTCATAACATGCACTGAACAACAACAGTATAGCAGTTAAATTGTACAAGCTCTAACAGATAGCCACAACTAGTACCCCAACGTTCCTGTACAAATACATCATCACCTGCACACACTTACCTGCAACATAAGTCAACACAGAGTCAACAACAAACGTTGTTGGTGAGTCTTAACTACCATCATCACATTAACAGTTTTCAAATACATATGCCTGTTATTAATTATCAGATCGCACCCAAGGTCAACACTCAGATACTCTACGGGCACGTTGCGCGTAGCCGTACACCCTCTGCGAGTAGATTTTAATTTCAACATATAAGTACATATTCCCCCTAATAAATTAATATTAGAGGATCCGGGTGAATATGGATCGTTCAACTATAACGGCCGCTATAATCCCTTATATGTCTAGTGGTCTCAACCTTAATGACCAGAAAGTATATAATGACCCACATAGGGCATTCCAACTCACAGTGTTCAACAAGATATTCATAACAAATATAACAGATACATCAGAACAGAAGTATTATATCAAACAGTTAAATAACATGAGGGAAGTCAGAGGACTCACAGATCTTCGGAATACAAAGTCATACGGATAGGATTGCGTACAATCCACAGATGTCACAGATGCAATGCCTAGACAAGGCTTAACGTCATGTTAACCTTGGAGAATCCACTGACCTAATCAAGTATAGGTACACTTAAATTTAACACAGTAATAATACTGGTTAGGCTCTATTTTGCTCCATGCCTTAGACAATACGATGCGTCCGTAGGTTGAGTTCCCAATACAACCGGATGTCCCAATACAGTCGTATGGCCTAAACCCGGCTACGATCGTAATATATCTGTCAATCTCTAAATAAACAGTTCCTGCCGAACACGGTCGTATGCCTTTAGTGACAAAACGTTCGTATGGCCTGTTTGACAGATTATCTAAATTAAATTATATCACTCGAGTCTCGATCGGGTTATGTTTTATAATACTTCAAATGTTATTTAAAGCAATATTTTATGTATATATCAATCCGTTTATGATTTACATTAAAATCATAGCTTTCAGATATATAAACTTACATAAAATGATAAGTTTTGTCTCACATGAAATCATAGTTTTTTTTATATAAAATCATGGCTTATGTATATAATCTCTAAGACCGGTTAACATATATGTTTACATAATATCCCATCTTTGTTTGTTTTTTATTTATATAAAAGCATACTTTGATAATATCATGGTTTTGTCATCATAAGATTACAATTACGTTAATTATGAAATCATAAGTTTATCACATAAAATTATATATATATATATATATATATATATATATTTTTTTTATTATCGTCGTTTTATATACAATAATACTTCTATTCGACAGAAAGTTCCTCACACGACGTGTACATAATATCATCATAACGATAATGAGATAATGAACACAGTTATACCTTCCGATTGGTACGCAGACTCGAACCCGGTTAACCGTAAAACGCTAAACATGTCCGATTTCGACGAACGAGTAGTCCATTCCCAGTAGAATTTCGCCACGAACAATAATCCATGCTCGGTTTTCTAGTTTGACCTCGTTTGACCCTTTAAAAATGTTGACCAGATTCGTCACGGGTTTGACCCGGTTGACTTTCTTTGACTTTCTTGACCCAACACCAAAATTAATGATTAAGTAGTCTATCCCGCAAGATTTTTCGTCACGAACAATACTGTAAGCTCGGTTTTTAAATTTAACATCGTTTGACCATCCAAATCTGTTGACCAGCTTGTTTACCGAGTCGACTCGGTTGACTCGGTACCGAGTTAACTCAAACTCATCCTAAAGTGTATCCAAACATCACCAAATACATTTCTTTGCTCAAAATAACCAACCACCACCATCATTATTACAATCCCGGCGGTGGGAGGCCATGGCCGCAGCCGGACTTCCGTCCCTGGTCGAGAACCACCACCCACTCATCATCAAAGACCGCAGATCTACACATGCATGTCGAAATCGGAAGCATGAGAACAAGAAAGGGACTGGAAATAGAAAGGATAACAAAAATCGGACCCTTACCGCCGCTACAGTTGTCAGACACAAGGGGAGGGGCGCTGTCGCCGCCTTCACGGCGGAACCCTAAGGGGTTTCGCGGCTGTCGCCGCTGCCTGGGTCTACCCCAGTTGTCGCCGTCGGAAGAGGATCAAGAAGAAGGGGTGCCGCCGCTGCCCTCAGCGGCGGAACCCTAGTCGCCGTCGCTACTGACTCTTTCTCTCTTCTTAATCGCGGCCAAGAAATGGTTTGAGGACCATGGAAATGAGATCAGAATCGAAGGAGGAGAACGAGGGGAAAATATTGGGTCAAAAACACCCACCGCCGTCGTGGACCGCCGGTGGTCGGCCGGATTCCGATGGCCGGAAAAACGGGGGAGAGCCCCTTTGTGGCTGCAACTCTCGAACACACACACTTGTGTGTGTGTGGTATTTGGTTCAAATGAATTAAAATGGGTTTAATAACCCTTTTATATATGGATAAGATTTGAGTGGTTCACAACCAAACAATCAGTCATATACCGCGATAACTGAAACGTTAAACCGTTAAACATCACGTAAATTTTCCGTGATAAACCCAACATGAATGGAATATAATAAAAGCCTCTTAAATAGTCTCGGAATACCTAAGATGACATATTATATATAATCTGATTAATATTCGGTCGAACGGGCGGTATAAAGTGTGTATCCAACACGAATCCTGTTTATCTCCGTTCCGCGAACCAAATACATATTTTAATGACTGTAAATCTCAGTAAACACTTAGAGAAATATTTATAACTTCAATTGTAATCTTCTGAACGGACTTTATAACAAATAACATCCATGTTAATATATATCTATTGTCATAACTCATTGACTCAACGTATTTATGATAACGTCTGGTTATCCGACACGTTAATCAATTAAACCACGTAATCTGCCAGTTCCACCCGAACTCATCTTTTATCGATCTGCAACACCTTGGATTTCATAACGAATTGTTAGAATACTTCTAACAACTTAACCGGACATCGGATACATGGATTGGGCCTTTGTTGGGTCACAAATCCGTTAATGGGCCTAACTGGGCTTATCGAGTCCAGTTTATTTATATAAAAAAAATTCCATGATTTACCAGAATTAACGGGATGTTACAAATTCGATCCTACAAGTGGTATCAGAGCCTTGGCTCATGATTGTTGGGAATGTTTTGCTAGGCAGAAATTCTCTAAGTCAGAGTTCCGAAGGAAGTTAGTCCGGAACTTCCTTCACACTAAGTAGTTCCTCCGGAACTCTTCCTAGTGTTACTCCGGAACTTTGACTTATCCTCTGGTTGCAAGTTCCAATGCATAAAGCTGTCAGAAAGCAGTTTTACTTTACACCATGCTGTACACTGTTCACCGATAGGTCTGCTCAACTGTTCACAGAAGCATGCTTGTACTACAACAACTCTGGAGTAGATATCATTTGTTTATTTAGCCTAGGAGCTAAAAGGAAATAAAAGAATATCTTTTATTTCCTCCTTGCACTATATATATTAGTTGTATTTCCTTTGTTTCTTGTTGATCGACTCTCTCTCATGTTCATCAGCTAAAACTCTCTGTAAACATTGTGAAGTAATAATATAGTAGTGCTTGGAATTGATATCGTGTGTTTATCTACTTTACTTCTTGTTTACTAGTTACTGTTTCGATCAAACCATTTCAAACTTTAACACAAACAAGTCTGATTCCGCCTTTCTTGTTTGATACCTTTCAGTAACTTGTTTGGTTAGCTGATCCTAACCACGATCCTACAAGTGGTATCAGAGCTTTGGCTCTTGTGTTTAAAAAGTTTTTAAAATTTTGTTTTCTAAAACTTTTCTTACTAAAGGTGTTTCTGTTTGCTTTGGATAAGACTGTTTTCGATTCTTGATCTCTGAAAATGAGTGAACTAAGGAATGGCAGCATTAACAAACCTCCAACCTTCACTCCTGATGACTTTGATACTTGGAAACTTAGAATGGAGATTTTCTGTAAAAACACTGACCACAAAATGTGGGCTTCCATTATCAATGGACCACAAGTCATCACCACCAAATCTGTTACTCAACCTACTGTTGATCTTATCAAAACGTATGAGAATTATTCTGATGATGACCATAAGACCTGTGAAGGTGACTACAAAGCTTTGTGGGCACTCCAGGAAGCTCTTCCTAATTCTATACTCATTGGCTTTAAGAGATGCAAAACTGCACATGATCTTTGGAAAGCTCTTATTGAAATGTATGAGGGAACAGATGAGGTGAAAGAGAACAAGAAAGACATTTTGAAACAAAGATGTGAAAATTTCTGTCACAAAAGAGTTGAAACAATGTCTGAGCAATATTTAAGATATGTTACACTTATAGATGAACTACAGGGTGTAGATGTAAAAATTGACAATGCTGATATAATCAGAAAATTTTTAAGATCATTACCTGAAGTTTGGACTGTCTATACAGTCAGCATAAAATATAACAAAGACCTCAATACCTTGAAATTAGGAGATCTCTATGGAATGCTGAGTGCACATGAGATGGAAATGAATGAGAAGTCGGGTGTATCATCGAACCAGACATCATCTTCCAAAGGCACTTTGGCCCTCATTACTGCTCACTCAGAGAACTATTCTGAACTAGAACCATATGTATCCTTTCCTGAGTCTCCTAAGGGACATGAAGTTTCATACTACCAAAATTTTGCTAATGTTGCTAACAGTTCTTATACAGGGTTCACTAGATCAGATCTTGAGTGCATTAGTGCAGATGATCTAGAGGAGATTGACATCACTACCCAACTTGCAATGGTGTCACTGAGGGCACAAAGGTTCTACAAGAGAACTGGAAGAAAGTATAATGGAGCCAAGAATGCTCCTATTGGCCTTGACAAATCAAAAGTCAAGTGTTACAACTGTCATCAGTTGGGACATTTTGCCAGGGAGTGTTCTCAGCCAAGGAGAGAAACTGGTTACAATGCTGAGAAGAAACAAGACTATACCAAACCAAGCTCTTCCTGTTGATACATGGTTTCTGATCGTCATGTGAAGTATCGAGAACAAGACGGAACGTACAAGTTTAGGTATGGCCGAACCTTGGCCGAACTCCAGGTTCGGAGACGCCGAAGCTTGGCCGAACCTGAGGATCGGCCAGTCGTGGTTTCAGCCTATAAATAGGTTTGTCTTGTATAGAATTAAACAGCTTCCAAGTTATAACTTTCTCTAAGTGTACTTTGTGGTCTCGGTGGTTAATACAAGTCTCAGTTGTATTTACTCTCTGTGTCTTACTCGTTTACTTTGATTTCTATACGGCTAAGTAGAAGATCCACACGTTCACGCACTTTCACTTCCTCTGGTCCTACTCCACCAAAGCCCTCTTACAACACCCAAACCAAGCAACTGCTGTTGTAGCAAACCAAACAGGGTTTGTTGACTGGGAAGAAGTGATGAATGAGTTTGCTCCAACTAACCATGCCCTGATGGCAAGTGGTTCTTCACCTGCAACTGCAGAGGTAAACTCTAACTCCAACACTGAACCTGAGAATGTGCTATGTACACCTAAGTGTATTGAACTGGTTGAAAGTTACAAAAAGCACAATCAGTCACTTGTAGATGAACTAAAAAATCTAAATGAGTTGAAAGAGTACTCAAGAAGGGCTGATATAGCTTACTCAACCAAAACTGATGAACTCAAACAAACAATAGGGATTTTGAAACATGAACAAACTGATTTTATAACTCAAATGGATGATGTTGTTGAGCAACTAAATATTTCAAAGAAACAAAATGTGGAATATGTGCTTGACATTCAAACTCTAAAAGATCAGCTGAGGGAAGCCATTTGCAATGCTGATAAATTTCAAATTACAAGTGAAAAAGCTGAAAAGTTATGGCATGAGCACACACATGGGAAGGGAAGGGTATCTTTTAAAAATGTTGAAAACCATGATTCATACACTTGTCTTGAAACTTTAACTCTTAAAGAAACAAGTGTCCCCTTAACTCCTGACCCATTGGCAAATGGTCCTGTAATTGAGGACCTTTCCAAAGAAGCTGAAAGCTTGAAAGAGAGTGATGACATGAGAACTGAAAGTTTTATTGGTTTTCCTGGTGTCACAACTGTATCAACCAGCACTTCTGCTAAGGTTGATAAATCAAAAATTTCAATGCCAATTCTTAAAGGCACTAAGACATTGAGTTTAGAAAATGATGGATCCCACTCGTCAAATTCTACTACTCAAAAGAGTGGAAAAGCAAAAACTGTTGTGAATCAAATCATTTCAGAGTCATCAAAACAAAATTCTCACAATTTTGTGAAAGAATGCATAATTTGTGGTGAACTCGGACATGTTGCTGTCAACTGTTCCTACATTCCTTTCAAACAGATAATTAAAAATGTCAAAATTTCTCCAAGGAGAAATCAAAGTCTGTTAAATTCAAGGAATTCAAAGGATAGCAGGAACATGTCACCAAAAGGATCACATGATGATCAAAAGATTTTTGGAAAAACTCAGAAGGTTTGGGTTGGAAATGAGAAGAATAACAGCTTCTCATATGTTAAAAGAAACAATTTTTCTAAGGAACAACATTCCGCAGGAACTTCATTTCTTCCGGGAGAACATTCCTCCGGAAGAAATACAGTTCCCACGGAACATTTTAGCAACTACAGGTCCTCTAAACCTTCAAAACAGAGACCTGAATTTCAACCCACTGAGTTCATTAATCAAATTCACCCATCTTTCAAAGGAAATTCACGAGCAAAATCTGCTCCTCGTGAAAGAAATCAATTTTCTGAACAGTATGAAGTGTATGATCATCCTGCACAAGTGAGTTCCTACGGAACTCAGCATCCTTATACTGAAACTTTCAAAGTTGCTGCTCAACCAAAATTTGAAAATGCAAGGCAAAGAAGCAACAGAAAGTATAGGGAAAAGAAGGCTTTTATTAAGAAACATGGTTTTCCCAAATGGCAAAGTTATAACAGAAATTTAAATGAGAAAAATGGTAATTTTTCTGAGTATGATGATTTTCCTACAGAACAACTTGTTTTAGGAAACTACTCTTATACTGATGCCATGGGAAGACCCAAGACCACAAAGGCTTGGGTCCCATACTCCAACTGATCATGTTCTTTACATGTGTAGGGGTTACCTAATAAATCTCAAGCAAATGTTTGGGTTGTAGATAGTGGGTGCTCCAGTCACATGACAGGTAATAAAAACCTTCTAGAAAACACAAAAAGATATGATGGCGGTCCCGTTGCATTTGGAAGCAATGAAGGGTACATTACAGCACTTGGTAATGTATCAAATGGAAGTTTTACTCTTGACAAGGTGAGTCTTGTCAATGTTCTGAATTTTAATTTGTTGAGTGTATCACAAATTTGTGATAAGAACATGAATGTTCTGTTTAATGATGAAGAAGCTTTGGTACTTAAGCCTGGTCTCAAAATTCCTGCTGAAATGATTTTGATAAAAGCAAAAAGACAGGATGGCTTGTACTTGCTTGATATGACAAGTGCCAAATCTCTAGATGGCAATACTTATCTGATATCAAGAGCTTCTGTTGATGAGTCTGACCTTTGGCACAGAAGACTTGTACGCGTTAATTACAAAACCATGAACAAACTTGTTAATTTAGGTTTGGTGAATGGTTTGCCACAAAAACATTTTAACTGTAATGAGCATTGTACTGCCTGCTTAAAAGGTAAGCAACACAAGTCCTCTCATAAGTCCAAATCTGAAAATTCAATTTCTCAACCCTTAGAACTGTTACATATGGATCTCTTTGGTCCTACAAGGGTGATGAGTTTGGGAAAGAAATCATATTGTTTTGTAATCACTGATGATTTTTCAAGATATACATGGGTTTTCTTCCTAAGAACTAAGGATGAAACACCTGAAATTTTAAAGTCTTTAATCACTCAACTTGAAAATCAGTCAAATTTCAAAGTCAAAACAATTAGAAGTGACAATGGCACAGAATTTAAAAATCATGTTTTAAATTCTTTTTGTGAAGAAAAAGGGATATCTAGGCAGTTCAGTGTAGCTAGAACTCCTCAGCAAAATGGAGTTGCTGAGAGGAGAAATAGAACACTGATTGAGGCTGCTAGATCAATGTTGGCTGAGTCTAAGCTCCCTGTAACTTTCTGGGCAGAAGCAGTGAACACTGCCTGCTATGTTCAGAACAGGGTGCTTGTGGTCAAAGGTAAAAACAAGACACCATATGAGCTTTGGAAAAAAGAAAACCAAGTATACACTTTCTCAAAGTTTTTGGGTGTCCTGTTACAATATTAATAACCAGTGAGAATTTAGCTAAGTTTGCTGAAAAGGCAGATGATGGCTTCATGGTTGGTTACTCAGGTGTTGCTAAGGCATACAGAGTATACAACCTCAGAACTAAAATTATTGAAGAATCAATTAATGTGTTTTTCAATGAAACATCAACAAATAAGTTTAGTTCTGAACCCTCATGGTTATTTGATATTGATTCACTAACCAATGCTTTCAACTTTACTGTTGATAAGTCCTTTAGTGAGTATGTGCAGTCTCAGGGGGAGAGCTCAAATGCACAGAAGGATGGCTACAATTTTGGTCATTTCTACTCCTCTGTCAGCACACAACCTTACAAACCACCTACCATGCCAACTGTTGCAATTCAACAAGTTACTGATCCCACTCCAGTGAACTTGGTTGAAACTGAGTCAAGTGATTCTCAATCACAAAAGGATGGTTATGTCTCAGATACCAGTGATGATGGGAGTATGCACCATTCTCCTAATGACAATTTATATGGTGATCATGATGGTTCTCATGAGTCAAACTTTATTGACTCATCTCTTGAAGAGACCATCAATTCTGCTAACAACTTAAGTGATCAACATGTCTCTGCTGCAACTACATCAAATTTACCCCCTTCACAAAGATTTCCAGGAATTGAGCTTAGTGTCCAATTGCCCCCAATTATTCCACCAACTAGGCAAGTTCAAAGTCACGAATTTCCAAGTTTTCAGAATACAAATGTCAGCAAAACTTATCCTATTGAGAATGTGATTGGTGAAGTGAATGCTCCTGTTCTTACAAGAAGCAAGTCTGCTGATGCAAATATCTGCTTATTTGCCTGCTTCCTATCTCAAGAAGAACCAAAACAAGTGGAGCAAGCACTAAAAGACAATCATTGGATTAAAGCTATGCAAGAGGAATTGTTCCAAATCAACAAACAACAGGTTTGGGAACTGGTTGATTTACCAGAGTATGCTCAACCTATTGGAACAAAATGGGTTTTTAGAAACAAGAAGGATGAAAGAGGAATTGTTGTCAAGAACAAAGCTAGGCTTGTTGTTCAGGGATATTCACAGGAAGAAGGGATAGACTATGATGAGGTTTTTGCTCCAGTTGCAAGATTAGAGGCAATCATGTAACACCCGAGTTATAATTGTGAAAAATAACGTTAAAACATTAACTTAGAATTTGGTCCCAGAAAATTTTTCAAGAGTTACGCGGTATCTAACATACATAACTCAGAGACATGGTTTTCAATTCCCAAAGAGAAGACATTCAATTGGGTTAACATTACCACTATTTAAAAATGAAAGTCATAACGAAACGTCCGTTAAGTGTTCGGTTCTTCGAGCGATCATGTGGAATCTCGTCACTAGCTTCTTTTACCTGCATTCAACTTCATTTCATTAGTAATAATCGAATTGGGTGCAAGAGGGATGATCCATCGGTGCGAAAATAGCCAGAATTCAACATTTGGGGTGGCCGCCACAATAGGCTACGGTGGACACCGTAAGCTACGGTGGCTGGCCCTAGCTTACGATAGCTACCAGCTGACTCACGGTGCAGTTTTGTGCCAGTGGCCACCGTAAGCTACGGTGGTCACCGTAAGCTACGGTGGCTACTGGTGCACACCTTCATTTTTGTGGCACTTTTTCGTTAGGAACTCATTCGGGACTATCCCATCGTATCCCTTCGAACCTGCTTTTAACCGTAGGCCAAAACAACGTATTTTCACGGCAATCATCATTACCACAAGCTATAAGCCTATGATTTACTTATTGGGTTCACCATTGAACTCACCCATTTAACCCGTTAAGTCTCACGTATTTACCCGTGATTGCACATGGGCTAATCCACCATGTTTACGCATAGGAAAATTACATAATTTGCACTTACATTGCTACAAGGCAACTCTTGTACATAGAGTCATGGTTTACCTTTGTTAAGTAACCCTACACTAACATCAATAAGCGTTTATCTATGATTCTTTGAACGTTTGTCAACAACACATTTTATTTACTTGTCTTGGTTTCGCTATACCACATGACAAGTTATATAATTTAGACTCATTGGCATATCTCATTTGAGTCATTTAACCCATTATGACCCATTACTAGAGTCCTACGATTCATGTACCAATCTATTAATGTTCACATCTAATTATGGTTTCTATGAACCATGTAGCCAACAAATTATAATTGCACCTGTATATGGTTCTCATGAACCCATTTGACCCATTAGCATGAATCCTACGATTCATTTACCAACCGTTGTCACTTTAAAATATAACTATTGTTTTTATGAGCCACGTAGCTCTCAAGTAAAGTTAGCATACAAGGTTCAACATTACACATCTAAGATGTCATAATGTAACCTTGTTTGTTACGTCTTTAAATCATTGGAGTTTGGCTCCAACGGATTGATATCTTAATTAATCTCAATTACATATCTTTCCCACCAGGGCTATCGCTTTTCTAGTCGACATACATATCTCATTTCTAAAGCAACTATAGATAAATATATATGAAATGTGTAACATAGCAAAGATGTTACCTTTTATGGTGTAAGTAATACTTACCTCGATTCGTCCCAAAGTCCTTTACCACTTCATCCGGTTGACCCATATGATTCCAAGCTCAAACCTAGCTTTTTCAATAGTCAACATTTAACTCATTAGTATTCTCTTTCATGACTATTTTAGTCATTTAGATACTAACCATTTCTATTTTGCATATTAATCGTATTTTTTTATGTTCTAATTGAAACCACCACTTTGACTTATAAAGTCCAACCACAATTTACATACGAACACATATAATTGCCCTAATCACATATCATATAGGTCATATAATATGTATATTCAACTTTCATACATGTATAGAGCAAGTATAATCACAACTTCAATCTTAACTGATTTTAGAAGTTAATATTTTTGTGTATACTTTTTCAACTATGCTGCTGTAATGGTCATTTTTGACCCATCTACGAATTTTTCTAGCATTCCATGATCAAAGATGAAAGGTAGTACACTGAAAGACCTTTCCAGGCGTATATGGCACACCTTCTAACGATTTTTCTGTGATTTTATACGATCTTTCTAGAAACAGGACAGCAGCTTAATTTTAACCAAACAGCATGCTGGAAAATTTGAGTGACCATATTAACGGGTCATTTTGACCCATTATACATCAGATTCAGCTTCTAGTGTTCAAACACGAAACATAGTATTCACAACAAGCTTTCTGATCGTATATCATACATCCCAAACGGACATACGAGTGATCTTATACAACACTTTCAAAACAGTCTCACAACTAGATTCTTATCATTTTTATGGTTTTACATTATTCCATTTAACACATATTACAATCACAGATTTCACAACTTATGCTCGTTCTTAGTTCATGATATCAATTAGTGTATCATTCCTACATTTAATCATGAATTCGAGCATTTCATCTAAATTAGGCATTTCATCGAATACCTTATGTGCATAACTCAAAACAAAGATATTTCCACCTACTTTGCTTAGGTTTCTTTCCATAACTTGCATAAGATTGTGTTCTATGTCAACATGCCATATTACAAACTAACCAATACCTCATAACACTTTGCAAAAATATACAAATTTCAAGCTTTTATACTAATTACAAGAAATTCGTTTTTGGGGTTTGAAGCACCCAAAACTTGGTGATTTTGATTAATTTCTCAACATGCAAGTATTCACCGCCTCACATAAACATATTATAACCCATTAGGCACGAAATCACAGCCCTAAAACACCCAATTGAGTCATAATTTTCGGACCCTAAACATGCAATTACGTAAGGGCTACTTACTTGATAAGCACCAACACTTGGTTAATGGGAATAGCTTCCAAACTCTTGCTTAATCCCCAAAATCGCAGCCCTTAGACCTCTTGATCTCTGATTTCGATTTTTGGGCAAGAACAAGGTGGGTTTGGGGGTCTGGATATCGCATTTCACGTTCCAGCCCCATCCCCCTTCTATTTTGTCTAACCAAAATCCCTTATTTGCATATTAAGTCCCTCTAGTTGTGTTTAGGTTATTTTAAAACGCCAAACTTTATATTTACACAACTAACCTCATAATTACGTGTTTTAACCCCAACTTTCATGTAACTATCTTGTAGGAACACTAAGTTAAATGTACCCTTAACTTAGAATCCACGCTTAACGTGAATTTAACAGCATTTTTAACAATTTAAAAATTTGGGATGTTACAACTCTACCCCCCTTAAAGAAGGTTTCGTCCCCGAAACCTATACCAAGTCTTAGTCACCTAAAGACATTACCCGAGCCTTTATAAAGACTGCGGTTGAACCAGTAACCTTATATTCAATGGTTACCCTTATAAATCACTGTGCATACATTTAGGCCCACATATAATATGTATATACTATGTCACCCTTTCTATTTAACCTCGTTACGGACCACTTAATGCTCGCATTTTATAGCCACTTATGGTCATTCTCTATGTCCCTTGTAATCCCGGGACTTGACCAAACAGTCTGAGTTGTTACATTGATCAACTCTAAATTAGTCATCATACAACAATTTCATTTCCTGCTTTTTACTCGCCCCGTAGGATAGTACTAGCATGATAACCTTTTGTTATCCATTATCTTCCCCGTTTTACCAGTTTAGGAGTTCACAATCTATAACTCCACGCGTCATTTAGGGTTGAGGTTCTGGTGACCAGTGTCATAACCTCATTGATCGAAATCAAAATTTCAAATAATTGCCCTCTCCATAAGAGGTTCAAACATTAATGTAATATCATCCATACCTTAGCGTCATTGCGGTCTGCATATGTATCTTTCCTGCTCATCTTTACCTTGACGATAATCCTAGTCGGAATCTCGTCCCGCAACTCTCCTGCTAGTTGTGTCCTCGCACAGTGTAACTGTACCTACACATTTTAAGCAGTATAACAATATTTGCAAGTGTTTAGCATGTCACTTGCCGTTTACATTTCACATTCGATAATGTAATACATTTTTATTGGGCGGCTCCTATGACTCTAAAAGCCATTTATCCCATCCCATAACCCTTTTTAGGGTTACACTGTTCCATCTATTACAATTCAACGTGTCACACATTGATCTATTCTTGGCTCATATACTAGCCTTTAGCATTTATCACATTAATTATGATTCATTTACACATCAACATACATGTATTAGTCAAGCCATGGCTCCTAAGAGCCATTTAGCTATTTCATGTCAGTATGACGTTTAGCAAGACCTTTCCGTCCTTGCCCCATTATTATTGGCACAATTCCTATGAATTGTTTATCATTGAAATACACCTTAATCCGTGGTTATTATTCAGTTGACATGTTGGCTTATTTATGTATTTTCAGCGTTGCCATGGTTCCCTTGAACCATTTAGCTAGCAATCAGAAATAATCAGCATTAGGATCCCTAAGGATCATTTCTAAATAATTTAACATTATGATATGGTTCTTAATAATCATTAATCAATCACTCAACACCTTTGAGCACGTAGTTATGGTTCTTACGAACCATTACTTGTTCATATTACATTCCAACATTTATTTGGAAATTTTTAAGGATACTTACTTGCATAGCAATCCTCTGTGCGTCTTCGGGAACGGTCGCTTCCAGCGTCCTCCCTACTTTCGCCATCATCTATGCGTGTGGGTCTCACCCATGAAGTTAGGTCGGTCACCCGCCTAACAGCTTTAATTCCATATTAGTTATACGAAACTTACATGGGAATCAACATGACTCAACATCATTAATTTTTACTATGTTTAAACAAGGTTACTTCTCACCTTTTGTTAAACATCTAGTCATTTCATAGGGTTACGGATTTTCCAGCATATGCAATAACCCGTTTCTCCTTATTCTTATTTTTCCATTTCGAAATTTTACTTAATTCTCGACTTGGGTTTTAACCCAAATCACATGAAAATCAATCACATTATATAACTTGGCATCCTTTAACAATTTTACGATGTCACATACCAACGTAAATAAACCGTCCCAACGGCTTTATTAATTAAAGACATGGGACCGTTTCAACTTCTTAGTTCCATGGTTACTCATTAATCTTTCACTTATAACAACTTCACATAAGGTTCATCCTTTGTACATCTAGTGATATCCCGAATGCAACCTTGTTTCAAATTAATGGCTTTATCAATTGCCAATTCCATTAAATTGGTTTCACGGCTATTAATGAGTCGTTCTTCACCAAATTCCCATCTTCTTTGTATTGGTTTCACGGCTCCTAAAGAGTCGTTCTTCACCAGTTTCCATTTTCTTTATATTGGTTTCACGGCTCCTAAAGAGTCGTTCTTCACCAGTTTCCATTTTCTTTATATTGGTTTCACGGCTCCTAAAGAGTCGTTCTTCACCAGTTTCCATTTTCTTTATATTGGTTTCACGGCTCCTAAAGAGTCGTTCTTCGCCAATTTCCATTTTCTTTGTATTGGTTTCACAGCTCCTAAAGAGTCGTTCTTCACCAGTTTCCATTTTCTTTATATTGGTTTCACGGCTCCTAAAGAGTCGTTCTTCACCAGTTTCCATTTTCTTTATATTGGTTTCACGGCTCCTAAAGAGTCGTTCTTCACCAGTTTCCATTTTCTTTATATTGCAATTTTCAAATTATGACCTCATGGGTCCAAACTCTTATTTTGATTATATTTAGACACATGCGAATGCATTACCATCTATCAAAGTGTAATCCAGGTTGGGTAGTCCCACCTGGTTGTACCTTGGAGCTTGCCCATTTATGCATTTGGAAGCATACGGATCATTCACTATCCTTCCACTTGCTCGGAGGAAATTTTCCTACAAAAATCAAGGTGTCAAAATAGGCCACATTTAGAGCTTTCCTTACCTCAATCAAGGTTACTCCTCATTAACATCATCATTTACACATTTCAAGATACAACATTGCCAATGGACTTGTCACAATGCTATCTTGTTACGTTTACAGATATATTCGAGATACAACATTGCACAATTACTTGTCACAATGTTACTTCGTTACAATGTCATCTCATTATCAAATAATCCCACGGATTTATACGAGGTCTTTTGCCTTAGCATTAACCCATTTCTATCTGTCCCTAACATTTACAAAATTCACGGTTCTAGAGCTTACAATCTTCCGTGCTATTCACAGTTTTAAGCATTATATCAAATATTTTACCATGTGATAACTACATATGTTTAACCATTTGTTCATACACTAGCTACTCACAACTATGCCACAATATACAAACTTTTACTCACCTGGATTCCCGATCGAGCTTGAACCGAACACTTTTCCCGTACCTCGAGCTCGGAGTTTGAGTTCAAGCACCTTTCGCGTACTTGAATCCCTCAAACCACGGCTCTGATACCAACTTGTAACACCCGAGTTATATTTGTGAAAAATAACGTTAAAACATTAACTTAGAATTTGGTCCCAGAAAATTTTTCAAGAGTTACGCGGTATCTAACATACATAACTCAGAGACATGGTTTTCAATTCCCAAAGAGAAGACATTCAATTGGGTTAACATTACCACTATTTAAAAATGAAAGTCATAACGAAACGTCCGTTAAGTGTTCGGTTCTTCGAGCGATCATGTGGAATCTCGTCACCAGCTTCTTTTACCTGCATTCAACTTCATTTCATTAGTAATAATCGAATTGGGTGCAAGAGGGATGATCCATCGGTGCGAAAATAGCCAGAATTCAACATTTGGGGTGGCCGCCACAGTAGGCTACGGTGGCCACCGTAAGCTACGGTGGCTGGCCCTAGCTTACGGTAGCTACCAGCTGACTCACGGTGCAGTTTTGTGCCAGTGGCCACCGTAAGCTACGGTGGTCACCGTAAGCTACGGTGGCTACTGGTGCACACCTTCATTTTTGTGGCACTTTTTCGTTAGGAACTCATTCGGGACTATCCCATCGTATCCCTTCGAACCTGCTTTTAACCGTAGGCCAAAACAACGTATTTTCACGGCAATCATCATTACCACAAGCTATAAGCCTATGATTTACTTATTGGGTTCACCATTGAACTCACCCATTTAACCCGTTAAGTCTCACGTATTTACCCGTGATTGCACATGGGCTAATCCACCATGTTTACGCATAGGAAAATTACATAATTTGCACTTACATTGCTACAAGGCAACTCTTGTACATAGAGTCATGGTTTACCTTTGTTAAGTAACCCTACACTAACATCAATAAGCGTTTATCTATGATTCTTTGAACGTTTGTCAACAACACATTTTATTTACTTGTCTTGGTTTCGCTATACCACATGACAAGTTATATAATTTAGACTCATTGGCATATCTCATTTGAGTCATTTAACCCATTATGACCCATTACTAGAGTCCTACGATTCATGTACCAATCTATTAATGTTCACATCTAATTATGGTTTCTATGAACCATGTAGCCAACAAATTATAATTGCACCTGTATATGGTTCTCATGAACCCATTTGACCCATTAGCATGAATCCTACGATTCATTTACCAACCGTTGTCACTTTAAAATATAACTATTGTTTTTATGAGCCACGTAGCTCTCAAGTAAAGTTAGCATACAAGGTTCAACATTACACATCTAAGATGTCATAATGTAACCTTGTTTGTTACGTCTTTAAATCATTGGAGTTTGGCTCCAACGGATTGATATCTTAATTAATCTCAATTACATATCTTTCCCACCAGGGCTATCGCTTTTCTAGTCGACATACATATCTCATTTCTAAAGCAACTATAGATAAATATATATGAAATGTGTAACATAGCAAAGATGTTACCTTTTATGGTGTAAGTAATACTTACCTCGATTCGTCCCAAAGTCCTTTACCACTTCATCCGGTTGACCCATATGATTCCAAGCTCAAACCTAGCTTTTTCAATAGTCAACATTTAACTCATTAGTATTCTCTTTCATGACTATTTTAGTCATTTAGATACTAACCATTTCCATTTTGCATATTAATCGTATTTTTTTATGTTCTAATTGAAACCACCACTTTGACTTATAAAGTCCAACCACAATTTACATACGAACACATATAATTGCCCTAATCACATATCATATAGGTCATATAATATGTATATTCAACTTTCATACATGTATAGAGCAAGTATAATCACAACTTCAATCTTAACTGATTTTAGAAGTTAATATTTTTGTGTATACTTTTTCAACTATGCTGCTGTAATGGTCATTTTTGACCCATCTACGAATTTTTCTAGCATTCCATGATCAAAGATGAAAGGTAGTACACTGAAAGACCTTTCCAGGCGTATATGGCACACCTTCTAACGATTTTTCTGTGATTTTATACGATTTTTCTAGAAACAGGACAGCAGCTTAATTTTAACCAAACAGCATGCTGGAAAATTTGAGTGACCATATTAACGGGTCATTTTGACCCATTATACATCAGATTCAGCTTCTAGTGTTCAAACACGAAACATAGTATTCACAACAAGCTTTCCGATCATATATCATACATCCCAAACGGACATACGAGTGATCTTATACAACACTTTCAAAACAGTCTCACAACTAGATTCTTATCATTTTTATGGTTTTACATTATTCCATTTAACACATATTACAATCACAGATTTCACAACTTATGCTCGTTCTTAGTTCATGATATCAATTAGTGTATCATTCCTACATTTAATCATGAATTCGAGCATTTCATCTAAATTAGGCATTTCATCGAATACCTTATGTGCATAACTCAAAACAAAGATATTTCCACCTACTTTGCTTAGGTTTCTTTCCATAACTTGCATAAGATTGTGTTCTATGTCAACATGCCATATTACAAACTAACCAATACCTCATAACACTTTGCAAAAATATACAAATTTCAAGCTTTTATACTAATTACAAGAAATTCGTTTTTGGGGTTTGAAGCACCCAAAACTTGGTGATTTTGATTAATTTCTCAACATGCAAGTATTCACCGCCTCACATAAACATATTATAACCCATTAGGCACGAAATCACAGCCCTAAAACACCCAATTGAGTCATAATTTTCGGACCCTAAACATGCAATTACGTAAGGGCTACTTACTTGATAAGCACCAACACTTGGTTAATGGGAATAGCTTCCAAACTCTTGCTTAATCCCCAAAATCGCAGCCCTTAGACCTCTTGATCTCTGATTTCGATTTTTGGGCAAGAACAAGGTGGGTTTGGGGGTCTGGATATCGCATTTCACGTTCCAGCCCCATCCCCCTTCTATTTTGTCTAACCAAAATCCCTTATTTGCATATTAAGTCCCTCTAGTTGTGTTTAGGTTATTTTAAAACGCCAAACTTTATATTTACACAACTAACCTCATAATTACGTGTTTTAACCCCAACTTTCATGTAACTATCTTGTAGGAACACTAAGTTAAATGTACCCTTAACTTAGAATCCACGCTTAACGTGAATTTAACAGCATTTTTAACAATTTAAAAATTTGGGATGTTACAAATCAGAATCTTTCTTGCCTATGCAGCTTACAAGAACTTCACTGTTTATCAAATGGATATCAAGAGTGCTTTCCTTTATGGGAAACTGAAGGAAGAGGTTTATGTCTGTCAACCACCAGGGTTTGAAGACCCACACCATCCTAACAAGGTGTGTAAGCTAATCAAGGCTATCTATGGCCTCAAGCAAGCACCAAGAACTTGGTATGAAACTTTGTCAAATTACCTGCTTGGCCATGGATACAGAAGAGGAGCTATTGATAAAACTCTCTTCATAAGGAAAGTTGGAAAAGATAAGTTGCTTGTTCAGATTTATGTGGATGATATCATCTTTGGATCCACCAATCCTAAGTTGTGCAAGGAGTTTGAGACCCTGATGCAAGATCAATTTGAAATGAGTTCAATGGGTGAACTTAATTTCTTTCTGGGTCTCCAAGTTAAACAAACTGCAGAGGGCATTTTCTTGAACCAGTCAAAATATATTCAAGATATGCTTAAGAGGTTTGATATGCTATCTTCCTCTTCTGCAAAAACTCCTATCTCAACCTCTCACAATCTGAATTCAGAATCAGAATGTGAACCTGTTGATCAGCACACTTACAGGGCAATGATTGGTTCTCTGATGTACTTAACAGCAAGTAGGCCTGATATCATGTTTAGTGTATGCCTTTGCTCTAGATATCAATCGGCTCCAAAGAATCCCACATGAAGGCAGTAAAGAGAATCTTTAAGTACCTCAAAGGTCAATCAAAACTTGGTTTGTGGTATGCAAAGAACAATGACTTTTCTCTTGTTTCCTACACTGACAGTGACTATGGTGTGAAAAACCGTTTACGGATCGTTTCTATGGATGAGACGGAAGTTTTGTCATTGATTCATGTCGAATGATTACATAACGAAGGAGTATACAACAATTAAGCTCTGGGGGAGGTCGGACAGAACCTCCCCTCTCAACACACAGACACAAGACAGAAACTTCCAAAGAAATACAAAGACGAAACTATTTATACTTCTTAATTCTGTCCGAACTGGGCACCTCCGAACTCTATCCGAACTCCCTCCGAACCTGGAGTTCGGCCATCTAGGTTCGGCCAACTCCGAACCTAGAGTTCGGTTGGGTTTCGGACCTCAGTTCATGTCTCCGATAAATCAGTATGTTTGACAATTCGAACAGTAACGGCCACACAAGGTTCATGCATCAACAAATTCCCCCTTGGACATTACTGTCGAATCCAGACATTGATCGTCTAGCAATCTTCAGTCAGCTTGCTGCAGACACCTCTATCTTTAGCAAACTCCCCTTGACCGAATCATCAGGTATGCAGGAAACAATTCGAATCTTGTACAATCTCCACAACCAATAAAATTCCCCCTAACTTCAAGCACAACCATCCAATTGGAACCGGCATGTATGATAATGGTTCACTTCATAAGTTGTATCCGGAAATTGTAAAGACACACGAACATCACTGCATCTTGATAATAATCTTCAATCTTCACCGAATTGTAACACATTCTGATCTTTATGAAAACAGACACGATCAGCATCTTCAATCACGGAAATTCCCCCTCAGCATCAAATCCATCCCAATATATTACTCCGGTAAACGTAATCTCGTTGCAGACTGGAATCTGACCAAGTCTTTCGACAACTCAAGAAAGTATCGGGCATATGACAGAAAGTTCCAAACCATAATTGAAAACTTTGACATATCGGTTCGCACGAACATCAGAATATACCACATTTCCATGAAGATCAAAAACCACCATCATCCCTGAACTGATTGCTTTTGAATATTCACTTTTTCAAGGGTCCCAATTTCCCCCTAAACAAGTGAAATATTCAAATCTTCAACTTTCTTCGATTCCAACCCCGTAGGAATAAATCCTTTTAGTGGAATGATAAACTCAGTTGGCCCGCAACGGAATCTTTAATCACACTTAGTCTTCTGGTTGTGTAGAAAGATATTCTCCGACAAACGTTCCCAAGTAATCATAACCATGTCTCCGAATCTCTGTCCATCATCAGAAACACGTATTCTTGAATCTCTGTCCATCATCAAGAACAATGACTACCCACAAACTCATTTCTTGAAATTCGATCACTAACTCGTAACAAGTATCGGAATCTGGATTTTCTTCAAACATAACACCCCACAGCTACCAAATCAAGGGTAAACTCGATAACTGATCCGCTTCTGTAAAATTCCCACCTAACGGGGGTTCGGGAGCAGCGCCCCTGAGAAGCGAGGTACAAGGGGCGGCAGTCCCTGGCGGGGTCCAAGGGGCAGAGCCCCTGGCTGGGACCGAGCTCGTCCGAACCTTGTCCGATCTACCTCCGAACCTGATCCTCCGAACCCTCTCCGAAACTGACCTTCGGAACTAGTCCGAACCTAACCTTCGGAACCTCCTCCGAACCTGACCTTCGGACGTCCGAACCTGGAGTTCGGAGCGGTTATTTTTCAGATCTGTTCTTCGGCCGAACGTTGTCCGAACTCGAACTGGAAATTTTTGAAATCGAACCAAACTCAGAATTTGATCGAATTTTAACATCTAGAGGCTTCTGTTAGGTAAAAACATGACTCAGAAAGACTCGATTGATTAAAAATCAATCAGAAGCACTTTCAATCACCCCTAACCGAAGGTTTAACGTCTCGAAATGAAGAAAAACGATAGATTTCGACCATAGAAAGAGCCAACAGCTCTGATACCAACTGAAAAACCGTTTACGGATCGTTTCTATGGATGAGACGGAAGTTTTGTCATTGAATCATGTCGAATGATTGCATAACGAAGGAGTATACAACAATTAAGCTCTGGGGGAGGTCGGACAGAACCTTCCCTCTCAACACACAGACACAAGACAGAAACTTGCAAAGAAATACAAACACGAAACTATTTATACTTCTTCATTCTGTCCGAACTGGGCACCTCCGAACTCTGTCCGAACTCCCTCCGAACCTGGAGTTCGGCCATCTAGGTTCGGCCAACTCCGAACCTAGAGTTCGGTTGGGTTTCGGACCTCAGTTCATGTCTCCGATAAATCAGTCTGTTTGACAATTCGAACAGTAACGGCCACACAAGGTTCATGCATCAACAAAAAGGTCAACCTGTTTTTAACCACCATGATACGAATTTCAAACAACTAAGAAATTGATGGAGCTAGCTCCAAAACAAAACAAAGGGTTAACTTGATATTTTTCAACCATTGGGCAAACCACAATCTTCATTAAATGTAAAATAGTCGACTATATGAAAAAAAAAGTAATCGGCTACGAGTGTTCGGTTCTTTAAAGACTTGTCTTGACCGTGCCCAGCTTGCCAACCATTCTTTACCTGTCACAAACACCAGTAACACATTGACATTTTGACATTTAAATAAGGATGGGGAGTATGGTTGCCTAAACAAAATTTGAAACATCAAAATTGACCAATCAAATGGTGCCAACAAGAGAGAGAAAAGTATGTAGAATTTGATGTTTTGGTGGTGGGTATGGTTGTAGAAGGATGTTTAGGCAAAATTGGGTAGGTTTGTGAAGTGGGGACCACCATCAACACACACAAAGTTCTCGGCAACCATATGCCGAAAACACCAACTTTGGATGCCGAAATGTGTTTGTCTAAGGAGGGGGTATGGTTGCCTAAGGTTGCCAATTTCGATGCCGGGAGGTATGCCGCACCATACCCCCCCACCCTAACAAGGTTCACAAGGGAACACATCATACTAATGGCATCACAATAACAAAACAATAATTCTAGGTACATGGTTCCTCGCATATATACCGTGAATACCCTATCAAGTCAGGAGTTTTTCCCTAAATTGACCCGCACTCCTCATTTTACCAAGTTTCTTCCTACTTCATTTTTCTACTAGATTCTTAGGTATTATAACCCCAACTATGGTTATGGATCAAACCTAAACCTTAAAATCTTCTCACATTCACATTATAAAAGAAATCGTTCATCTTTTCTTACACGATCATATCTATCAAGATTCTACCAATTCACATCAACCCAACTTTCAACTTTGGTTTAGAAACAGACCAAACAATTTTAATTCTTTTATATACCAACTTTTAGATATACAATTTATCCATTTATTCGTGTCTACTATTAACATGTTAGATTATCAAGTTTTCAATTCGTTAACCCACTAATGCAAAAACTTACTTGTGAGGCCACTTTCATGTTAAGACTTATGCAACAACAACAATATTAAGACTTATGCAACAACAACAATATTAAAACACATACGTTCATAATTACACCCATAACGTCAATTCTCTCAAGTTCCCAACCCGTTGACCCATTAATGCAAACGGTCAACCATTATATCAACATACTTGTTTAGGGCCTTTATTTTCCTAAACCACATTACAGCTATCATCATAAACACAATAAATATACAACATTTAGCTCCATACTTGATTAGGAACATTGTGAACCTCATTCACATTCACAACTATCAACATAAACGAAATAAATATACAACTTTTAGCTACATACTTGATTAGGAACATTATGAACCTAATTCACATTCACAAATATCAACATAAATGTAACAATGTACAACTTTTTAGCAGCTTACGTTCTTCGGAACATTGCAAACCTAATTCACATTCACATCTATTAACATAAACACAACAATGTACAACTTTTTAGCATCTTACATGATTAGGAACATTGTGAACCTGATTCACATTCACAAATATCAACATAAAGGCAACAATGTATAAGTTTTCAGCAACTTACATGATTAGGAACATTATGAACCTAGTTCACATTCACAACTATCAACATAAAGACAACAATGTATAACTGTTTAGCAACTTACGTGATTAAGGTCCATAAAATCCAATATCACGAATCATCCAACTTACCCGTATGTATGCAATGGTTAAAACCATTTGCTTCAACTTCAACCGAAGGTGCTTATTTGGGTGTAGAAGGCATTACTTCTCAATGTTCCACATAGGTGCATACGTGCTCCTCCTTCCATCTAATTCATGTAAACCCATACAGGTCAAGACCATACAACATCGCATACTTTCCATTCGCAACAACTATTTTTATCAACTTCTATTAACGTATCTTGGGTAATTACTTCTACTATTAAATATTTCCACACAATGCATACTTATAACAAATTTTAAATACAACTAAATATTACCTCAAGTCTTCACATTAACACTGTGCTCCAGATTTTCATTAAAGATAGGCAGTGAAAGGAAGTGGGGGGAAGTGGAAGGAATCATATAAAAAATCATGTTCCCTAGTTTTTTTAATGGAGGAAAGTGAAGAGAAAGGGAGGGAAGTGGAGGGGATATTGGTGTAAAAATCCTTCCTTCCAAATTGGAAGGATTTGAAGAGAAGGTTAAATGATCTAAATTGATTTGGTGGCCAATTACCAATTTACCCTTTCCAATAACACATGTCTATTAACTATCACAGATCACGTTTACGATTCTGGCTCCTCCCTAATCTCACGTTAGTTGGCTCATGCTTCTCTGCGATTCTTGTTGTTTTGCCCTAAAACCGGTATGTTCTTAAACCTTGTATGTGATTTATGTGATCAAAGTTTGGCTCCGATTCTTCTCTGCGTTTGGCTGATGTCCTTGTTTTGTTTTTTTCTGCCCTTTTGTTTCTATTATGTTCTATCGTGAAAGTGCGGTTCACAAATTCGATGTCATATGATTTATAAATTCGATGAACTTACATTGAGAATATCATGAATGTGCAGTTCAAAAAAAAAAGGATAATCATAAATTACCTTCGGTGCATGAAAGTGCAGTTTACGAAAAACAAAAAACAAGAAAGATAATCCATGTAGATTAAATATTTTTTCAATTCATAAGGATAATCATTAACTTTGGAGATTAAAATTTGAAAGTATAGTTAAAAAAACAAAAAAAAAATAATTTGTAAAGAATTAATTATTTCTCAATCCATATAAATGGGATAGAAAATAAATAGGAAACATATTAGAATGCAGACTAATGGGTCAGAAAATATATAAGAAACAAGTTAAACAACTGATAGATAATAGTCAATTCAAAGTTTAGTAATCCTTAAAGCACCTCAACAAGTGAGCAAACTACAAAATGGTCTAATGGTTATAACTTATAAGCTACTAGCTTACGCAATGACATAATAGAGCAAATACAAGTAAAACCAAAAGATTATATTTTGATAATTTACTTTAATAATTTATGCTTTTAAACTATAATCATGGTAATTGTATTTGATCCAGTAGTTGTAATTTTATGTCTGGTCTTAACAACACTTGAAATTATAATGGACAACCGAATCGTCAACACGTTTCATGCTATGAGAGCTACACAATTGCATGCGGCTACCTTGATTTGCTTATTGGTGGTTTTCATTACACGAAATAGACTATCTTTTAAGAAAAAAGCTAATTTACCGACTAGAGATGAAATCTTACAACGATGATATGTAAGAGAAGAGATGTTACATGACATTACAAACAGTGGTAAATGTCGTGAGCTTATCCACATGAGAGAGACAGCTTTTATGAAATTATGCAACATCTTGACGCGTGATGGCGGTCTTCGACCGACTCAACGCATGTCCATTGAAGAACAAGTTGCATGTTTTTTGCATATCGTTGGTAATGATTTGTTAAAGATATGGCATATGCTTACACTCATGAGTTCACACAAACTTCAATGGCTGGTAAATAAGACGGTTTAACACAAGTGATGTTAAAGCTCTACATGTGTTTTTTATTTTTTTTTAAAGGGTATAATGCTAAAATGATCATTTTCCTTTCTCTTCCTTTCAACTTAGGAACACAGAAAAAAAAACACCTTCCTCTCCTTTCCTTCCAACTCGGGAACTTGACTCTCATTATTTACTTTCCTTTCTTTTCCTTTCTTTTCTCTCTTAAAACTAACCTTCTTTTCTTTTCCCTCCTTGAGTAAACTCGGGAGCAGAGTGTAAATTCCTATGATAGCTTGAATTTCTTTCTTGACCACTTCAGCTTGTTGACAACACACTTAGGACTTTTCAAAGACATATATTTCTAGAAGACAACATCAAATAACCATGTCTACGTCATTTACATAGCTAAGTAATATCCTTATAACAACTTTTTAAGAGTTTGCTTATCTAAGTACCTTCATCATAATTTAAGATGATTACATACACAACTTAGGGTTAAAAAATTATAAAACATCCACATAGAGTTTAACCCAATATGGCCATTTTCCCCAAATTTCAAATTCTAGAACCCTAACTTCATGCTCTTGAACAAAAATAAACTATAAATTCAAAAAAAAAAAGTTCAGGGCTCAAAATAATCACCTTATACAATGTTCACAACCTATTCAACAATCAAATTTTAGCCAATTTCAAACGTCATAAAACCCTAGGTTCGTGTATCATCTTGGTAAGCATCCATGGAGTACTATGGAGGTGATGAAGATGCATATCTTATGTTTTTACAACCCAATTCACAGATCATCGATTTCCACCATCTCCCTTCCCCCTTTTATAATTGCAGGTCGCGACCAGGGGGTCTTCCCCCTTTTCTTTCCTGTTTTTTCTGATCAGTGACACCTCCCGACCCCCCCCCCCCCCCCTATTCACGGTTTTTTTTCTTTTTCTTAGATATATACAATCTGGCCCTCACTCTTTGATCACTTAAATAATTTAGGCCATTATTGTATTTTACCCAGCACACCCTATTCTTTTGTGTTTTATTATAAGTTACCATTAACTTAGTAACCAAATAAAACCCTCTTACATATAATTATTGGTCTACTTAAGTAACTCAACCTACCCACTACTTCCACATCACACGATTGCTCATCTAATATTCCTATTAGATTTCAGGATGTTATGATGAATCTATTTATTTTTACGACATCACAATATATATTTATTTTCTATGGAATCACATAGGTCACAAATATCACCTGAAATTTAATGTAACACTAATCTAATCATAAACATACCACTAATACATAAGCTAGCATGAATCATCCAATATATATATATATATAGGAGGGTTCATTGTAGACCCCTAAAAAATGGTAGACCCCGTAGACCCTAATATCTACCGTTAGATCTTAATCCATGTGTTTTTAACCTTAGGGGCACGATGGGAATTTTCTTTTTGATAAACCCCTCTGATCTAATTTCAATCACCTAAATCTGCGATCCCTAACTTCCCCTACATCGACGATCACCTCTGATTATCGTACCCCCTAATACTCTCCAGTTCACCGGAATCACACCTCCTTATCCCCTCTAACTACCGATCTCCATCCCCAACACCATATCAGCACCCAAAAACTCCTTCAAAAACGGCTCCACAATCACCGTCAGATTCGCCGTCAACACACACCGTTTCCCGCACAAGGAGAACACGCGCCACGCGCCACTGATTCGATGTCGGAAACCTTCATTCGCGCCATGGTAGCGAAGATTAGCACACGGATGCCGGCGGATTTCGAGATGAAATAGTAGAGCAATATGGCGAGTGGGGAAGCTAGAAGTAAGAAAAGGAGTCTTAAAGCTCCACAATCTTCGAATGCTACAAGGGCAAAATAGGGAAATGAACTGCATCTCCGGAGCAAGGTTCCGTCAACTATCACGAAATCCGACTTATGGTAACTCCAGAAAATAGGGAATTTCTGTTTACTCTTCAACATAATTCCTGTTTTAAAATCCATAGATTATATGCTTCTAGATGAATTTATGCTCGATGAATTCTTTTTCTGTAGTAGTCAACAGTGTTTTTCAACTCATTGCAAAATTCACTGGTTTTAAACTCACTGCAAACAAATGTACCAACAATTGCTATTTGAACTAGTTACATTTCTAGTCCATTGGTTCTCTTAAACTCTTTATAAAACGCAGTGAATTTCTAAGACTCACTTGAGATTTAATTGAGTTTTGATATGAGTTTTATATATGAGATTTAATTGACTTTCGATGTGAGTTTTAAGACCGGGATTTAGTTGAGTTTATATATGAGATAATTGCAATTGAGATTTAAGACTCACTTGAGATTTAATTGAGTTTTACATTAAGGAGTGAGTTTTAAAAATCACACTGAATAACAAGATTTAAATATGAGTTATAAACATAGCGGAATAACAAGATTTAATCGAGTTTTATATCAAGAGTGATATATCTGCCCTCTATAAACATATAATATAAAATACAAACCCAACATTTATGTGTCTGCCCTCTATAAACAGATCACAAAAATCTCTATGTAATTGTGAGTAGAAAAATTGTGATTAGTTGGGTTCTGACGCGATTGGAAGTAATATATTTAAGTAATTGTGATTAGAAATTTTTTTATCTGTCACTTCATGTCACACCCCGAGAATGGCTGAATGTGGGCATGTGACTGATTTAACATCATGGTCATGGTTATGAATGATTGACATCTAAGTGAATATTTAGAAAAGTCATTTGTCTTTCAAAAACATAATTCTTAAACATTTATTTAAATATTTAAAACAGTGGCAGCGGAAAATAGTAGTGGAAGTACATGTTAAGTTTTAAAAGACAATGATATGAGATTTTAAATCATGACAACCCTAAGGTGTAATATGACTAAATCTCCCAAGTGAAATGATGAACACACGGCAAGCAGACTATGATATGAGACAAGCAGGATCTATGTAGAAAGACATTGAATTGCATCCTTAATCACCTGAGAATTCAAGAAATTTAAAGAGTCAACAGAATTGTTGGTGAGTTCACAGGTTTGATGACACATGAAAATGTTTGAACAGTGTTTGAATCAATGTTTGAAATAATTTTTGAAATAATGTTGAAATGTTTGGCCGTCATGATATTATTTTTGTTGAACTCTGATGTTGTAAAGATCAAGCATGAACCTTGAATTCAAAACTAACTGTTTACCCACTCCTGGTGTCCAACCCCATGTACACCGAATGACCAGAATAACTAATGTACCCCTTGACTATTTCCGTGGAGTCAGGACTGGAGCGACCAAGTCGAGGCAGGGTCGTCAACCCAAATAGATCTATTCACAAGCTATCGTTTCGAATGAACTAATTGAATTCAATTAATAGTGGGACTTAGGCATATAACATGAATCAACATGAATACACAGATTGGGGTTTATGAAAAGAACATGCAATCAGTACGTCTTACAGAAATCATAATATCAGACAAAATGAAATTGAAAGGCATTCATTGAATTCTCCCCCATAATTTGAAAACAGAAAAGTAAAAGGGGCCGTGAAACTCACTTGATATGAAGATGGTCTGACAGATATGAATTGAATGAAGAAGCCTAGCAAGCGTCTACAATGTAATATTAAGACGTCTTTAGGGGTCTGGCTATATGGGTTAGTGAATACGTCACCCCATGTTCAAGGTTAAGTCTCGACTGTTATTACCCGATGAAAGAGATGGAAATCCTAGGATATTATTTATTGGCTAATAAATAATATTATAGTTGATGGAAGTTATTATTTATTTGAATAAATAAATAATAATTGAATTTTCGCGTTTGAAATATATATTGAATAATATATGTTATTTTTCATAAATCGTCACGTATATTTAATTTATTAAATATTTGTAAGGTTTTGAACCCTTTTGATTAATAAATAAATCTTTCATTTATTAATGTTTGAACGCGCACATTATACCGCGCGTCAATACACGGTACATGTCGCGTTTTATGAAAAAGAATTTAGACACTTGAAAATATGTCTATTTGTATGAAGAAATGTTTTCAAAAATATATGATATTATATTTTTCTAAGATATAAGTGTGGGTTTGTCCGGTAGTTAACCGGTTTGACCGATTTGACTCGTTTAATGACCTTTTAGGTTTCCTTAACACTTAGGATTTGTTATTAGACTTGTTTTAATGTGGTTTAGGGTTTTAAGTTGCCAAGTGTGCCGGTGGAAGTTTACTTGTAAAATTGACATTTTCGAGTTACCGAAAGTTACAGTTTTGATCCGGTTTGCTTCTAAAACATATTTTTCCACTTTGAAACTTTAGGAAACACTTTTATATGTCAAAATAAGAATGTTTTATGTTCTGGACCAGATCCAACTTTTGTTCAAAAATAAGTTATATTTTCCGTCGAAATGTCGTATTACGGTATTCGATTGTTCCGTTTTCAAGTGTTTAACTTCTCGAATCGTTTTGTAGGTTTGAAACATAATTTTGGCAGCCCTAAATCATCCATTATAAGTCCTAAGTGGTCATCTGTTGGTCACAAGGATTTTTACTTAAATTCTTTATGAAGATGAATGATATTTTATCATAAAAATTCCATTTTTTTACATTTCTTTGAATTTTCAGGATCCCACCTTTAAATAACAATTTTTATGACTAAAAACCATCTTACAACATGTTTCGTTCCAGATTTAGAGTTAAAGTCATGAGGTGTTTTTAAGATTGCAAAATATATATATTTTATGGTAACTACACTTTTATGACACACAAAATGAGTGTCATCTCTTACCACTTTTAACATAGTATATATTTCATCTAAAACTTTATTTCCAAATATTATATTTATGAATTTTTCACCAAATCAAACATACTAAATTATTTAAAACTTATAATATGTTATGATTTATAAACTTTGTCACCATTTATGAAACTTTTAACATAAGAGTTCATGTTATGCTCATATTTTTTTATAAATAAATTGGTTCAAACAATCTTCTAGTTTTTCCATCAAAGAACATAATGCTACTAACATACAAGTTTGCTAGTAATCATCTAACAATACAATCAAGACTTAGATCATGAACATGATGTTGTGACATTTTATGATAAGAAATATAGAAATAATCAAGAAAGTAAGGAGTTCCTCACTTAGTCTTAAACCGGATCGGTAAATGACTTGATGGGTTGTTGATTAAGCTTCTGATTTAGCTCCTAAACCCATCCTTGATCTTTGATTAGGAAGAAGGTGGTGAAAGGAAAGATGAAACATCATGGATATGATGAAAGAAACAAAAGGTTAGTGGGGTTGTTCTTGATAGATTTTAGAAAGAAATGAAAGAATAATGATGAAATAAGAAAGAGGAATGGATTACCTTGACCAAAGAAGGTATTAGAAACTTGGATTAAGGTTGAATGGTGGGTGAATGATGGTGGAATGGGGGTGGTTGGCGGCGCTTTAGTGATGGCCGAAAGAAAGAAAGGAATGGTGGTTTAGAAAATGACTAATTATTTAAATGAGGTGTGGTTAGTATATAAGATGGTGCAAGGGACTTGGGTTCTTGGTTTAAGTCCTAAAGTTGGACTTTGGAGGAAAATAGATAAATGGATTTGCAAAAGCTTGATTTCATGGCCAACGTACAAGTTTTGATAAAACATAATAATGCCATGTGCTTTCTTGCAGATGCACAATGACGTACTAAAGTTTAGAAATAAAAATTTCGCTGCTCGACATGAGCGTTTATTGTTTGGAATTTCGGTGACAATGTTTTGTGTTTTTAGATGGAAATAATGTTTGGAGTTTTTTAAGTAGTTTTAGGAATAAAACTAATTATTGTTTGAAATGGATTGTCGTTCGAATGAACGTTATGTTTGGATTACGTCGGACACAACGTGATAGTTTTGAAGTTGACGTTTGAATCTAACGGAATGTTAAGGTTACTTTTGTCGAGGTGAAATAATGTTTTGAATAAAATGAATGTAAATTTTTGTTTTGAACGGAATGAATTCGTCATTTGAATAAATGACTTGTTTTGAACACGTTATGGCGTAACATAATGTTATGTAAATATAAAATGAATATTTTATATTTTTATTATTGAAGTTCTAGCTTGAATAAACACAGAACTTTAAGTCGATTTCCACTACGGGTAAATGTTGTCGGACCTAATTGTCTATGTTCGCACGCAAGTTCACCTAATTTGAGTAAATTAAGCCTAATGCACATAGATAATCAGATAATTGCACGTTAATATAATATTAAAGTTAACCTGGAATATATGGGTTGTCACACTTCATGTATAATCAAGTTTTTTAATATGTTTACATAGGGAAAATACATGAATATGGGTTGCTTCAGAGAAACGATAACGGGACCAATAAATTTTAAGATATGGAAGAATAAATATTACATAGAGGGACAGCTTGCACTACATCTGAGGTAACAATAACATCAAATGGAATAGTTTAGAATCGAGAACACGTTCTTGATAGTAACCTCATTGACAAGTTCTTGGCCGACCAATGTGTGGATAGAAAGAGGCTGCAACTGTGTTATTTAGTTGACATGCTTTTGCCATATAAACATGAGATATAAACATGAGAAGGTTTAGGTCCTGGTTGTGAATTATTTGATCTTCATCTGAGACAAAAGCTTTCTCAAGAAGTGTAGTCCTTGAAATTGTATTTTCTCACTAAGGATCTAAAACTCACAGTTTGTTTAAAACTCACTAAGGACTTAAAACTCACTAAGGATTTAAAGCTCACAATTTGTTTAAAACTCACTAAGGATTAAAAACTCACTAAGGATTTATAACTCACAGTTTGTTTAAAACTCACTAGGGATTTAAAACTCACAGTCTTTTAAAACTCACTAAGGATTTGAAACTCACTAAAGATTTAAAACTCACTAAGGATTTAAAACTCACACTATGTTTAAAACTCACTAAGAATTTAAACTCACTAAGGATTTAAACTTTAGTAAGGATTTAAAACTCACAGTTTGTTTAAAACTCACTAAGGATTTAAAACTCAGTTTGTTTAAAACTCACTAAGAGAAGATGGTAAATGCTTTTGTGAATTTCGTTGTTTGCTCTGTTTTGTAGGTGGTAAGAGAATATGCTTCTAATAAGCCTTGTCTGATAAATTTTCTAATGGATATATTTGGAGCATTGCTGATGTTACGAGCGTTATCTATAGCTCATGTAAGTTTTCTACACCAAAATAAACTCACTAGTTTTTTTTCTTTCATGTTTAAAACAGTGAGTTTTAAAGAGTCCAAATTTGAGCTATAAAACTCATTACAACTGTTTAACCGAGTCTTATAACTCAATGCAATAAAACTCAAGTTCTAATGAGTTTAAAACTCAGTGAGTTTTAAATAAAAAAAGTTGTAACGAGTTCTGAAGTCAATGTTTGAGCCATATCCAAAGTCCACTGATACTCTGAGTTTTATAATCAAGGAGTTTTATAGCTCTAGTTTAGTGAGTTTTATAACTTAATGAGTTTTAAATTTTAAAACTCACTGAGTTATAAAACTCAGTCAGTTATAAATAAAACTCATTGATATAGATCCAATCAAATTCAAGTTTTTAATTAACTTAGTTCTAATGAGTTAAAATTCAGTGAGTTTTGTTCTAATGAGTTTAATAAAATGAGTTTAATAAAACTTAGTTATAATGAGTTAAAACAAAGTGAGTTTTATTCACTGCCGAGTTTAAAACTCACTGCATGCCAAGTTGGTTTTTCTGGGTTTGTTGTAGTATGTGGGCTTAGTTGGTTTTTTGCAATTCAAAGGATTATGATAGAATCAAGGAAGGAGTTATACTTGGAACTGAGCTTTGGAGGCATGAGTTGTCAGCATGAGTTCTTGGTGATATTCATTGATGTATGCAATTATTCTAAAGTCTGGTGGCGCACCTGATGTTTTGTCCGAGATATTACTATTTTTTTCTGTTTTGGCATTGTTCGTTTTTTTCTCACGTTTAGACTTTTTGTATGGACGCTAGCTTCTTCCTAGTTTGATTTTTTTATTGATGATGCCGTTTAAGAAAAAGCAGATATCCACCTTTAATCATTCCTTCTTTAGGTATCCAATTTAAACTACAGTTTACGTCTTTAGTTACAGATTATCAATTAATCTTATGAGATTTTTTTCTTGGTACTAAAATAGTCATGAGAAGGCTTTTTATAAATGTGTTAGGGTTGAAAAATTATAAAACTCATTTGAGATTAAACCTCACTCTTGAATAAATTTCATATATAAATTGAATCAACTTTGTATGTAAACAAATATTGTGCATCTATATCTAAATTATAAAACTCACTATTTAAGTATTAAAACTCACTACATACTTGTATCCAAATTTGAGTTATAAAAATCACTATTGAATTATAAAACTCATTGTTTTTAAAACTCGTTATTTTTTTAAACTCACTACAGATTATAAAACTCATTGAAAATTATAAAACTCATTATTGTTTTACAAATTTCAACAGTGATCATTAATATGAGTTTTAATTCTGAAGTTGATCAAAACTCACTGAGTTTTAAAATTTTCAGTGAGTCTTATACTTCAGTTAAAACTCACCACTGAGTTTTAAAATTTCGGTGAGTTTTACTTAAAATTCGATGAGTTTTATAATTTTATTGAATTTGTAGTGAGTAAGTTTTAATCAACTTGAGAATTATCATTTGTGATATGAGCTTAAATCTGTTTTATAACATTTGTAGTGAGTTTTATAACTTGACCGTTGAAGTGCTTGGTGAAACTCTACATGACGTATCTCGTCAATGCTAAAAGTTACAGTTATTCTATTTGATTCATATTGGTTCTCAATCAAGAACTTGTATTTTTAACCTTTTAAAACTAAAAGATTTATAGTAAATATAAATCACTCTTTGAGTTTTCATATGAACACCTATGGATTCATTTTAACCAAGCCTAGTGAGTGAGTTTTAATCTTTATTGAGTTTAAAATTTAATACTTAAGTTAAAACTCAAGTGAGTTTTAATCTTTATTGAGACATGTTTGGTACCGCTGCTGCTGCTTCTGGACACGATGAGCAAGTTGAAGGTCGCTGAGTTTCGCCAGTAGAATCGCTCGGAGGAGAGGAGGGGAGGTGCGATGGTCGCCGGTTCGTACGAGGGTGGAGATGAGGAGGACTGGAGGTCGAGTGGGTTCGCCGTGAAATCGGAGAAGAGGAACTAGGGGGCTGGTTTGATGTGTTCGCCGGAATCGAAGAAGGGGAGGAGATGGGGGTTGCGAGTGGAGCACGAGGTCGCCGTGAATGGCGGGGGACGGAGGGGTGCTCGCCGGAAGTTGAACGGAGGGAGAGTGTGCTGGGTTGGATCGATGAAGAAGGTGGGTGGAGATCGACGGGAAAATCGATCGGAAGTGGGGGCTGGGATTCGGCGTAAAGAAGATGAAAAGGGGAGGGGAACGGTGCGTGAAAACTGAAAAGTCATAAACATAAAACATGAAATGACATCAGTACCCCTCCGTGTGTTTTCCTTTTAAAAGTTGCTTAAGATCTCAGCCATTCAATTTAAATGATCCAAGGGTGATTAGAGGGGTCTACCGGGTCTACACTTTTTGAGGGGTCTACAATGAACTTTTCACTATATATATATATGTAGTGTTAGGTTCAAATGAGAACTTTTTTTTTGAGAACTTTTGAGAACCATTCTGGGCCACTAATTTTCAAGGGGAAGGATTATTTGAGAACCAATTGGGTTTGAGAACTTTTGATAACCATTCTGAGCCACAAGTTATATATGAGGAAATCCCCCCCCCCCCCCCCCATGAATTTGAATGCTTCCCCCCTGAAAATTAGTGGCTCAGAATGGTTCTTAAAAGTTCTCAAAAGAAAAAGTCCTCATTTGAACCTAACCCTATATATATATATATATAGGGTTAGGTTCAAATGAGAACTTTTTATTTTGAGAACTAAATCTCAACCACTAATTTTCAGGTGGGGACCACTAAAATTCATGGGGGATTTTTTGTTTTGAGAACTTTTGAGAACTAAATTTCAACCACAAATTTCAGGGGGGACCACTACAATTCATGGGAGGGGGGATAAATGTAAATAAACTTGTGGCTCAAATTAGTTCTTTTTAGTTCTCAAATGATCCTCTCCCTATATATATATATATATATATATAGGGAGATGATCATTTGAGAACCAATTTTATTTGAGAACTAAAAAGAACTAATTTGAGCCACAACTTTATTTACATGTATACTCCCTCCCATGACTTGTAGTGGTCCCCCTGAAATTTGTGGTTGAAAGTTAGTTCTCAAAACAAAAAATTCTCATTTGAACCTAACCCTATATATATATATATATATGGAGAAGATCATTTGAGAACAATTGGTTTTGAGAACTTTTGAGAACCATTCTGAGCCACTAGTTATCTATAGGGAAATCGCCCCCCCCCCCCCCCTATGAATTTGAGTGGTCCCCCTCATGAAAATTAGTGGCCCAGAATGGTTCTCAAAAGTTCTCAAAAGCAATTGGTTCTCATTTGAACCTAACCCTATATATATATATAGGGGATGGATATATTGAAAACTTGATTGAGTTGGAAAAACCATGAAAACCATAATCTATGGACCACAATCTTCCACGTATGTTACATTCTTTAATGTCTTGAAGGGCAAAATGGTAAAAGGCTTTTGATTCATCCTTTTCATCTCTGCAAGAAGTCTCAAAAAGTCTTTTTTATCTCCGCAAAAATTTTTGTACATTGTACTATGTCTCTCTTCTCTCTCATCTCTTCTCTCTCCTCTCTCCATCTCTATCATTTAATCACTTTTTCTAGCACTTTTTTTCTTAATTCAACGTTTTTTTATATGTAACATCATTGACTAGTTACATATGTAACTCGTCTTTTATTAGTGTGATATATTCTTTTTCTCCATAATGTACTTTTTTTGTGGGTTATTTTTTGTTCTCTGTTGATGTAGTTACATATGTAACATTATTGTTAAGTTATATATGTAACATCATTGTTTAAAAAAAACCAATCAAGTAATTAAATGCCTTGTTTATTATTTCACCAAAATGTATTTTATTAGTGGTAGAGTTATATTATTTTTCTCCATGCTACATATCTAAATGTCTTATTGCATGTTACATATGTAAAATCACCAGTACATGTGTAAACAATGAAATGGCTATTAAATTATATTAGTTTATAAATAAACAATTATAATCAACAATAAACGTTAGAAAATGTTTAATATGAACTGAAATGTTTTAAAAATGTTCAAACAATATATCAAGCTAACAAAAAAATATACAAGCTAATTATGCTTCAGCTACTGATATTCATTTTCATCTTTGACATAAAAAATCCTTTAACCTGCAAAGAAAACAAGCTAATCTGTTCATATACGTATGTAACTTTATAACTTTACTCGTGTAACAAAATAAATCAGTTTGTATTTATCAAGTATTTGTCACTTAGCAATAATTTGTAACACATGTAACAAGTAACAACTTGTAACATGTAACATATAATAGGATACGTGTGTAAAATTACATATGTAACATGCATGTTACGCATGTTACGCATGTTACGTAAGTAATTTTACATGTTTACATATTTATCTTCTTAAAAAATTGTGTGCTACGCATGTTACCCAAGTAAATTTACATATGTAACATTAGAAAGTTACATATGTAACAATATTCATCAGCTTATATTTATCAAGTATTATCGTCTTAGCATTAAGTTAACAATTAATGGATATTTGATAAAAACATTTAGCAAGTATTTAGAAATAAACTGATAAAAAATAAAAAGGCCCGTGAGATTGTGAATGTTAAAAGTTATATATGTATTTTTCAATACCAATCATATTGTTACATACGAAATGTGTGACTGTTAAAAGTCACATATGAACACTATTAAGACATATTATCAACTGTTACATATGTAAGTCTCACATATGAACACTACCAATCACATCCAGGATACTTTTAAAAATTTCCACATATTGTAAAATTACGTAAGTAAACTGTTATAGAGGGAACTTTGTTCAAGCATGCCATGGATGAAGAAAATTTTCAGGAGCTATGAAGAACCATAATCGCATATAACAAGTTACATAAGGAAATTTACATATGTAACATGTTACATATGTAAATTTAGATGTTTAACATTAGAATTTTACATGTGTAACAATATACATCAGTTTGTATTTATCAAGTATTTATCATTTTAGCAATAATTTATAACATATAACAGGATACGTGTGTAAAATTACATATGTAACATGCATGTTACGCTTGTTACATAACTAAACTTATATATGTAATAGTAGAATTTTACATGTGTAACAAAATACATCAGTTTGTATATATCAAGTATTTATCATCTTAAAAATAATTTGTAACATATGTAATATGTAACAACTTGTCACATATGTAACATGTTACATATAATAGGATCTGTAAATGTAACAACTTACAAATGCAACAACTTGTAACATATGTAGTTGTTTGTAACATACGTAATGTTACACGTGTTAGTAGAGTAAAATAGCATAATCATATGTTACATGACACATAAGTAAAATAACACACAAGTTAAATTAATATGAATATAAACCAAAATAAATAAAAAGGGTATTCTTATCATCCTAATTTTCTAATCCCAAATATAAACCCATGATTTTGGTTTTTATAAACCCAGAAAAAAACCATGATTCTCTTCAAATTCATGATTTCCTTTAACCCATAATCAAAAACCTAGAAAAAAACAAATCTCCATTTTATTCCTAAAAAAATGATGGATGATTAAAAACGTTACTTAATAAAATATAGAACAAATTAAATTGACTAACAAGATAGGTAGAAAAACTAAAGAATTCAATAAATATCTAATTCAAAAACAATCTGATACAAACCATTATGCTTTTATGGGGCTACTACAGGTATGGACAATCAGAGGTCTTCCGAATGGCGCATGGTACTACGACAGGTATGGACGATCGAAGCTTGTGGGTCACGAGCACATCACTGGAGAAGCTTATCGGAGGTTGCCGGAGATGCGACTGTGCTCCAGATCTGCTGCCATGATAGGTTATTCGGAAATGAAAGTGCGTGAGCGTGAGGATCTTCTACTTAGTCGTATAGAAATCAATGTAGACGAGTAAACACAAAGAGTAAATACAACTGAGACTTGTATTAACCACAGAGACCACAAAGTACACTTAGAGAAAGTTATGACACGGAAGCCCACTAATTCTATACAAGACAAACATATTTATAGGCTGAAATCACGACTGGCCGAACCTTAGGTTCGGCCAAGCTTCGGCGGCTCCGAACCTGGAGTTCGGCCAAGGTTCGGCCAGACCTAAACTTGCACATTCCATCTTGTTCTCGATACTTCACATGACGATCAGGAACCATGTATCAACAGGAAATGAGGTTGTGACATTCGGAAAGATGAATGAAGCAGAAGAGATGAGATGGTGGAAGGAAGGACGGAGGTGGTAGGTGGTGGAGGAGGTGGTTGGTGGTGGCGGATGTGGTAGGTGGTGGCGGAGGTGGTTGGTGGCGGTGGTGGGTTTCTCAGATCTTGATGGAGGTGGTAGATGGTGGTGAGTTTATGAGTGGGAGGTGGTAGATGATGGTGGGTTTATGAGATCTGGTATGTGTTGATGGGGGTTGTAGATGATGATGAGTTTATGAGAGAGATATAGAGATGATTTTGAAATGTAGGGGATGGTGTCTGCCACAAGTACAACATGTCTCTTCATAATTACACATCATCTTTTTTCCTTTCCCATTCTACCCTTTTGCCTATAAAGACAAAATAATTAGACAATAAAAGAAAATGGAAAAGATGGAATTAATATAGACCATTGGATGGATTAGATCTAAGGCTATAAATTGGTTTGCATGGTTTTTCCAACTCAAACAAGTTTTCATTTTATCCTTTCCCTATATATATATATATATATATATATATATATATATATATATATATATATATATATATGTGTTTAAAAAATTGAAGAAAAAAAATCACCTGAAATTAATGTAACACTAATCTAATCTTAAACATACCTACTTGACGCTTTTTTTATTTTCTTCACCATTGAGCTTGTATTAACGCATGGAATCACTAAAAAGTTTGAAGAAAAAAAATGGTTTTGGGGAAGTTTCCACGGTTTTTCCAACTCAAAGAGGTTTTCAATATATCCATCCCCTACATATATATCCATGAAAATCCATCAAGTTATCAACTTTCATCAACAAAACCCTAAATTCATAACCAAGATCACAACTTTAGGCTGAATCATGCATAAAAATATGAGCTTTAACAATTTTTATCAGGATCATTTAAGATCCATCAAGATCCATTATCAAATAATCATAAAATCCATAAAACTCAATCTTTTTGCATAATATCGTTAGATCTATCATGTATAACTTAGATTAAGACTGAAATCATAATAAAAATAAGATCTTGATCATAGCATGGCACGGAAACAAGAACATAGGAGCTTAGTTTGAGAAAACATACCAAATAGAGGAAAGCCGACACGAATCTACACTTAAAAACACCCAAAATAAGCTCAAAAGCTTTAATAATGGTGGACTTGAAGGAGGTCAACCATTTTTTTGTCATTGGGGTGGGGGGGGGGGGTGGGGTGGGTGGGGAGGGGGGTGATTAGGGTTAGGAGAAATGAGGTAAAATTGTGGATATGATGAATATATAGCATGAAAAATGGATTTTTTCCATTTGAACCGGGTCATGGTACACGAAGGATTGTCCTCAAGGGCTTCACGATACGCGGCACATTCCAGGTCAGTCCCCCTTGACTTTTGTTGACTATTCGTGAAAAACGATGTTTTAGCCATGATAATTAGGGTTTTAGGTTCTCGTTTTATTACCTTTTAATTCATTTAATTGTTTTCACTAAAATAGAGTTCAAACATGAAATATAACAATTCACAAATGACAATTTAATTAAATTAATACGTTTATGGTCGGTTTTACCGATTTTGCTCTAGTTTCTTTGTTCTTTATCGTTTTCGAGTCCCGTTTTCTATGTTCTTCACCATTTTACATTCCCAGTCATATGAAACACATTCAACCCTATAAATTGAATATAACATGCCAAATATTGAATTATGATCAAACAATTAATCATACATACGTGTTTTCAGTCAAATTGACGTACGTATCACTATTAGGTTAATCACCAACGTTTCGAGGCTCAACTTGTGTGTGATGACTTGTGATGTGATTTAACACTAATAGACTCATAAATATATCACTTTTGACATACGATACACAAAAACGTGACTTCCTGGTTAATAACGAATCACGTATCAAAATCGCGTAAAGCCGTAAAATTGCTTTTTTTTATTCGAGGAATCAGATTTGGATCCAAAAACTTATAAATGAATATTATATATTGAAAACGGTTATGAATCATTTAAAACATTAATTTGAGATGTAAAATTATTAAAATCCTCTCGGAGCTTATAAATCCGCAAATCGGGAAAAAGCAAAATTGCAAAATGGGTCGGATTTTACAAACGGGTAAAACGAGAATGTTACAAATTCGATGCGAACAATTGTGTAGATGTATACTAGGTTGCATGAAATGTGTTTATTTAATTGTGAACCATATGCATGTAGAAGTTCTAAGTCTCCATCTTTGGTAGGAATGACAAAATTTTGTGAGATTGCCCCATCAATCTTACATCGTACGTGTTAGATGTTAACAATGTTCTGAAAAAAAATTGAATATTTATTTGCATGATAACATATTATGATGTGTGTAATTGTTATAATAAGTCATTGCAATTAACACTTAATAAATCACCAATGTGTTATCGAGTCAACTTGGTTAACTTGTCGTTGTTTGTGTACAATGGGAGGTTCCGTCAAATGTTTTGTGAACATACACATTTGCGTGTCATAGGTGAGGTCTAAATGAATCACCACCCGAGCTAGTCGCTCTAGTCAACAGGGAGTTGAATGGGTATTCTATTGTCCTAAATTTCATCATGCGCGGAAACGCATGATGGGAAAGGAAAAATCTTGTAGTCAGCTTTGGTGACGCGAAACTATGTGTTTACAGAAACTATAGACTAGCTATCTATCAGTATATTAATCTGGACAATGGGACCTTGGTGGTCCAGCATATAGTTAAGTCTTGTAAAGACTATCTGCCTTACTTTTGATAACTATTTTTATTATACTTGTTTAGTTGCTTATTAAACATGTGAACACACCAACCTTGTGTTGACACTTACCATGTTTCTTCTCACATTCGTAGGCGGCACGCCTAGGACACACGTTAGGTGATGCATATTTGATTATGAAAACTTGTTGCATTTGAAAATGTTTACTTACAAATGCCTGTGTGGACGTAAAATTTGAAAACATGTCTCGGGGTTAAATACTGCGGATGAAATTTTAAGGGTATGACAATATGGGTGAGGTTATTGTGAGAAATTTAGTTTGGATAAGAATGAATCATAACAATTAGATCTTTAATAAATTGAAGACCTATGACCCTAAGTTTTCCTGTGTAGAATTAGAGAGAAAAACTAAATAAAACAAAAGATGGAAGGACATTTTTGACTTTTTATCAAATTCCCCTCATTTTTTGAACTTTCATAACTCTTGGATACGACATTATTTTTAAAAAAAATACACCATAAAAACGGGTATTTTTTTATCTTTAAACGCGTATAGTGTTGTTATATATAAAATTAATTTTTTTTACTCTTTCGATTGTATCAAAATGTTTATATTATTGTGTCAAAATGTTCAGATCATTGTGTCATATTGTGTCAAAACTTTCAGATCATTGTGTCATATGGTGTCAAAAACCGAAAGAGTGATTTTTTATATTTTCTATATAGCAACACTACATATACTTTTGACACAATGACACAATAATCTGAACATTTTGACACAATGACACAATGATCTGAACATTGTGTTAAAAATCGAAAGAATAATTTCTTATATATTTTTTTATGTAGCAACACAAAAAAACGCTCGTTTTTATTGTGTAATTTTTATAAGAAAAATAATGACGTGTGTGAAAGTTATGAGTGTTTAAAAAATGAGAGAATTAGATAAAAAGTTAAAAAAGATGGCTAAGACTAATATACCCCTCCTTCCTTTTTTATTATATCAAAATTCAATGGTCGAAATTCTTTCTTATTCTTTTTACTTAAACTAAACTTCTCGTTTAAATCTCTCTCATTAGAATATATTTATAAGATTGTTAAATGTGGTCGTACTCGTAGTCGTAGCCCGTAGGTAACACTAACAAATTAATCCAGGGGCGGATCCAGGATTTTTTTCCATTGGGTTCACCTTTTTTCGATGGTCGAAATTCTAAAAATTAAATGTCAGAATTTCCGGTTTAGTCGGTTCGGTTCGGGTCGGGTTCATCACACAATAACAATACGTATATACATGATTCACAATTTCACAATTCTATTAACATTTAACAATTAATTACCAAATTCGTTACAATTAAACCTAATTAAAAAAACTCATCAAATTAAAAAAACAAATCCACTAAACTAAGAACAAACTATTCAAGAAGTTAAATCAATAAAGTAATCAACTATTTAAGAAACTAAATCTATAAAGTAACCAAATTAGTTTGAACATATATCCGGATTTGATAATGTTCATGAAAAACTCGCCCTCTAAACATTATTCGGTCATCCATGGATACCTTACTTTCTAGTACCCATTTTTGATACCTAAGATGAGTAAAGGTTTTATTGGTCTAAGTTATAAACTATATGTTAAAAACTATTTGAGTTAGAGCCTTAGATTGCTTACCAATATGATGAGCACTTAGGTTGAAGATTCTAATGTAAATTAGAAAATTTTCTGGTCTGTCTTCAACTGATATCACACAACTTCCATCAACCTTTGCAATTTCTTTACTAAGCTTGTTTCTTACACTATATGTTCAATGAATAAGTAATCCATGTTTTGGTGAAATCCTAATATTTAACTCTTGTAAATATATGTAGTGGATTTAGAAGAAGCAAAATAGTCCAATCTGACTTTTGTCTGCTTTGATCCTAATCTCAAAAAGCCTACGAAATTCTAATCTCAGAACCAGAATTCATAACGAAATTCAATAAAAACTAAAAAAGGCATGAAAACCTAAATCAATCAACAAAGTAATCAATTAAGGAAAGCAACCCAATTCTTTTATTCTTAACTTACTCGTGAGACTTGAGATTGAAAAAGCACAAAATTTTCTCGAAATTGAAGGAGTCAGGAGGTGAGCCACCAAGCCGGAGTCCCGGAGAAGAGCAGAGAAGTCGCGGAGTCGCCGGAGCCGAGCGGCCTGCCGGATGAAGGAGATGAGAGCGATAGAACAGGGGCCAGCATAGTGGAGGCGTTGGTGGAGATGTAGCTGAACCAGGGGATCGAGTTGGGTTTTGTTGCAAGTAAAAAAAACCCTAGTTAAAAACTAATAATCTGTTTAAATTTTTTTTTTAAAAATGGGAATACACGGGGATTGAACCAGCGACCAGCTTGTTAGCAGGGCTGCCGAGAGCCAGTTGGGCTAGAGAGCGTTTTGTTAATGGGGTTCACTCCAAATTTATATATAGATTCACTGGTGATATTATATATACTTTTACACTAAAAATTCGAAAGTTACTGGGTTCCCGGGAACCCGGTAGAGACTACCTAGATCCGCCCCTGAATTAATCTAATCAATAAATAAATGGTTTCCATGTCAAGCAATCATGAGCCCCTTTTTTATTTATGGAATGTTTTCTCCCTTTTTATTAATGGAATGATTTATTTAGTTTGTTATGCATAACAAAGGAGAGAACCATTTCGTTTTTTCTTTTTCTTTTTCTTTTAATTTTATTTCTAATTTTTGAATTGTTTCTTTTTGTCATTTGAGTTTAAGTTTGGGTTATTATTTGATTCAAATTTAACACAATAAATTTCTTTTTATTCTACTTATTAAAGATTTATAGGTATGTTTATAGATATGATATTTGATTTTGAAATTGTAAATGTAATAAAGTCTCACATTTGTCTCCGTGTTTCATTGTTTTTACTGTCTAAACCGTGTCATGTTTTAGGTCCGTTCGCAGTCCATACTTACTTTGCTCAAGGTCGCACGAGCTAGCAACTTTTCTTGTGAAGTGGGTTTAAGTAACTGATCCATGTTAGTAATTTTAAATTTAAATCCCTCAGCAAACCGTACAAAGGACATCTTATTATAATATTATAATAGCTTCAAATTGACCAACTGGAACAATATTATCTAGGGTTAGGTTCAAATTGACCAACATGTAATAAACATGTGGCTCAAATTAGTTCTTTTTAGTTCTCAAATCAAATTAGTTCTCAAATGATCCTCTCCCATATTATCTACCTGATCGATCCGTAACTTTTACTTCTATTGCTTCACTCAATTGTTATGTTTAAACTTTCTTCACTTAGTAATTAGGCCCATTGCATCGGGCTAAGACGGGGTCCCACACCCACTGAACCAAGAACCTTCTTCCGAAGCTGCCGTATAAGTTATAGACCGCACCCTGTTGGTCCTTGCTTACACGGCCAATCAAGCCTTCACCACCTCCTATCCCGTAGTGCCCCTCACACGGATCTGCGATCTCGTTCGGCATTGTGGCCTCGCCCCAGTACCATGCGTTCACCAACAGATTAGTTGCGAGCTCAGCTATTTCGTGCGCGATGACACTCACCATGCCGTCGGCTCCCAAGTCACCATTGGGTGACTTGTACTTTTTCCACCTGGGCATGTAGTCCGGGACGGCAAACGGGTAGGCGCAATTGCCCGGGCACATTTTGGCAGAGTTGCCGACCCAAGCGTATGGCAACGTGTAGCCGACGATTGACGGGAACAAGAAAAAGTGGAAGCCACATGCGCTAGTGCAGAAGTCCTTCACCGTGATCTCATCAGCGGTTAGGAGTAGGTAGAGTCCACCCCTGGGATCCGTGGGGAGGGGCTCGGTCTTGGCTTTGAGAGCCGAGTTGATGACGGATTGCACTGATAAACGGTTCAGTGTCCTCCCTTCCGACAACAACATGTCGTTTTTTTCCTGTCCCAGAGTGACCGTACGGGAGACGTTCGAGAGAGTTTGATCACCGTACAACTGTACGGTCTTCCACCAATCGTAAACTGATGGTGAACGGCAGTTTGAGGCGGAGAAGGAGTTTATAAAGTCTCTGATGATCCGTTTTGAAGCCGGTGCCCAGTTACCGTACCAGATTATGTGCACGGTAATGCTCGGGCTCATCACCGGCCCCCCATGATATATTATATTTTCTTCTTTCAGCGGACCGACGACCACCGAGTTCTTCATCAGGAGCGTGGTGTTTCTTATGGGCCACGGGGTGGCCGATTCAGTGGGTTTCGAGGTAAGATACAACAAGAAAGGGAGATTGGGATGATTAATTGGGTTGGTAGATTATGGAGAAAAGCTTGTCATTATATAGACACCTAACTTACAGAAAGCCTCCTTGACCTTTAGTTTTTGTCTATATAAGTCCCTAGCTTAAGATAACTAAAACCCAAAAACCTTAATCTTAATCTGTCACTTATTTTACATGACATTGGTTCACATTAAGCTTAGTGACTAGCTGTAATGAATTTTATATGTAACTAGATTTTGAAATATTTAAAACCGTTATAATTTAGTTATAACACGAAATACCACATTGAATTTTACATGTAACTATTTATTTACTGTTTGTTGCGGTGGTAATAACCTATGTACGCTCTTTCTCTCTATTCTTTTCCGTTTTTAAAAACCTTTTCTTTTTGATAAAGCAATTAAGCCATACATGTAAAAAGAAGTAAAAAGAAGCAAATGAAGAAAGATAAGAAAGCATGTGTTCTTGGCTCCTAGTGCATAAGAAAAGACCTTGTTAACCTTTTCAAGTAAAACCGTGTATCTAATGTTTCAACATTTATATATACATGCATTATTAAGTGTACTTTTATAGTATATATATAACTATTTTGTTATATTTTTTGTTTTTGAACAGCGAAAACTTTTATAAAGATAGACAAAGCTTACAAGTAAAGAAAGAAAAGCAAATCAAAGAATAGAAATTACACCAACTATTCGTCCAGAGATTAAAAATCACATCAATTTTCCCACTACATGTCTATCGTCTTTGGTCTATTTTACTTATAAGTATGAAAGCAATTTAATTCCTCCCATCATTGTCTCGTTTGTCATTCTTTTATTGTCGTGAATGATATCGTTTCTTGTTTTATAAATACTCATGGTTATAAAAAACGCTAACCACTCTCATTCAGTCGACTGGAGAGTTGTGGGTATTGGCCCAAATCGAGGGAGTACTCAGAGAATACTAGACATAGGGGGAGAGTACTCAGGGAGTACTAGATCACCTCGTAGGAGTTTTACAGCAATGCAAATACTAGAAGATATAATTATTATAATTTCCCGTGTTATCCTCATTATTTTATTTCTTTCGTGTGTTGACTTGTGTATCTCCATAATATCTTTCATTGTGAATGCATATGTCGTGTTAACTTTAACATGTGCAAATAAGGATCCACATTGTTTTGTGTGAACATGCATATATTAAATATATGAACATTTGTTTCAAGTACTATTATATATACTATTGTAAAGGGTGAGGTTCATTGTAGACCCCTTAAAAACTGTAGACCCCGTAGACCCCTATATTGTTCTATAAAACTCACTAAAAATAATAAAACTCATTACTGTTGAGTTTTGTTTCTTATGCGATAAGTTTTTAAAAATAAAAAAGAAAACCTAGAAAGTTGTTGGAGACATTGAAATATAATTGATGTTAAAAAAAGTTATATTGTTTTATAAAACTCACTAAAAATTATAAAACTCATTTATGAGTTTTAAAACTCACTATTGTGTTTAAAACTCACTACAACTTTTAAAAAATCGATGTTCTATAAAACTCACTCTTAAGTTTAAAACTCACTGTTGTATTTAAAACTCATTGTTTTTTAAAACACACCACAACTTTAAAAATCGACGTTCTATATAAGTCATTGAAAATTATAATATCAAATTAAGAAAATAAAAAATAAAGAAAAAACTAAAAACATTATAAATAAACCCTAAATTAAAATATAAAGATAGAAATATGAAAAAAATAATAAAAAAATTAAATTTAACAACAGTGAGTTTTATAATTTTTAGTGAGTTTTATATAACAATATAGGGGTCTACGGGGTCTACAGTTTTTAAGGGGTCTACAATGAACTTTTGACCTATTGTAAATACCCATGATGAGGGTCATATATATAAATATTGTTTCTATAGATTCAATGAGAAAGGTAAGCAATGAAACCATATCAATTATCTAATATGGTATCGTCCTAATCGATCCCGTTTCCCTCAATCACATATTTTGTAGGCCCAACTAACATTAATCCCGCCGTCTCTCTTCTCCGGCGATTGTTTTTCTTTTTCTCTTCTGGTCTTCTTCATTAGAAAGTGACAATTTGTTCAAGTTAAATTTTTTTTCCAAATAGTGGTGATTTGGTTGACTACTTTAAGGAAATTATTAGGCTTGTGGACCAAGGTGAAATTGAAGATTTCTTTCAAAAAGTGGTGATTTGGGTTCTCAACGTGTAAATCTCACAACAATTGGAAGAATAATTTGATAATTGGTCAAATCTAGTTTTTTCTTTAAGTTAAAGTACGATTTGCATCCCTATGGTTTGATGATTTTAACCATTTGAGTTTATTTTTCAGATTATTAACAAATATCGTTTCATGGTTGCTTTTCTTAACAAATTGAACCCCATGTTTTCATTTCATTGCCAATTGAGTCCCTAGGCCTAACTGGGTTAAATTTTTTCTGTTAAGTGGATGGGGCATTTTAGTTATTTTACATATGGGGGACTATTTATATAAGTATCTAAAATCAGGGGACTATTTTTGTAAACTTTTAAACATCAGGACTAGTTATGTTTGTAATACCCAATAATTTAATAATGATAAATGTAATAATAAAATATAATAATAATAAAATAAAACTAGTACACGTGAGCTGTGTAGGATTTAACCCAATTCAAGAACCCACCGTCTCCATGGAAGGAAATCGGAAGGAAATCGAGGCTTATCATGGAAGTCGCCTACCACATTATAACCATCGGAATCCTCATTTCGCACGCAATCGAACTCGCACGACCTCCTCTGATTCGTTCTTCTTGGACCTAATTGACACTAATTGACCTTAATGACAGTAATTGGAATTGACCCTAAGTGTTCTCTCTCTAACTTTCTCTCTCTGATTTCTAGGCGTTCATTTGCTCTTGCTTTGATCATCACTTGCTGATTAAAGCTTCTTCTTCGTGGATCATGACTAGATCCTCGGAGCGATTGAACAAAGGATGCAGAGGTGTGACTTCGGATGGGGATCCTCCGGATCTAGGAAATCGGGAAATGCTTGGTGCAACTGTTCATCGCAGCGCGGGGGGGGGGGGGTAATCGACAACCTCTTCTGAATATTAGTAACAATTTGAATATTTCTGGGAGCAATAATCAATCGCTGGGTGTTGCGGAGCTAAAAGCTGAGCTGCAATCAGCTGAACTTCCTTGTGACCTTGTTAGTTCGATGAAGATGAATGCTGATCTTGAGTTGGCCTCTCTGGTGGATGTCAATATCACTTACACTGCTGATTTATCGCCTGATCTTACTTGTTTTCCTGATGATGGTAATTTACTTGTTTTCCTGATGATGGTAATTTACTTGTTTTCCTGATGATGGCATCTAATGGGGTTGGGTTGGAAAGTGATGGACAAAATTGTTCCCCTATGGAGACTAATGCTACGGCTGCTGATGTTTATGCTTTGTGTATTGGTAACTCGGAATTCCATAAGAAGTATTCAAAATTGTTTATGTAATCTCATTCTAAGACTGTGAAAAGTTTTTTTCTGAAACAAAACCTTATTGTTAGTAACATGGCCTCTGGTTTGAGATTTATGTTTAAGAGAAAGGAGCTTGATAGAAATGAGATAATTGCTCAATCGGCTAAAATTTTTTTGGATTTGGATGGGGAAGCTAAACATTGTGTTCCTGTGGGTGGTAAAAAGCTCAAAAGAACTGATCCTAAGGTTATTTTAAGGGATAAGTAACTTGGTAAAGGTATGGATGGTAGGAAGGTCATTAAGGTTAGTATGCTGAAGAAGGATCATATTGCAGCGGAGCAGTCCTTGCCTCCTGTGTTACATGTAAAATTTAACAATGGGAAGGACACTAAGTCTAAACATATTCCTATCTCTAAGGATACTAATATGAAAACTATTTGGTCACAGATGAAGAGTGCTAAGGAGAAGGTTAGTTCTAAACTGGTTAAACAGTTGCAGGGTGGGGGGTTTAAGGAGTCTATTCTGGGTACTATTCCTACAGTTAAGAAATTTGTGTTTGGGGCTGCTAATGGGGGTGTTAATAGGGACTCTTATGCTACTGTTACTGCTGGTCCTAGAGAGTCAGTTCAGTTTTGTCCCCCTGTTGTTCTTGATGATGGTGAGAAAGTGGTTATGGTAAAAGCTGAAGCTCTTGTTCAAGCTAAACAAACGTTTAGGAACCACCTTTATGGGAATTTTGTTGGTAGTAACTTATCCTTAGCCTTTATGAGATTCAACTTGTATAAAATATGGAAGAAGCATGGTATTTCTGATATTCAAACTAATGGGGCTGGTGTTTTTCTATTTAAGTTTGATTCTGATATTGGAATGAATGTTGTCCTTGAATCAGGGCCTTGGGTTGTGAATAATGTGCCACTTTGTATTAAAAATGGGTGCCTGGAGTAACTATGGACAAGTCTGATCCTGTCACTGTCCCTACTTTGATAATTATTAAGGGGTTGCCCATGGAGCTGTGGAATACTAAGGGGGTTTGTCAAGTTGCTAGTTGTGTTGGTCAACCGGTTCTCTTTGATAAGATCACTCAAAATAAATGTGATAACTCTGATGGGGCAGTTGGGTTTGCTAGAGTCCTTGTTGAGGTTAACGCATGTGATGATCAACCTAGCCAAGTCCGTGTGCTATATCCTCAAATGGGTGGTATGGGTTGCTTTAGTGTGAAAGTCATAATTGAGTATCAAGCTATTCCCTCCAAATGTTCTTACTGTAAGGTGTTTGGGCATGCTTTTGATAAATGTGGGGTTAGGCCATTGACATCTCAAGAAATTGAAGCTAGAAATTCTCAGCCTGTTGAGCCTTCTAATGGTAGTAATGAAGCAGGGGTTCCTGAAAATGGGAGTGATGGGTTTCAAACTGTTGGTAGAAAGAATTCTAAGGTGGCTGGTGATAAAGGGGTGAGGTCTGGGCCAAATTCTCCGAATAAGAAGGATGGCACGGGTGGTACTCAGCATTCTCCTAATAAAAACAGTAAGGCTATTCATCCTGATGATAAAATGAAAGGGGTTGTTAATGAGCCAAAGCAAGTAACCAAAGGTAGTGCTAAGGGTGGGGGTGTGGCCTCTTCCTCAGGTACCAAGGCTAGCAAAGATGGGGGAATTAAGGGAGGTATCAAAGAAAGCAATGTCAAGAGGGAGTATATGGTTAAGAGCTCTAGTAGTCAAGATATGAAGGAAGGTGATGGTCTGAAGGGTAATCAATCTGATGTTAAGGAGGTGAAGTTGAAGTTGGAAAATAGATTTAAAGTGCTAAATTCGGATTCTATGAATATTGATGATCTAAAAGAGGTGAAGTGTGAAGAAACTCCCAAAGAGAAAGAGGCAAGGTGTTCTAAAAATGATAAGTTCTGTAGAAAGCACATTAGGAACCTTTTGGTGAGTAAGAAGAAGGCTGAAGCTGGTTCTGGATTGATATTTGGCAGCTTGACCAAAGTCAAGCCTTCTGATGTATTGCCAATTAAGCCTATTGATGGGCAAAGTAGTGTGTTTGATGATTTCTATGAGCTACTTGAGCAAAGCAGAAAAGATGAAGTGTTGAACTTTATTACAAAGAGGCAAATTCCTTCTTGTGATACAATGGTAAAGTGGAGCTACCTTCAATCTAAATTTTTCCTTAAAATGTGTGAGGATCATAATTTCACTGAAGGATTTGGATTTGAGTTTGGGCATGTAAAGGAGGATGCTCATGGCTCTGATGGGTATTTTAGTGCTGCTAACTCTGAGGATAATGAGGTGGATTCTGTTGAAGGAGAAATTGCTACTTTTATGAAGATTGACTCGGAATCTAAAGCTGTGAGCACTCAGGTTTTGGGTACTCATACTAACTCAGTGAATTCAAAATGAATTTAAACATTCTTTCTTGGAATGTAAGAGGCTTGGTGAAGAAATCTCATCAAAACCAGCTTCTTAATGTTATGAATGATAATAGGGTGAGTATATGTTGTGTTATTGAGACTCATGTTAGAATGCAAAAGCTTCAAAAGATATGTTCTAATGTGTTTGGCTCATGGGAATGGAATTCTAATGGTGTTTATTGCCATAATTGGGTGAGAATTATTGTTGCTTGGAATCCTGCTATAGTTGAGGTTACTACTGGCAACATTATTGATCAAGTTATAAATTGTTATGTTCAGTCTAAAGATAGAAAACATAATTTCTACTGTTCCTTTGTCTATGGTCATATTAATGCTGTTCAGAGAAGGATGTTATGGGCTGATCTGGAAAAATTTGGTAGTATTATAGGAGATGAGCCGTGGGTTGTTATGGGTGATTTCAATGCTACTCTTGATCCTGCTGAAAGCTCTTCTGGTTCCTCTCGTGTTATATCCTACATGGATGAATTTCGTAGTTGTTGTTTAAATACAGGTATTTCTGATATACCTTATACTGGATTGAAGTTTACATGGAATAAATCTCCGGGGAAAGCTGATGGTCTTCTTAAAAAACTGGATAGAGGCATGGGTAATAGTTGTTTCATGACTAGCTATCCTACTGCTAAGGCTTAGTTTTTGCCTTTTTCACTTCTGATCATTCCCGTTGTCTTATAAGTTTGCCTATTGCTTTGAAGTGGAAGCCAAAGTCCTTCAAGTTCTTGAATTTCCTTGCAAGAAAACAACAGTTTCTCCCTATTGTTAAGGATGTTTGGAATGAACAGATCTATGGGTGCACAATGTATTCTGTTACTTCTAAGTTGAAAAAGTTAAAGAAGCCTTTGCGTAAACTTGCTTTGGATCTGGGTGACTTGACTGCTAAAGTTAATTTTCTTAGGAAAGAGCTTGGGCGAGTGCAACAGGCTATGGTGGATGATAATACTAATCAAGACCTTAGGGATGAAGAGCTTGTTTATCTAAGGGCTCTTAAAGTGGCAGAAGAAGATGAGGAGCTTTTTCTTAAACAAAAAAGCTAAGGTTGACTGGCTTGCTGCTGGTGACCAAAATACTAGCTATTTCCATAAGGCTGTTAAGGGTTGGCAAGCTAGGAACATAATTAATGGTGTTATGGACATGGGGGGGGGGGGGGAGTACCATGAAGGAGAAAGAGTGGGTGAAGCCTTTGTCAGGCATTTTGAGTCCTTTATGGGATGTGATGTCCCTGTTGAGCCTTTGAGTTACCCTTGCACTTTGTTTACTAAGAAATTGCCTAGAAATGTTGCTGATTTTATGGTTAGGCATGTTTCTCCTAAAGAAATCAAGGAGGCTATCTTTGACATTGATGATGATAAGGCCCCTGGGCCTGATGGGTTTAGTGCCGAATTTTTTAAGGCTGCTTGGCCCATAGTTGGGAATGAGGTGTGTAAAGCTATTCAAGAGTACTTTGAAAATGGGAAATTGTTTACTGAAATTAATGCAACTATTATTTCTTTGGTCCCAAAGTGTCTTTCTCCTTCTAATGTTGCTGACTTCAGACCTATTGCTTGTTGTAATGTTCTTTACAAAGGCATTACCAAGGTTATATGTAACAGGATGAAGCATTCCCTTGATCTGGTGGTTAGTGACAATCAGTCTTCCTTCATCTCGGGTAGGCAGATCTCTGACAATGTTCTTTTAACACAAGAGCTTATGAGGAATTATCATAGGAAGAGTGGGGAAAGAAGGCTTGCTCTGAATATTGATTTGCAAAAGGCATATGATACTGTTAGTCATGACTTCATGGGAAAATGCTTAGTTAATTTTGGATATCACCCTTGTATGGTTGCTTGGATTATGAACTGCCTAAGGTCTGCATGTTATTCTATTAATATTAATGGGGAGAGTCATGGTTTTTTCAAGGGCAAGAGAGGATTAAGACAGGGAGACCCAATTTCTCCGTACTTATTTACTCTTGTTATGGAGGTGTTGACTTTGATTATACGTAGAAACGTTAAGGACACTGAGGGATTTAAATATCATTGGAAGTGCAGGAAATTAGGGATCACCAATTTGTGTTTTGCGGATGATCTTCTTGTGTTTGTTCATGCTGATGTTGATTCTGTTAAAGTGATAAAGCTGGCTTTGGAAGAGTTTAGTAAGGTTTCTGGGCTGCTTCCCAACCTGAATAAGAGCACTATGTATTTTGGCAATGTGCCTCCTAGCACAAAGGCTAGAATTCTTCATATGCTGCCTTTCAAAGAAAGTTCCCTTCCTGTCAAATATTTGGGCTTACCTCTGCTGGCTAAAAGATTGTACTCTAAAGACCGTGTTATCTTGATTGATAAAGTTAAAAAGAGGGTGAATGATTGGAAAAATAAGTCCCTTTCTTTTGCTGGAAGGCTTCAATTGATCAAGTTTGTGCTTGCTTCAATGCAAGTTTACTAGGCTTCTGTCTTTCTTCTGCCCGTTTCAGTTATTGAGGACATTGAAAGGATCATTAACAGGTTTTTGTGGACTCAAACTGATAGCTGTAAAGGGAAGGTTAGAGTGAGGTGGAGTGAGGTATGTTATCCTAAATCTCAAGGGGGGCTTGGTATTAAATCCCTTAAAGTTAGAAATATGGCATTGGTCTCAAAATTGGTTTGGAATCTTGTTAGTGGAAAAGATAATATATGGACAAGGTGGATTCATACCCATAGATTGAAAGACAGAAGCTTGTGGGAAATTCCTGATAGAAAGGATAAGTGTTGGAGCTGGAGGAATATAATGAAATGTAGGACAGTTGTTTGGCCTCATTGTTATACAAAACTTGGTAATGGTCATAGCACTTCTGTGTGGTTTAATTTATGGCACCCTCTAAGCCCTTTATGTACTTTTATCAGTCCTACGGAAATGCATAGGGCTGGTTATGATTCTAATCTCAAGGTTAAGGATGTTATTGTTGAAGGTAGATGGGCTTGGCCTGAAGAATGGAAGGGCCTTTTTCCTGGATTATTTAGTGTTGATCCACCGGATCTTATTGCTGGAAAAGCTGATATGGTTTAATGGAACACTAATGAGGGATGTTTGGTTAACTTTTCAACCAAAATTGCTTTTACTGATCTTTGTGAGATTCATCCTAATGTAGCTTGGGCATCTTTGGTTTGGTTCAACCAATGCATACCTAGACATACCTTTATATTGTGGATGGCCTGTAAATAAAGGCTGCTCACACAGGACAAGCTTCAAAAATGGGATAAGGAGGGTAGCCTGAGATGTGTTTTCTGTAAGGAGCAAAGAGATAGTCATGCTCATTTGTTTTTTGGATGTGATTATCCTAAGAAAGTTTGGCAGCAGCATAAAGGGCAGGCTATGCTTGAGAATGCCCCTGATTCCCTTGAAGAATGCATCAATTACATTCACTCTTATCCTAAATCAAAATCCATTAGAAGCATTGTGCAAAGGCTTATGTTTGTTGCCATTGTGTATTTCATTTGGCAAGAACGAAATTGGAGAATTTTTCAAGAAAAAGAAAGAACCATGGAGGTTCTTTGTCAACAAATAACTGAAATGGTTAGACTTAAATTGATGGGATTAAAGATCAGGAAAACTCCTTTCACTGTTAAGGTGTGCAGGATATGGGGATTTAAGGTTTATGACACTTGCAATCATGCAGATTCTCATCATGGAATATAATTCTGTTTTGGACTACTGGAATAAAGGGAGATTGAATAGACTGGGGTTAGATAACAGAGAGACAAACATTGGATATCCTTGCTCCTTCTTTTTTGGTTTTACTTATTTGTGTGGAGGAGGGCTGTGGGATGGGCAGGGTTGGGATTGCTTCAATATCTGGTCAGTTTTGGGGTCTGGGAGGGAAATTGGGTTGGTACAAATTGCACACACAATGCACCTTTTCTACTGAGTGTTGAGTATAGATTTGGTGAGGTAGGTGGGGATGGTTCTTTCTTGGGTTGGGACTCCATATATGATGTTGAGGACTTCATAACACGTTGGGTAGTCATCTGGCAGCTATGGCTGCTTCCTTGTTGCTTCCTTATCCCTCTTGAGTCTTGTGATTTTGGTTTTATTATTCTGTTAGCTATTTGGTTCATATTTGAATCAGTAGCTGATTCTGCTTTAGTACTATTCACCAGTATGCAAACCCTCTTGTTTACAAATTTGAGTCGGCCTTTTATATTTCCATCTTTGAGACTTTGAGTCTTATTATCCTCTTGGTTTGGGTTGGGGAGGGAGTTGTGCTTCCTGTGATTTTGGTGCATAGGGTAAAGGATTTTGTATCTGAAACTCTATGTATCATTCTATCTATATCAGTTGGATGCACTAGATGGAGTGAGAAAAGCTTGGTCATACAGGTTTTGGTGTACAGTGCTGAAGGTTTTGATGCTGGAGGCCTGTTCATCATTTCATCTTTACCTGGTGTGAATAAAGGGATTAGAAATTGTTGGTATGATACAAGGTTGCTGATTATTACCACTCTGATATGGGATACTATTGGACATTGGAATGAGTTTGGGCTTAATGTTGATTGGATTGGTCCTAAGATGGTGTTTCTAAATTTTGTTATTGATGGTACTATGGTTAAGAGCTGGTATATTTATTCTCATATTATATACCTTGATGCTACTGCTGTCAGGATGTTATTATGCAGCTGGTGTGGGTTACAGCCAATACATAATGATAACTGCTACAATTCCGAGTCTATGAGCAAGGAGGGGCATTTTGGTAATTTGGATGATATTAGTTGGTCTGAAATCTTGCCTTATTTGTTTAAGGCTGGTGATACACCTATACTGCAGCATTGTTGGGAGTCTATAAAGAGATCTGATAGTGGTCAAGGGTAGTTTAGTCTTTTTGGAAAAAATACCAGTTATGATGAGAGCTTGTGGATGACTGGTAGGACTGGTAAAATGATATTACAAGTGGATGAAATTCTTCTCAGATTAGTTATGGTTACTGCTGATACTTTGGTTATTTTCAGTTTTAAAAGAAATCAGTTCATCAATCATTGTTCTTTAATGCTCCTTGGTGCTTCAGATGGTTCTAATTCCATGCTCAGGCCTGGTGATTCAATATAGGTTATTAATAATGCTGGGCTCGGATACTATGATGTTTATGTTGCCACTGTTAGAGGGTTCCCTATTAGGATTATAGGTTTCCCAACCTCTTTGGCTGTTGTGTTTGTGTTGGGATGCAGTGCTGTCCACAGTTATATAGGGAATTTTGGATCGGGTTATGAAGAAAGTTTTATTGATCAGTGGTTGAGAAGGATCATTATCAATTTATTTGGAAGTAATACTAGCTGGCACTGGGTTGTAAGCTGGATACCCAAACCTGCGAGGTCTACTGTTATTGCTGTTAATGTTCCCAGTTGAGAGATGCTACAGTAGTTGATGGCCGGATGATTAGATTTTATTATAAGTGTGGGTATTATGCTTGTTTTATGGGTCGGATGATGGTTCCAAGTTGTATTAGGTCCTTGCTTAGTTTTAGCTTTTTTTGGGCCGGGTGTGCATGTCTTAACCCATGGCCGGACTAGTGTTTTTTTTCTTGGGGTTTTGGGTTGGCCCGTTGACTTGTAGCGGGTTTGGTCTTTTCCTTTGGTTGTTCCTATTCTTTTTATTAATAAAGTTTTGCCGGGGCTTTGCCTCTTTCCCCCCCAAAAAAAAAATTACAGGAATTGATCCTAATTGGACCTAATTGACACAAATTGACCTTAAATGATACTAATTGGTCCTAATTGACCCTCATTGGGCCTAACTGGACCTAATTAACACTAGTTAACCCTAATTGACACTAATTAAACCTATTTGACCCAACATAATTAACACTAGTTGACCCTAGTCGACCCTAATTGACACTAATTAGCCTTAAAACTTCAAGAATGGAGGGTTTAGGGTTTTACAGTCGTTTGGGGCTGTAGGAGGAGAGTGTGTGAGGAAATAAGGAGCATGGGACATATAATGGGGTATTTATAGGAGGAAAATTAGGGTTTTGCTGGAAAAGACCCAGCAAGCGTATCGCTTAGGGCTTGGGGTTTCTCTAAGCGATACACCTAGAGCATCCTCGAGCCAAAGCCTTACCGCTTCCATGTTTTGCGTGCTCGTTTTGTCGTTTTTTTAATGTTTTCGAGTCCCGTTTCCACCCAAATCACCCAATTCATCATTTTAATCCACTCAAAAAAATATAAATACGTCACAACACTCATAATGATGCACAAATTAGGCCAAATAACATATTTTGGTAGGTTTTGACGTACGTATCGATTTTGGGCAATTCACCAATGTTTCACGTCTCGATTAAGTGTATGATGATTCGTGACATTATAAATGATTACTAGATTCATAATTATGTCTAAATTGACGTATGATACACGAATACGAGATTCCCGGTAAACGACATATCGCGTACCGAAATCACGTAGAAACTCGAAATAGCTTTATTTTTTTATGGTAACACTCTAATTTGATTCCAATTGATTTTAGTTAAGTATTTCATCTTGAAAACAGTGACGAGTCATTTAATATATTATTTCGGTTATAAACACCCGAAAATTCTCCTGGTACTTAACAATACGCAAATCGTTAAAATGCGGAATGGGTCGGGTTTTATAATCGGAAAAATGCAGATGTTACATTGCATTCATACATTCTTTTACGACTCAGTATCTATATAAGACTTTGTATATTTGTTTGTTGAAAAGAGAAGTTCATCAACATTTGGGACTTTGTCATTGAACTACTTTTGGTCGTGTAGTAAATTTTACGGATGTTCTTATGTGAGTTTGGGATACAACTTCCGTATTTTGTTAGGCTTCTTAAGTACAACTGGTAGTGCTCATGTATGGGTTGTTTTAAGATTTTATTGATCCACTGAGGTGGTTGTTTCATCTTTGTAGTGGCCCATCAGAAAAACTATTCGGGTTGTGAGGAACACATGAGGCCTGATTCGAGTTGCTTGCTGATGTGCGTTAAATTATAGATATTTTTATATCATCTATTCCTCACATTTTGGATTATTTTTTACTGACTGTTATCAAAATAGTATTATATTGTTTTTTTTTTCCAGTTTTCAGTGTAATACAGGTGAAAATCATAAAATAAGTCAAAAATACCTAAAAACGAAAAAAAACATAAAGACTTCGTGATTTTGTGCCAAGACCTGGGCTTCGCCTCTGCAGAATGGACATGATGCCTTCATACGACCCTCTCTCGAGTCAAGACAAAGTAGTAACCCTAAGAATCAATCACACATCGAAGCACAACTGTTAGAAGACAGTGGCCTGCTTAGCAACAGCATAAAACTTCACGAGAACATATCTCGGGCTAGAAAATGAGTTACGGGACCCATAAATAGTGAATTTTTTAGTATCTCGACAAGAGGAAGTGGATTCTAAGGACAGCAAGGTCCGTGCACAACCTTAGCATAGCCCGTGTCTAACTTTAGCACGGCCCATGCCTCGACGAATCTTCTAGAAAAATGATTTTTGCGTGCCAGACACTCCTCTACAAGCACGACCTGTTCCCGCTGACAGGAATGAGACCCCGTGCCCCTGATGCCTGACAACACGACCCTGTGCCACTGCATAGACACGGCCCCGTGCTCTCTAACCGACGAGTTCTCTCTCTTTTCTGATAGCACGACGCCGCGCCAAAGTTCCCGCCTGCTTATAAATACACCCAACCTCTACCATTTCAGCTTGCTCATTCCCATCCTCTCTTTCTTTAGTGTAGTTTGTTTCTCTCATGAGCCATTTGGCATTTTTATGTTTTTGTAATCAAGTTTAAGAATACAAACTTAAGTAGTTTTTGCAAGTATTTTTCTATGAATCTTTCTTATTCTCTTAAGCAAATCATTAAAGCCATGATTGACTAAACTCTTATACTCACTTGGGAATCAACAAACCTTTGGTGGGTTGGTAAGTGACTTCATAAACTCATATTAAGGTGTGTGTTGATGACTTTATGAAAACCCTTTCTATTGAAACTTTATTATTAACCTTTTTGAACAAACGCGCTCTACGTATCACAGACCATTAGAGGAGTCGAAATCTTATCAACCGGACTCGTGACACCAGGTTGGGGGACGATGCATGATCCTTTAGGTGACTCGCACCCCATGCTACATGATAAGTTCGGGGTCCTTATGTCTATGTAAGCAAACCCGACTGACCACGCATGTATTATATTTTTAATCCATTAAGTATGAACATATATCGATCACACACATATAGGTAAATTAAACGTGCAGTCTATCAAGTATGTAGATTCCCTACAACATTTTTCACATCTGTATCCCGAAGTCTAGAACTTAGCTCGAGACTTGGTTAAGAAAAGAAAAAATAGATCATAGAGGACATGGTATAATATACAAGTCAAATAACTTCCCAGTAGTGTTTCAATCAGACTACAACCTGATGTGTGACACGTAGTATGCATTAGTGATAAAGGTGTAAAGGTTTTAGACACTGGAGGGTCTCTTTTGATGTGCTCTTACGTAGGGGTGAGCATGGTTCGGTTTGGGTCGGTTTTGACCCTTAACCGTGACCATAACCGAATTTCGGTTAATTCAAAAATCTCTTCCATGACCATAACCGATTTTCCGTTAACCATTACTCGGTTAACCACTGGTTGTGGTTCGGTTATCGGTTAATTTCGGTTAACCAAGAAAAAGATTAACTAAATCATTGTTTATATAATCTTTCCGCCAAATGTAGCAAAATAATAACTATTAAATAAGCATGCAATAAGCTTAATGGATCACCCATGTTTAAGGTGCTTTAAATTAAAATGAATTATGGGACTTCTTTATTTATAAGGGAGCCCCCTTTGTAGGTTTTCTTGAGAGGCAATGTGAGAGTGAAAAAAAAATTAATTTATAAGAAGGGAAGGCAAAAGACATGAGTTGTTGTGTACCTGTTAGTTAATAAATTTTGACATCATACTCTTCATCCATAGCGGATCGAATCGACGATTTCGTTCAAATCGTGATATAGATCGGACTGAGAGCAGTGTGCGTGGAGGTAGGGTTCCAACTTCCAAATGAAGTCAAAATCGTGTCTTCTACGAGTTTATGGATTACCATAACACATATATGCTTTATGCTTTTCGTCAAAATTTCAAAGAACTAATTCTATGGACAGTTAAAATGGAAATTTTCGGAATACCCATATCCCAATTTATTCATTTGGTTTTTTTTTCAATGATAACCTCCACATCTGATGCTTCTTCATGTAATTTAAATTGATGCATGAGGCTTCTTCAATTAAATTTATATATAACAAGTTAATTCTTACAATTTTGATTAATAACATGCAGATGTTCAAATCACCATTTATGGTTGACATATAAAAATTATAATATAAAAGATTAATCTATAGGTGCGGTTCGATTCGGTTATGTTCGGTTATCACAAAATGAATAACCGTAATCGAACCGTAAATATCGGTTTAGGTTATTTCGGTTTAATTACTTTCGTTTTTTTTGTTCGGTTCGGTTATTTTTGGTTCGGTTTTGTTGGTTAATTCGGTTCCGGTTCAGCTAATTCGGTTCCGGTTCAGCTAATTCGGTTTTTTTTGCACACCCCTAGCTCTTAGGCATCTTTTGGGTGTATATGCTCTTAGAATCTTTTGGGTATACACACACACACATACATACATACATATATATACTATTAATTTATATATAGTGATCTACAAGCACGTCAGTACAGTCAACTCCAGGTCTTTGCTCACGCAAAACAGTGGAGTGTCTGACTAACGGTTGAAACATCCCCGGGTCATTGCTCATACAAAAGCAAAGGGGACGCCGAGTTTTTAGCTTTAAGTTTCATACTCTTGGAATCAAGCATATGTATCGGGAATGCGAACATATAGTCAAATAAACATGCACCAAACCTAAGTGTGTGATTTCAATAATATATCATACGTTATCTTCAAGTGTATGACACATACCTTTTATGATTTGGAAACAAAACCTACCAACATATACCGTGGAGCATGTCTTTCACTTCAGCCTTACGCGTGCCAGTCATCCATAGAGTGGAAATTTATTTAATTTCCCTACATTCTCAAGCACACAAACAAAAGATTAAAAAAAACACAATTTAAAGAGGGGGCCTACTTTTCAACTCTTCCCCTTGCTTTTTATTTTTAATAACCCAATTTTTCTTTAGGATCTTTCTCAGATCGGAGGGTAGCATAAATTTTTTTTAACGAAGCACACTGACACATAACTAAATACAAAACACTTCAGACAAATCTGGCCAAGATAACCTTCAAAGTTTATCTTTTGAAAGAAATTCAAAAATGGGATGTGTTTCAAGCTAACCGGACATATCGTATGTAACTAATCAAGAAGCAACCAATTTAAACAATATTATACGTTTTGCAGATTTTGTCAGTTTACCTCTCACAAGGAGAACATAACCCCCACTGAAAATATGCATGTCATGTAGTAGAGAGATGTCTCCAATCCTATGCCTGGAACAATCACTATCACAAACAATAAGTTAATAAAAGTCCACCTTGATTGTCCCTGCACAAAGTGAGAGTTTAGTTAGCCATTGGTACCCAGGCCATTGTGGTTCTGGGTGTTAGAGTATAATCCTATGCTACAGTGTGTCTCGTGTGTTGTATCTAAAAGAGAGCTTTGTGTTGAGTCATAGTGTCAACTAACCAAGCTTCTTACCATTGGTTGGGAGCCAACTAACCAATGATTAGCTGAATGGTTAGCAGCGAACCATTGGTTAGCTAGATGGTTAGCAACGAACCAATGGTTAGTTGGTTGGTACGTTGCTCACTATTAATACTTTGTATTAGAGACAGTTCAGAACTTTTGGTCATTTCATCCTTCTTAACTGTGTGTTTCTGAGTGTGTTTCTCTCTCTAAGTTCATTGTAATCATCTTAGTGAAATCAATAAAGCAAAGCTTTATTTACATTTGTGTTCATCATATTTGATCATATCATTTAGTAGTAAGATCCGTTCCCGTACTTACAAGTGGTACCAGAGCAATCCAGTTTGCTCTACTGCTTTGATTTTGTCAAATTTGAGTTTTCTAGTGAGAGAAAGTGGGGTTTTGATCATTTGTTATCAATTTTCCTCAAATTCAAGTGTTCCTGGTGTTAAATTTGATTTCTAAACGTTCCTAGTGTGTTTTCGTTGCCTACTGCTGCAAATCACAGTCTAAAACCTTCAAGTTAGTGAAATTTAGAAAATTTCAATTTGGTTTGCCGGATGAATCTGATGGTTCACTGAAACAGTTATTCCTCTCAACCATTGGTTTGCTAGGAAATCTTCAACCAACGAACCATTGGTTCCCTACTTAAGGCAATCTTCAACCAACCAACCAACCATTGGTTCGTTGGACTCCTAACCATTGGTTCGTGTTAGAGCATATTCCTATGCTATGATGTGTCTCGTGTATTGTATCTAGACTAGAGCGTTTGTGTTAGTCTTAATGGGCTAACTACCTTAGTGGCCGTACCATATGATACGCCGTACCAGTTGGTACGCACGTACCAATTGGAATGTCACTTGGTATGCCAGTCTTAGTGTAGGGTATAAATAGATCGTGTTAGAAGAGAGTTGTTAAGTTCTGTCATTCTTCATCTTCTTAACTGTGTGTCCTAAGTGTGTTTCTCTCTCTCTACATTCTAACCTCTAAGTGAATTAATAAAGCAAAGCTTTATTTACATCCACGTTCTCAATTTACCTAATTGTGCAGTAGTAAGACCCGTTTCTGTTGTTATACAAGTGGTATCAGAGCATTTGGTTGCTCTACTGCTGCGATTTAGTCAATTTTCGAGAATCCTAGAGAGAGAAAGTTGGGTTTTGGTCGTTTTTCATCGATTTTTCTCAATTATGAGTGATTCAAAGGTTAAAAATGATTTCCGAGTGCTCTTAGAGTGCTCTTAGAGTGTTCTCGCATCACTCTGATCCAAATTCCTGTCAAAATTGTCAAATTTATCAAAATTCAGTCGAATTAGCTTGGTACGCCGCTGGTACGGCCGAAGAACACTTTGGTACGTAGCTGGTATGCACGGCAGTCTTCTTCGTGGTTCTAGTACGCTAGGTCTGGTCCGTAAGGCAATCTTCTTAGGTGGTACGTGACGGTTACTCACTGGTATGATGGCAGTTACGCCGTACCAGTCTGGTCCGCTTTTAATTGTGGTACACAAGTTATTCTGGTCCGTTGATTTGATCTGGTACGTTGGTGGTACGTTTGGTGTTTCTGATACGCTGAGAACAAGATTGGTATGCTGGCAGTATATCAAAAGTTTCATAACTTTTGCATCTTAAATCGCTACAGGAGCCATAAGTACTCAAATCGATCATCTCTACGAGATCTATATTGTTTGTTCAAAGTTTATCTTCAAAATCAGATTGTAAGATCTTCGTTTTTGTACTAGAAGTTTTTCAAAAGATGTCTGATTTTCACGCATTGGCAGTTGTTCAATCTTCATTACAGAGTCTGATGAATTATGATAATGAAATTGGAACAAATCAGAAAGTTCCCAAACAACTAAAATTAGAGGATTATCATAATTGGAAGCGACGGTTTGAAGCATATATCAATGTACTTGATGTTGATCTTTGGATACCAATTGAACAAGAATACAAGTATCCTAAGAAAAATGGAGAACTGGTTATGCGAAGTGATCTTGATGAAGATGAGCGGAAAGCTTATGCATGAGAAAAGAAAACGTATGGAAATCTCACTATGGCATTACCAAGAGAACTTTTGCATCAGTTTAAAACTTGCACAACTTCTAAAACTTTGTGGGATGCATTAAAAGATAGGTGTGCAGGAAACGATCAATATAAGAAAAGTCAAAAGAAAGTTTTGTTAAAAGAATTCGACAACTTTCAACATTGTGAAAAAGAAAGTATTTCAGACCTGGTTTCTAGATTTTCATATCTTATTAATGAACTTGGAGAACTCAAAATTACCAAAGATGATGATGATTTGAAAGAAAAGTTTTTGGAGGCATTGCCGAATAGCTGGGAGAATTATGTTCTATTACTGACACATGATAATGACTATTCTAAATGATCTTTTCACAAATTAACTGGAAAGTTGCAAGCTCGTGAGTTAGAAATGAGGGTGGAAAAGATCTACACCTGCTCTCATTCAGAATCCAGAATTGTATTATGGAGATAATTCAGCCACTGTGAATGCTAAATCATAATTACATTCTGATTCAAGTGTTAATCCACCGTTAACAGCTTTTCTAGCTGGAAAGTCTGAACGATCTAGTTATTCTCTAGGTTGCAGTTTCACGATTCCTGAAAAATCAACAACCAATTCTATCCCTGTTCAAATAGCAGAAGATTTAGCAGCATTGTTTTCGGCTTTCATATCATCTGCTCCTGGGTCGATTTTTAGTCAAATTGGTAATTTTAATTTGTTTCCCAAAGATTTAAAACAGCTGGATGATGATTAGTTGCAAAAGATAGATTTGGATTGGCAGTTTGCTATGCTTGTCGAAAGAGGATGAAGATTTATGAATAAACATGGAAAGCAGTCTATTATTCAGGGAGACAAACTGGGATTAGATAAGTCTAAGCTAAAATGTTACAAATGTTCCAAATTAGGACATTTTGCTCGAGAAATCTTCATCTAAACCAAGTACTTCAGAAAATCATGAAGCTAAAGCTATGATATCTCAAAATAATGAGGGGTATGATTGGGCTAAGGATTTTCCGGATGAATCCAGTTTTCGTCCAAATGAATCTACTTTTATAGCTACGGTGTTAGTGGACTCAAGTGATTCTAAGACAGAAGTGAGTGGTTATGAATCCGTGTGTGAATTTTGTTCACAAAAGGATATTTCGAATTCAAAATTTGATAAAGAAAGTGAAGGTCAAGTTACTGAACTCAAAAGAAAGGATGAAGAGTTGGAAAATTATGTCAAGAAATGTCAAGAATTTGATAAAATGTGTAAAGTAAATGAGAAGCTATTCAAAGAAAAGAGTGTGTTGTTGGAAGAATTAGCAGATATTCAGCAACAATTGTCAGAAGGTTGTATTCAGAATGATCATCAAAAATCACAACTTCAACATGAGAATGATGAGTTCATGACAAAAATTGTTAAGTTAACTTCTACTAATAAAAATTTGGTCAAGGAGGTTGAAGAATATAAGTCTCAAGCTAAAGATGTGTGTGAAGATTTTGAGAATCTATTTCAAAAATCCACAGCAAGAGTAGAAGCACTTAAATCATCCAACGATGAACTTCAAAAAGCTTTAGATGTGGTTACTGCTTAAAAAACACAATATCAAATTGTTCACTCTGAATTGCAAGATAAGATCACAACTCTAAAGAAGGACAAGATTTTGTTAACCAAAAATGTTGAGATCTATAAGGAAAGAGTGGATAAAATTACAAAAGAAGTGCATGCTGCTCATGATGGTATGAGAAGAGAAAAATCGTTAGTTAATAGCACATCTGAGAAGTTGATTCAATCATAAAAGGTTGTTGCCGAAGCTCAAAAGACCATGGCAGATTTGAATATTGAAATCTTGGATCTAAATCGTCAATTGCATAATTTGAAGAATTCTCACTCTTTTGCAAGTTATTTGTGTCAAGATGATAATTTCAAGAAGGTGTTTGGAGGATATGATTTTAATCAAATTCCGCATCCGGTAATTCAAACGGAATCTATTGTTGATTTAAGTACTTCGAATACAAAGAAAGATTATTCTGAATTTGCTTCTGACTTGAAGACATCAAAGAAATCAAAGAAGGTAATAGAAAAAGAGGAAACTTTGGTTGATAAATCATCATCACCGTTTGTTTCTCATGGGTTTATGTCAGAAGAGGGAGTTATTGCTAGTGACAAGAAGATTGAAAAGGATGAAAAGCAGCTGAATAAAGAAGTTGTTGCTGCAAGATTGGTTGAAAATAACAAATTAAAAGATATCAACACGGAATACGAAATCAATTTCAAAATCAAAATATCTTGGAGTCTCGAAGAGATGTTTTGCACCAAGATTATTTATGTTGGCAGGTTTCCACATGGAAAGAGAACATCACATTTTCAAGTCTTCTGAAGCTGTTGATAAAGAGATTACACACGATGCAATATCAAGTATTCAATATTGAACTCATTGTCAAGTCGAGGGAGAGCTTGATTGAAGATACAAGATACAAGTTTTAAAGTGGAAATTGATACTGCACATGCTGAGGGGGAGTTTGTTGATACATGGTTTCTGATCGTCATGTGAAGTATCGAATACAAGACAAAGACATGCTAGATTGCTGGTGTCAGAACTCTTGGCGAACTCCAAGTTCGGACACGTCCGAACATGTCCGAACCTGAGGTTCGGCTGAGCGTGTTTGTGTCTAGTATAAATAGTATGTCTTGTGTTGTATTCAGGGTGTTCTTGAGCTTTCTGTGTCAGATCATAAGTGTGTGTACTCTGTGGTTCTCTGTGGTTTAATACAAGTTTTATTGTATTTACTCTTGTGTTCACTCTCGTTTTACATTGATTTTGATACGACCGAGTAGACGATCAACCGCTCACGCATTTTCAGATTTTGATTATGAAGTCAGTGGTTATGAGTCTACTTGTGAATTTTGTTCACAAAAAGATAGAAAGATTCGGAAATTGATTAAAGTAAATGAATGTTTGATTGTTGAAAGAAAAAAGAAGGAAGAAGAGTTATAAATTTACAAAAAAGAAATTTGAAGATCCAGATGAAATTGTGAAGACAAATGAGAACTTAATCAAAGAAAAGAGTTTGATTTTACAAGAGTTAGAAAAACTCAATAAACGGTTTGAAGAAACAACTATTCAACATTTATCCACTTTGGAGCTCTACAAGAAATTATCAGAAAGTTGTATTCAAAATGGCCATCAGAATTTACAACTTCAAAACGAAAATGAAGAGCTCATGATATAAGCTGTCAAGTTACTTGCTGAGAATGAAAGTTGGTAAAGGAAGTTGATGAACATAAACTCAAAGCTAAAGAAGTTTGTGAAGATTTTGATGCTTTGTTTGAGAAATCAAAAGAAAAGCTTGATGTTCTCAATCAAACTTGTGATGAGCTTGCTGCAAAATCAAAGGGTTATGAAAATGATAACACAATTCTGATTGAAGCTAAAGCCGAGTTGGTTCGATAGAATAAGTTATTGAACAAAATGTTGACATTTACAAAGAGAAATGGAAAATGTTACACAAGAAGTGTATAGTGCACACGATAATATGAGAAGAGAAAAATTATTGTCAAAAAGAGTTTCAGAGCAGTTGATTGATTAAGAAAAAGCATTGGGTGAAGCACAGAAGAAGATATCAGACTTAAATGTTGAGATTTTAGATCTTAATTGACAGTTGCATAATCTGAAGAATTCGCATTCTTTTACTAGTTATTTGTGTCAAGATGAGAATTTCAAGAAATTTTTTCAAGGAGAAGAGTACAATCAAATTCCGCATTCGGTTATTCAAACTGAGCCTCTTGCTGATGTTGAAACTTCTGATGCAAAGCAAGATTATCCTAAATTTGCTACTGAGAGATCTGACAAGATGAAATCAAAGTCATCTAACAAGCAAATGGAAAATACGACAAATGGTGATCCTACATCTGTTAAATTTGTTTCTGGTGGAACTGTATTAGATTATGATGAAGCACTTTCTGTTGGAAAAATGGTTGAGTGTAAGAACACGGAATGATCTTACTACTGCATGAATCGATCAATACTTTTAACATGAAGGTAAATAAAGATTTGATTTATTGATTCACTTAGAGATTAAAAGAGTTCTAGAGAGAGAGAGACTCATTCAATTACACATAGTTAAGAGTGATAGAAATGACAGAAGTTCTGATCTCTCTCTAACACGAACTATTTATACTAAGTCACTTACTCGACGTACCAACCAACATACCATTGGTACGCTGGCTAGCGTACCATTGGTTTGGAGCCTAGTATGCAGCCTATGGTAAGTTGACATTCAGACTCACTAACATGCTCTGATCTAGATACAATACACGAGACACATTGTAGCATAAGAATATGCTCTAATAAACTCCCCCTTAACGTGTAGTGTATCTATGCTAACTAAACTCTAGTCTTCAGTCTTCAGCATCACTGAAACTGATCTTCAACTTGAAATTTCTTGTCAGCAATAGAGCTTGCATGGCTGGATCAGAACTTGAACAATATTTGAACTTCAAGATCCCCTTGTGAAAGATACTACAAACTCACCCTTTCACCATGCTTGAGTCTTGACACACAGCACCTGCAATTTCAGAAGACAGAAACGCGGTTTTCCTTTTCTTTTATGAAAAAATTAATATAATCTTGGCGCAAAACTTCTCTTTGAGAATCCAAGATATATTTTTGAAAACATAATTTTGTATCGTGTATCGATTAGTCGAACAAATAAGAAACAAAATCTTATTGACTTTCTGAACTTTATATCAAAACACACTGAAAATATTTTTGATTGTTCTAAATTTATGCTAAAACACACCTAAAATCTTTTTGGAATTTTCAGATATGAAACAGAAATGCAAGACTGAATCAGACACTATTTTTGACTTTTGTGAGAAAGATCACAACAATTTCAATTACTTCAGCACACAAGTCATGTCGATTACTGGTATAATTTTTCCATCTTAAAATCAGGTAAAATCATAATCATAACATCTGGATATGTTATTGTATTAATTAGGTTTGCTTTGAGCAATGTACCCCACACTATCAGACATACTCAGATATGCATTTGCTTATCACACTTTATGACTTCACTTGTGATTTAACACATAGTGATTGTATTCAAGATATAGTCAACCGTGTTCCATGCAAAAAGAAATAAGAACGTTAAATCATCTACCTTAAAGTTGATCTTTTGATACGCAGATAAGGTCTTGGATTTAACAAAATAAGAAAATAAAAACAAGTTGAAATTGTATAATTCAACAACGATCAGGTCGGTCTTGTGGACACGCAGAGAAAGTCCGATGAATTATATGAAACACAAAGAAAAATAAAGCAGAACCTTAAATGAACAACTATCAGGTCGATCTTGTGGATACGCAGAGGTAGTCCGATTATTTAAGAAAATAAAGAAAATCAAACAAGTTTAAATATTTGCAAAATGAACACATATATACAAAGTGACACATTGACTTCTCATTTTCTTTTTCACATATCTTTTCAATATCTTGAGATACGCATCAAGATGTTGTCCACTTGCTCAACCATTAGCATTTAGTGTATATCACATGTGAATACTTTCTGATTTAATGCCAAGCCTACCAAGCACATCGAACAATGATCTTATGGCTTTTTCATCTAATTTATCCACACTTGATAATCACCGACATGTCTTCTTGAAGAAACCTGCACACTGGACAAAATAATTAGTTTTTAAAAGACCCGAAGCACACAGCTTCTGGTCAATCAATATCTTCAGTAAAATCATTTGGAGCCTTGCAAACCAACTTAGGTCGCCACTGCATCTTAACTTTTTCAGTTTGAACTGAATCATCATCAGGTGATGAACCACCAAAACTTGAATCATATTTGAAAAATTGTTCTTTTGAAATTTAAACTATGAAAGTGTTGACTCAGTAAAAACTCTGCCAGATACATCAACAAAAGTGGCAGATCTATCAGAAAATGATCTTTTTGCAATTCAGGACAGATTTGTGCCATCAGACCTTTTCGGTGACATTGATAACACAAACGATATGATCGTTTTGGTTTCGTTTTGTCCTGAAATGCATGACACACATCATCAGATCAAAATTATCACAAAATCATCAAAAGTTTGAAATCGGTTAGTATGCACCCATTTTGATGTAAGACTTCGAGGAGTAGTGTTTGAACCAGATGAAGAAGAATCTTTGATCTGTTGACCGGGTCTGGAAGAACTTATAGAAGAATTATGCTTTTGTTGTTTACCCACGAACGCTTTCTCCATGGTAGATATGAAAACCTGAGCTAAATGATAAATTTGATCAAGATTTGTATCCCCTTCTCTTTTGGAATCTTCTGTGACATATTCTTCTTCTCTTTCTTTTCAAATTTCCAATTGTTACTACTCAAACCTGAATGTTTGTAACCTGGTAGCTTTGAGAATTCGACTTGAGAATTAGAAGAATCAACTTGAGCAACTTGAGTAAATGAAGCTTTAATACCCTTTAAGTTGTTAGCTTTTACCAAATCAGCAACAACTTTTTCCTCATTCAACGTCTTTTCATCCTTTGCAGTTACTTTTTTAAAAGAAATCTCTTATCCATCCAATAAAGTACTCCCAGACACAATTTTAGATGTGGGCTTATCAACCAAACTCGCCTCTTGATCCACTTTCTTGTTAGATTGTTTTGATTGTGGATTGTTTTTTTTTTTTGGATTTCTCGGTAGCAAACTCAGAATAATCTTGCTTTGCATCAAAAATTTTGACATCAACCAGATGATCAATTTGAATAATCGGATGCGGAATTTGATTATGCTCTTCTCCTCCAAAAACTTTCTTGAAATTCTCATCTTCGCACAAGTAACTTGTGAAAGAATGTGAATTCTTCAAATTATCAAATTGTCGATTAAGATCTAACCTTAACATTCAAATCTGATATCTCCTTCTGCGCTTCACCCAATGCTTTTTGTGAATCAATTAACTGCTCCGAAACTCTGTTTGACAATGATTTTTCTCTTCTCATTTTATGATGAGCATCATACACTTCTTGTGTTATTTTATCCACCCTTTCTTTATAAATGTCAACATTCCTTGTCAACAACTTGTTTTCTTTTGTCCAGTTTGAGACTTTATCTTGTAATTCGGAATGTGCCACTTGATGTTCACTTTCCAAAACAGTAACTTCATCATAAGCTTTCTGAATTTCATCATAAGATTTCTGAAGCGAATCTAATTTTGCTTTCGATTTGCTAAACAATGCATCAAAATCTTCTGTGAATTCCTTTGCTTCCTTCTCCCATTTTTCAGCATTCTTGATCAATTCTGCATTTTCATTTTGTAGCTTCATAATCTGTTCTTTATCTTCAACACACATGCCTTCAAATCTTTTCTGAAGTTCTACAAACTCTTCCATCAACAATCTTTTCTTTGATTAACTTCTCATTTGTCTTGATAATTTCATCAAATTCTTCACATTTCTTGTTGTGAATATCCAACTCTTCTTCCTTCTGTTTGCTTTTAACAACCAAAACATTCTTTTCTATTACCGATTCCTGAATCTTTCTATCCTTTTGTGAGCAAAATTCACAAGTAGATTCATAACCACTTAATTCAGAGTCAGAATCACTTGATTCAACTTGCATTTTTTCCATCAATACTATATGTGAATCACCAGTGAAACTAGGTTCAGACATAGTTTCCATGCTAGCATCATGTGCTTGAGAATGACAGACAAAAGCAGATTCATCTGGAAATTCTTCCGAAAAGTGCTTATCCCAATCAAAACCTTCCTGAGCTACCATAGCTTTAGCTTCTTTATTATGAACATGCTTATCTGAATTACACTTTTCAGATGAAGATTGATTGCATTCACGAGCAAAATGTCCTATCTTGGAGCATTTGTAACATTTAAGCTTTGACTTATCCAAACCAAGTTTCCCTCTTAGAAGAAAAGATTGCTTTCCATGTTTCTTTTTGAATCTTCGTCCTCTTTCAACTGCCATAGCAAAACTGCCAATCCAAATCAAACTTAGTTAACCGGTCATCATCTATCTGATTTAAATCGTCTCTAAGAACCAGCTTCACTAATTTGACCAAATATTGATCCAGAAGATGATGATATGAAAGCATATAGCAATGCAGCTAAATCTTCAGATGTTTTAACAGGAATAGAACTGTTTGTTGATTTATAAGGAATTGTAAAACTACAACCTTAAGAAGAACCATAATTATCATACTTTCTAGCAAGAAAAGTTTTTGGAGCTGGATTAAAACTTGGACTAAGATGTGACTTAGCTTTAGCATTCATGGTAGTAGAATTTTTTCCAAAGTACAATTCAGGATTCTGAACAGAAGGACTTGCTGACTTTTTCACAATCATTTCCATTTCACAAGCTTGTAATTTGCTTATCAATTGATTGAATGTCCAACTTGAGTAACTTGGATCATTAGTTAACATCATAACGTAATTTTCCCATTTATCAGGTAAGGCTTCCAGAAATTTCTCTTTCAATTCATCATTCTCCTTTTCAACTTGCACAATTTCGAGTTCATTTATTAAATGTCAAAAACCTTGCAATCAAATCTGACACTTTCTCATTTTCACAATGCCCAATTTTATCAAATTCTTTCTTCAAAACTTTCTTTCGAGTCTTCTTATATTGCTCATTACCCTCACACCTTTCTGCAATAGCATCCCACAATTCTTTAGAAGTTGTGTAATTCTTAAACTGATGCATTAAATCCTTGGGTAAGGCCATTGTAAGAAAACTATAAGTTTTCTTTTCTCTTGCAATAAGTTTTCTTTCCTCGGTATCAAAATCACTTATCATATCTGGCCTTTCTAACACTTTGCAATGGATACTCATATTCTTTTTCAATCGGAATCCAATAATCAACATCTTGAGAAAATATGGACGATTCAAATCATTTCTTCCAATTATGGTAATCCTCCAATTTGAGCAACTTAGGAACTTTCTAAGTTGTTACTATTTCGTTATCATAATTCATCATGAGTTACATTGAAGTTTGAGCATCTGAAAATGCTTAAAAATCGCTCATTTTGAAATTTTTGATATACGATTATTCGGTTTCAAAACTTCAAACCCAAAAACGAAGGTCTTAGAAGCGGATTTTGGGGGTCGAAACGGAGGGTACTATTCGTTAGGCGAGTAAAGTGTAGATCTCGTAGAGACGGTCGTTTTGGCTGGTATTGGGTTCCGTAACTCAAAACAAAACTTAAGTTACGTCAGTTTTAGTGAACACTACTATTCTGCCAGCGTACCAAACAATCGATCTCCGTACCAAAAATATTCATCGCACCAACAACGTACCAGTTATGTTTAGCATACAAAGATCCGGACCAACCCAAATCAGCGTACCAATGAACAGTAGCGTACCAACTTGGTACGGCGTAACTACCTGTGTACCAATCAGTAACCATCGCGTACCACCATTGAAGATTTCCTTCCGTACCAACGAGCAGCGTACCAAACCCTCTATGAAGATTGCCTTGCGTACCAATGGATCATCGGGCGTACCATGATGTTCATCCAGCGTACCATCGGCGTACCAAGCTAAGTTCGACTGTTTTTTGCGATTATTGACAATTTGGACTGGAATTTGGAACAGTAACCAACGAAAACACACTAGGAACATTTTGTAATCGAATTTGACACCAGAAACACTTGGAATTGAGAAAAATTGATGAAAAATGATCAAAAACCCAACTTTCTCTCACTAGAATTTCAAATTTGATCAAAACACAGCAGTAGAGCAACCTAGATTACTCTGATACCACTTGTAAGTGCACATAATGATCTTACTACTGCATGAGTCGATCAATACTATCAACACAAAGGTAAATAAAACTTTGCTTTATTGATTCACTAATAAATTACAAGAGAGTTCTAGAGAGAGAGACTCACTCAATTACACACAGTTAAGAGTCATAGAAATGATAGAAGTTCTGATCTCTCTCTAGCATGAACTATTTATACTAAGTCACTTACTCGACGTACCAACCACATACCATTGGTACGTTGGCCAGCGTACCATTGGTATGGAGCCTGGTACACAACCTATGGTAAGTTGACATTCAGACTCACTAACATGCTCTGATCTAGATACAATACACGAGACACATTGTAGCATAGGAATATGCTCTAACATTGAGAAAGATTAAAAGAAGTTATTTGAAGACAAAGTTGTTGCTGAATTAGTAGAAGCTAACAATTTAAAGGGTATTAATGCTTCATTTAATCGAGTTGCTCAAGTTGGAAATTCTAGTTCTCAAATCGAATTGTCAAAGCTACCAGGTTACAAACGTTCAGGTTTGGGCAGTGAGAATCAGAAATTTGAGAAGAAAGCCAAGAATAATATATCTAAGAAAGTTTTAAAAGAAAAGAAGGATACCAATCTTGATCGAATTTATCATTTAGCTTGAACCACTAGGAACAAATTACACCACGAGGTGCAGAAAAATTCAAAGAAAAAAGCCCCATCAAATTAATTTTATACCAACTTGAAATGAGCAGTCGTTTATAGCTTCAAACACTGATCAATGTGGACCCACAAATTTTTAATTTAATGCCAATGGCATTCTTGTAACTAGATTGAAGTTAAATTTACATAAGGAACTCGTTAAAACATGATGGCACTATAATTATGTGAACTTTCAATTTACATGTAAGTCTCAATTCCTATGCACTGTTGGATTGAGAAATCACTTAGACGTCGTGAACTTGTTACCGGTCGAAGGCCTTGAATCAATTGTAAACCAAAAGTGAGTCGAGAACCCTGTTTGGCCGAAAACTAAATTGCAGAACCGTGAACTAACTACAAATGGTTGTTGAAATGTTACTCAAACACAGTTGTAAACCCGACAACCGAAAAGATGAGTCGTGAACCAAACTTTCTTGTGAACCAGAGACAGTTACCGAAAACCCCTGATTTAAGGCCGTCCAATATAAGATCCGTGTCATAAATTTCAGAATAATTAACGTTAGTTGTCAGAAAATTTTTCTTTATAGCCCTGCTTTACTTGGCATATACAAAAAATCATTTCATAGGTTCAGAATACTAAGGTTGTCTTTGTTGATCAACATATCAATAACATAACAAAAGACATCACAGGGGGATTTCTTGTATTTGAGTGATCGACCGTCTTCAAGCTTGGAAGTGCATCCGGATCACGCCTTATTCTTGCCTGCAATTTACCCACTTCATATGTGAGTTTCTAATGCCGCAATACATGTAAATATCATTAAATAAAGGAAGAAAAACAACAATTATAAAATTTGGATCTCTCACGTATCGCCTGAATTGAACTTTTCTCCAAGCGATATGCTTGGAGACTCGGGCGTATTGCCTATTTTAATCTTTTCTCCAAGCGATACGCTTGGAGCGGAATTTCCAGGGATCAGGCCAATTTCGGCCAGTTCCCATACTTAGCCAAATTTTTTGTCATTTTCCCATTTCTTCCACTTTGTTCATCAATTCACTTGGGTCATTTTTCCTACTTACCAGTGTCCCGAAAACACCTCTAAACATGTTGTTACACTATTTGAATTACCCCTTTTGGGTTTAGTTTACAAATGAGTCCGGTTAGCATATACAGCCAAATTTCAACCTGTTTGACCCGTTGAGCTTCACTATCAAGTAGTGAGCTTAATTTTACATGTACTAGGACTAGAATTCCTTTCTATAGGTCTAAGGACCCATTTGATTTCATTATTAGCATAAACAATTAATTTGGATCAATATGTAATCTTACAACCTAACATGTTCACCATCTGAGAATTACACAAACATGAGTCCAATACTAATCACATTGCCATTGACTCATTCTCTATGATTCTTATGAATCATCTACAACATCTTTTCACAATTTCATGTAGCCATGGTTTCTATAAACCATTTAGCTAACAAATTGTGTTAAACATACTAATATGACTCCCTAGAGTCATTTAACCCGTTTGACCCATTTACATGAATTCCATGATCCGCGTACCTTTACATTACCTATTAACAAAACTATATTCACCAATGACCTATGGTTCCCATTTTCAATAAATTATCACATGGTACTTGGTGATGGTTCCTTTGAACAATTTCCACCTATTGTAGCCATACTTGACTATTTATGGTTCCTATGACCATTTATAGTCAACTTTCATTATTCATCATATCATGATTTGTTTGAGTCATTTGAATCTTTTGTAACACAATTTAATTATGCTATGTTTTCTATGAACCGTTTCCCTATAATACATTACTATCACATTAATGACTTGTTCCCAACTCCTATTGGATTTGATGGATACATCTTTTTATGTGTAACACAATTAACAGTAATGTTTACCTCTAAAGCTAGTTCCACTGCTACCTCCTGCTTCCTGGTGAGCTTTCACCTCATTCTTGTTTTCCTAATGGGTCACTATCCAAGTTAGGACATTTACAACTAAAAAATCATTCATTTGTCAAATTTCTGGATTCATATTTGTATCTCACCAAGACTCATTTCCACATTTAAACAACCATTCATGTATACATTTAATTCAAGTTGTTTACACACAAATTCTAGAACTCTACTTGCATATAAGCTTTTGTCTAGAAATTTCATCATGTTTTAAGCTTTCAAGCTCACCTAGACATTTCATCAAACACCTAGAGTGTACATCAACACATATTCCTAGTATTTATCATTTGGGTGTTCCTAACCTTCAATTTTGATGTTTTTGGTGAAGTTCCGTCCACCATTCATCACACATACAATTTCTTCATAATTCTTCCTAACTTTAAGCTAAAAGAACCATCACATTCATATCCACTAAAGGATTCGCCATTTATGGCTTATAGACACATTCATGGTGACTAAATCACCATTACACATTATGCATGAGTTCCACTTTACAAAGAGTGATCTATACACCCTAGGAATCAAGTTATACACATCAATTTTCGAGAATTTTAACATTAATTTGTGACCTAGACTTGCAGAATCTAGAGATTCATTTACTTGACACAAAGAGAGGTTTAGATGGAGAAAACCACTTCCAATTTCACCCTTGAGGATTGGAAATCACAGATTATCATCTTGGATTGTAGAATTTCAAAGTTGCTAAGGGTTAGAAGGGTGAGGATCGATCTCCAGGGGAGAATGGCAACCCCCCCCCCCTCCCAACTATTTTGATCAAAAAAACTTTGGCTATTTGACACTATTAACCCCTCAATTTTCTGTTTTTGGTTTTTAGTTACTAAAAGACTATTGTACACATTAAGCCCTAGCATTTTTCACATGAACACGAATTTAAAAAAAAAGTTAGGAGTTTCTATTCCTCCATATTATATTTAACATGAAGTTAACGGGAATTATTTTAATTAGAAATCAGGATGTTACATAAACCCAACTCAAACCTTGAACGACCAACCGATAAGCCCGAGTTGACCATGAACAAGATTTGGACCGATAACCCGATTGATACTGTGAACAAATCTTGACTCTTGAGCTATGAACGAGAGTTAAGTTGTGAACCAATGTGAAGGACCGAAAGCTTGAAGCGAAATATAATGGATCCGTAAACACCCGAGACCAACCATGAACCCCAAGACTCGGTGTGAATGAAAGATGACGACTGCGATCAAGACCAAAGAAAATAAATAAGAACCCTAATTATTTATAACACCAAAAAGTAGCCACCATACCAGGATCGATATGGTCCTCACACGATATCTAATACTCTAACACGGTGTGGAATCCCATGATAGAGGTGATTCAAGAACGAATAAGAAAATAGAGGAAAAACAATGAAAAGACAATTAGAATTCACATAGGAATACGATGAACACTTGATTAAATCTTTAAATGCACTCGGTTTACAATAGATAAACGACTAGTACACAAGACTCTTGAGAGATAGAGTCGAAATCCCTAGACTCCCTCTGATATCTCTCTGATTCGCTAGCACTTCTTCAGATGGCTAACCCCCAATTATGAACCTTATGTCTGTTATATACACACACACACATAAGCATACATGGGTCTATTTCGGCTCAAGCCCAAACCCAACATAAATCACTCATAATCCAATTACAAACCCATTAGGTATATTTAATGTAGCTCAAATCCATTTAATACACAAGACTCGTTATTTTCTAGTCTTACATGGACAATTATATGTCTCGTATTATCAAGAGTGAACAACAGAGATGGACTCAAAAATATTTGATAAAGATGAAAATTGACAAACCAAACATTAAATATAGTATATAAATCATTATTTTCTTATTTGTAAACTTTTAGATGTTATTCTCTTTTTAATTTAACAGTTTTTTTCTTATACGAGTTCCATAATTCAATAAAAATTTCTATACTCAATTAAAAAAAATAATCCCAACCGTTAAGCGTGTAATGCACATGTATAAAAACTAGTATTGTATATAAAAAAAGCTTTTACTTTTTCAAAATAACCTACACAAAACTAGAAAATTTCCACGTTGAAAATTTACTATATGATCTATTTAGAGAATATCGTACAAAAAAACTATTGCTTTTTCAAAATAAGCTACACAAAGCTAGAAAAATTTCACGTTTTGTATATAAAAAAAAAAGCTTTTACTTTTTCAAAATAACCTACACAAAACTAGAAAATTTTCACGTTGGTAATTTACTACATGATCTATTTAGAGAATATTGTACAAAAAAGCTTTTACTTTTTCAAAATAAGCTACACAAAGCTAGAAAAAATTCACGTTGTTAATTTACTAGGACGCACTTATTATAAAAGTTTGGAATAAATTCTCAGTCATTGAACATGCGATGAAGAAGCTCTAAAGTAACTTTATCAAATTCCAAGTATTTCTTATTTTGTTTTATTTTTAGTATAATTTATATTTTACTTTTAGATCAAATTTAATTGCACCGATAACTAATGTCTAAACTGGACCATTCGACCGGGTAATCAATCGCCCCAGAACGAATCGCTTGGTTGTGCATTAAAGGTATCCCTCCTCACCTCTGGGATTGAGAGGTCTTTGACACCATTGCCAGGTTCTATGGCAAAATCATTCTGCCGTCGGAGGCAGACTCTTTCGACTTCAACCTGTCTAAATGCAAAGTGGGGGTTCTCGTTGAATGTGGGAAAAGAATCCAAGACTCGGTTACTGTGGTGTGGAAAGGAAAGCGCTATACTTGTGAGGTCTCTGAAATCCTAGATGACTGGGCTCCGGATTTTGTTAACCTTACCTCTGACGATAAAGACAGTGGGTTTTCCGGTGGCAACCCGGCACCGGAAGAAGCTAAAAATTCGCGTAATGATGGTTCTTCGGGAAACGTGATTGGAGATGCCGGCGACCCTTCGAGTTCAACTCCGGCGATGGGGTTTTCCGAGGGAGCGTCAGTTCAGTCCCCCATGCCTGACGTCGTTCCTCTCCCTCCCCCGGTGCAAAAGGTGATGGGCCATGTCCCAAGTGGGTTGTCTTCTTCAAATGGGCCTTCTTTGGACTCTAATCTCAAACGCAGGATGTCCTGCAGCCCAAAGTCTTCCCCCCCTGTGGGCCCCAATGGCGAGATTCTCCCTCTCTCATCCGTGTCTTCAGATCCCAGTATTAATCTTAATCTTCCCCCATCTCGAAGAATTAAAGGGGCTGGTATTAAGAAAAGGAAACAATGGGTGGAAATGAATCGAGAGGGTGCTCCCTTTTCTTCAAATATCGGAGACAGTGGCTCGCGCTCCTTAACCTCTCAAGAAATCAGAGACATTGCCTTGGCCGATGAGGTGCTGGAGACGATTAGGGTTAACGCGTGCGTTGGCCTTAATTTGGACGGATTTCAGGATTCGGTCTCAAAGAGTATTGTGGGTGATGGAGTTCTTAACCAATCTTAATGGATCTGCTTTCTTTGAATGTTCGGGGTATTGGGTTTAGCGCTGAAAGTCGGCATAAGGCTGATTGGATTAAGGAGATTAGAGGGAAATCAAAGTTAAACTTCATTTGTCTTCAAGAGACCCAGCTGTCGGATGGTTCCAACATCCCTTTTTTGAAGTTTTGGGAGGATGGTGCGGTGAATGTTTGGGTCGATGCCACTGGTAGATCGGGGGGCTTGTCTTGTTCCTTGAACCCTGCTACTTTCAAATCTGCTGAGGTCATTAAAGACCAAAATTTCATCTGTGTGAAGGGAACTGCTATTGGTTTGGCGGTGAATAAGGGCATTATCAACATTTATGCCCCTCAAGGTGCGGTGGCTAAAAGACGCCTGTGGAACAAGCTTATTTCTATCCTGGACTCCGATCCTGATGGGCTTTGGGTTCTGACTGGGGATTTCAATGAGACGAGATGCCCTGAAGACCGTCTTCACTCTGTCTTCTCCTCCGCGGGTGCCGGGGCTTTCAACAATGCTAGTCTCATCGAATACAGCATGGGTGGTAGAAGATTCACCTGCTCGCACGAAAATGGTAAGTCTCTTAGCAAAATTGATCATATTCGCTCTTCTTTTTTCTACAGGTGGCCTCATGCTTCGGTGACCGCCCTTCCCCGTATTTGGTCCGACCACTGTCATTTGGTTCTCAAATGTTCGGTCATGGATTTTGGACCCCCTCCTTTCCGGTTTTATTCCTCTTGGCTTGGAAAAGGGAGGTTGGATGAAGTGGTGTGTTCCACTCTTTCTAAATGTCATTTTGTGGGTTGTCCGGATGTGTGTCTTTTGTCCAAACTAAAGGCCCTCAAGGCTGCCATAAAAGATTGGATAAAAAAGGAAAAGGATTGGGAGAACCGGGAACGCTCAAAATTGGTCTCGGACTGCGAATTATTCGATGATATAATTGAGAACAGACCCCTCTCGGAGGATGAATTAAATGTCCGGGCTAACAGCAAGAAGAAATTGGGGAGTCTGCAAGATGATATGTTAAGCGATTTGAATCAAAAAGCTCGTGTTAAATGGGCTCTTGAGGGGACGAGAATTCTTCCTTCTTTCACGGCGTGGTTAATCAAAAAATGGGCTCAAACAGGATCAATGGCTTAACGGTTAATGGTAACTGGGTCACGGCCCTGATTGTCCTTAAAAAGGAGGCCTTCAGTTTTTTTAAAAACAAGTTCAAAGAAGACATGAGGGATCGGCCTAAAGTCGTTTGTCATGGGATTGGCTCCATTTCTCTGGAGGAAGGGGATCACCTGACCCGTCCCTTTACTATTCTGGAACTTAAGGAAGCGGTTGGTATGTGTGGCAATGATAAAGCCCCGGGTCCGGACGGCTTTAACTTTGCTTTCATCAAAAAGTCTGGGAGCACTTGGAAGGAGATTTCTTTAATGTGTTGAATTTCTTCCATAACGATGGTCCTTTGGTTTGGGCTGTAGTTCATCGTTTATTCATCTTGTGCCTAAGGTCGATGACCCGATGTGTTTGAATGACTTCAGGCCTATAAGCTTAATTGGGTGCATCCAGAAAGTTGTCTCTAAGGTGCTCGCAAACCGTTTAAAAGGGGTGCTCGACAAAGTCATCTCTGAAACTCAAATGGATTTTCTTAGCAATCGGAGGATCATCGATGGGCCTCTAATTGTTAATGAATTAACCTCTTGGGCCAAAAAGACTAAATTTCCTCTCATGATCTTCAAAATCGATTTTGAGAAAGCTTTCGATTCGATTAGTTGGGAGTTTATTGATGATGTCTTCCGGCAAATGAACTTTCCTGCTCGATGGAGGCAATGGATGCAGGGCTGTCTCAAGGCCTCCCGAGCCTCGGTCTTAATCAATGGGTCTCCCACTTTTGAGTTCCAATGTGCTAGGGGGGTGTGTCAAGGAGACCCCCTTTCCCCGTTCATTTTTCTTGTTTCTATGGAGGGTCTTCACTCCATGTTCAAAAAAGCTCAAGTGTTGGGAATTTTTCAGGGGGTTACCCTACCTGGGGCTGGTCCGATCGTCTCTCATCTCACGTATGAGGATGATGCGATTGTTACTGGGTTTTGGTCCTTAAGAAACATATCCAACCTGCTTCGGATGCTTCGCGGTTTCTTTTTGGCTTCAGGTCTCAAAGTTAATTTAAAAAAATGCGGCATTTTTGGTGTAAACGTTCCGATGGAGGAAGTGAAGGCTTCGGCCCTTACTTGTGGGTGTTTGGGGGGTTGCCTCCCGTTCAAATATTTGGGTCTTCCGGTTGGGGAAAACATGAACAGGATTCAAGCTTGGCAGCCGGTTGTGGATATCTTCCATTCTAAGCTTTCCAAATGGAAGGCCAAACATCTCTCCCTTGGCGGTCGGCTCGTCCTTGTTCACTCCGTGTTGGACAGCCTTCCTATATACTACTTCTCCCTATTCAAGGCTCCGGTTAAGATCATCAAGACTTTGGAAAGCATCAGGTTTAATTTCCTTTGGGCTGGGGGAAATGGTGAGAAAAAAATCCACTGGGTTTGCAGGGATGTTATTTGTCGTCCTAAAGATAAGGGGGGTTTGGGGCTGGACTCTTTGGAAAACATCAACATGGCCCTCCTTGTTAAATGGTTTTGGAGGTTTTTTTCAGAACCTCAAGCTCTATGGAGACTCGTAATTCAGGGCATTCATGGTTCTTGTGACCATCCTTGGATCCCTAATAAAAAAACTCAGCCTGGTACTTGGAATAATATTGTCAAGGTGGAGGTGGCTTTATCTAAGCTTAATGTTCATTTAAAAAGCCTGCTGACTTATGTAGATGGGGCTTGGCGGTGGAACCCAGGGGACTCTGAACGATTCTCGACTGCCTCCATGCGAAGACTTTTGAGAAATAATGATTTGGTTGGGCCTGGCCCAATCTCCTGGCCCAAAATTGTCCCTTCTAAGATTAATCTTCTCATGTGGAAGGCCCAACATGGGAGGCTTGCTACCATGGATTGCCTTCGCCGAAGAAACATCCACACGTCCTCCACGGTTTGTGCTCTTTGCTCCGAGGAAAATGAATCTATTGAGCACGTCTTCACGAGTTGTCGGGTAGCCTCCGAGGTGTGGTTCTTCATTCTAATGGTGTCGTACACCACAAATCATATGTTTCTCGGTCAACGACTTGGTGTCCTTCCACAAATGGCTGCCAATGAACAAAGAGAGGGTTATGGTGATCCAAGCTATTATACATACGGCCTGTTGGGTTATTTAGAAGGCTCAGAATGATACGATTTTTAATAAGAAAAAGACGGCGATTCAACGGATCTTCCTTGACATCAAAACTTTAAGTTTTTTATGGGTCTCTAAAAGGTCTAGGAAGTTAAGTGTTGATTGGAAGGAGTGGTGTAATTTCAATTTGTCTATGTAAGGCCCCGTTTGTTTTCTATCAGAGATTTATGTCTGAATCTGAATACCACATCTGAATGTTAAGAGGTGGTCCAGATGTCTGAAATCTGAATCATTAAGGCTGTTTGTTTTCTGTAAAACATCTGAATATTAATAAACGTCAGTTTTACCGTTCTAAACATTAAACTTATGCAGTTAATATAAAAATAGACTGGTCTAACATAAAACATTGGAAAAAAAAAAGTACAAGCACAAATACAATGTTTTCGGTACATCTAACCATTCAAACTTAATTTTGCATTAATTGTGCCGCAATTGCATCTCTCAAATTTATCATATATTGTTGATCTGCACTACTCCCATGTGATGGAAGCTCATCATCATCATCATCGTCATCATTATCGTCACGCTCCTCGTCACCACCATCTTCTACATTCCTATTAATATGCATTTGAGCTTGATCATATTCAGCGAATAGTTCATCACTTAAGCCCTCTTTTCGTAGATAGTTATGAATAGCAAAGCATGCGATAGTAATATCTCTTTGCTTAACCAAATGATAGGGTGGCATTTTCTTCAAGATAGGAAAACGTGCCTTTAACACACCAAAAGCACGTTCAATGACATTTCTAAGTTTAGCGTGAGCGTGGTTAAACTTTTCTTTGCTATTCAATGCACGCCTTCGACGAAAATCTCCAAGCCAATACCTAACATTGCGATATGGTGCCATAAATCCCCGAGTGTGCTTATATGCAGCATCACAAAGATAATATTTATCTAGAAAGAAAAAAGAAACCATTAGAGTTTATATGCTGAAATACAAAATTTTGAAATTGTAATTATACCTGGGGGAGGAAGGGGGAACTCAAAATCAGGATCAACTAATGCTTCATTCAATATTCTAGCATCATGTGCTGTACCTTCCCATCCGGCCACGACGAAAGTAAAGATCATGTTGAAGTCACAAATTGCCAAAACATTTTGATAACATTCACCCCTACCTCTTGCCCTATACAAATGTTGTTGATCACGAGGGACAATAGCGTGTATCAAAGTTCCATCAAGGGCACCAACCGCTCCCTGAATGAAAAAAAATTATTAAAATATACTTAATACAAAATATTATATTGGCATTTAAAATATAATAATTACCTTGAATATTCGTCGCTCCCTCCTATTATTTCCAGGAATATTTGGGTTAGGATTGAATGAAGTTGGTCGTATAACTTCTTCGGCAAATATCATCATTTTATCCAACACTTCATGAAAATACTTATGGATCGTTTCTTTTGAGTGTTGAAACCTACGTTTCATCCATACAAGACTTTGACTGTGACCAATTACCATCAAGAATGTAGTCATTTTCTCCTCAACTGATACATGTTTGCTATCTTTTAACCAACCTTTAGCTTTAAAATGGGCACATAAGCGAACAAACGAATCACGAGACATACGCAACAACTCGATGCATTGTGTATCATTTCCTTCCAAAAGCTCCATGGTAAACTCATGGCCAGACATTATGGATGTATTATCCCTATTTCGTTTCATATTCCTGGGCCGGAAATACTTAAGATAGAAGTAAATCAAAATGATGAAAGCAAGTTTTTGAGTATTATCCATTAACCTGTTAAAACAAAATACCACATAGTTCATACCAAATATCGCACAACATACA